>OX402565.1:10454393-10769217 GCA_948098915.1 Lampropteryx suffumata
AATTTATTTATTTGTTCTGTTTGCTTTTTAGTAGGTTCTAGGAGTATTAGTATTTAGTGGCCTAAATAGGCAAGAGAACAGCAGTCTGCGATCAATCTACTAAACTCGTGTAACGTTCCAAGAGTAGTAGAAAAAGAAAGGGAAATAGAGAAGGAGAACACATCAGCTGTGCGCTAAAAACCAGCAGATTTTGAACGATCTAGTAACTGTCACCCTCTTGAGGGTCGTAGGATTCACAGCCGAGGGGCCCTTTTTTCGGAGCCGGGTAACAAAACTTAGGCGTTATATTAGTGTTATATCATGCTGATTTAATACCTCAGCAATCAATTCTACTAATAATATAAATGCGCAAGTTTTTATAGATGTTTACATACTTCTGACACAATCACGCCGTAACAAACGATTTGTATGCAATTTGTTGTAAATTGTAAATGACCTGGAATAACAAAGGCTACTTTTTATGTTATCAATCGGTGTAGGGAAAAGATTAAAATCCTTTGGTGCACTTGGCATAGGTAAGTATATCAACATCCTAGGCGCTTCAACCGCAGGTGGGCCCAGGCCTGGTCGATTATATTTCTCCATTCATATCTATCTTAGGCTTTCTATCACCAGTCCCTCACTCCTATCGCTATCTTGCTCAACACCATCTAACCACCTTAGGTCTTCCGCGAGTTCTTTCCTCTTGCGCGCCGGTAATCGGAAGTGCAAAACCCCTTTGAAGGCCAACGCTAACGCCAAGATGGCAGCGTACCGTTACATAACGCAACGAGCGAGACCCACTGACCCAGGGGCAGTCGCTCCTGCGAGTTGACAGGGTAATGACAAAGATGTCGAGGCCCTTACCTAAACTCAAGATGGGAAGGTTTGGACGATTAGAGTAGTAGTAGCGAGTTCTTGGACCACCCTGTTTGCTTTTCGGAAGACGCTTTAGAGTTCTGGTTTCACTTGGCACATGTATTTGAACTTTTTAGGTTCTATGACTGGTTCCTCACGATGTTTTCCGTCGCCGTTTGAGAGTACTGGTACATCGCACATATATTATTCGAACAGAAATAGTACATTGTTACCCTAGGGCTGAAAGTAACTTATTTAGTCCCGAGACGGGGTTTTGCGCACGAGCGAAACGAGGGCGCCAACAGTTTGAGGGACTAAATAAGTCTTTCACAGTGTTTAACTATTCTTTTCATTATATTCATAATAATATACATAAACAAGAAAAGTAAAAATAAAAACTAATTTATGTTTTTAAATAAAAAATGAGTGTATTTTATTTAAACAAATCATAAATTTATCAAACGTAGATATAGATGTATCAAAATCATGCCTGTTTACATTACACCTGGCTGCGAAGAGGAGAGGCCAAGTGCACGGCAACCGTGATTTTTCAGTATTTTTATATATTGCCGCGAAGTGTACGATATTTTATTTAAAAAACAAGTGAATTTTTTTTCCCCAAAAATCAATTACTAACAATAATTTAATTAAAAATACTAGCGGCCACATTTTGATAGGCAACCTGGTAGATGAACCTACCTACTTATATTCTTCTAATCATAAATATGCGTAAACATTTTGTGTTTAGCAAACACTCTATGAGTGCACTAATTCTGCAGCCGGATCTCGTACTATCAGTGGAATGCAGATTTATGATTACTGTTGATAGCTGTCAGTTGACAACGATTCTCCCTAGGGCTGAAAAATACTACTTTCGACCCGCTCCTCAGGCAACTTCAGGCCTACTTTCCCTTTCCGGGGCCGGAAGCCGGGGCCACTACCACTTCAGCACCATTGCTCATCAGTGTACCAGAAAGCAATGAATCCGTAGACAGAGAAAACAAAATGAATCGAATAATTTTGACATCATTCCAGTTTACGAGCAACCGCGCATAAACGTATATAAAGAAGTCTGTATACCTACCGATACAGTACGGTATCGGTACGGTATTTAATGTCTTTATTTCATCGATATAAATATAGTTACTACCGCTCGATGCTTTATTTCAACTGTTTTGTTCCTGCCACAGGCCGTATATCATCCTGTTTATTGCTTTACGATGTCAAACTGTGGTATTACTGGTAGGGCTGGCGCTGCGGGTAGCTGACTGACGAATGATCCAGAACCTTGTACCTACTTACTGCAGTTTTGTGGTTTTGTGCCTTTAGGCACAGCTTACTAGTGGATTTAATAACGCGACGTTTGAGTGTTATTTTTATTACATAGATAAGTACCTACATATGTAAATGAAATATTTTTCCCTAGGTAATTCCTTACTGTAGTTTTGTTGTTATGTGCCTTTAAGTAGGTACAGCTTACTGGCGAAATTATAGATTCATTACTTTAGTAAGTACTTATAATTACATATAAATATCGAAAAAAACAATGGAGAGAAAATAAATCATTAGTTTCAGCTCTTGATATCACCCTAGGATGAAGTAATATTAGGTATATCTTGCTTTTACCCAAATTTCAGCTCAGCCACAAAGCCTTTGTGGCTTGTGATCTTTGGGTAGCTGACAAAGGTTGTGACAAAGGGGACAGTAGTAATAAGTAGGTACCTATCTACGTGAAGTTAGCCTCAGCGAAGTGTTTTAATCTTTCGATCGTGATGCGTATTTGATTTGTTGTGTTTACCTACGTAAATAGGTATGAGTAGATCGTTAGTACTTACCTGTAGTGTAGGTACTATAGTACTATAGTAGGTACTATAGTGCAAGAGCTCTCAAACGGTGAAGGAAGGCCGTAAATAAACTGGCATAAGGCATGCGTGTCCTCAGTAACAAAAAAAATATCGTGATATACTTTGTTGGACATGTCAGATCAAATCACTAATCATACTCGCTCGATAAGGCAGGATCTCATCTCGTGTGAAATTGAATCATCAGCATCATCATCATTTGCTGTCTGATTTGACCCACAACTGAGTATAAGGCCTGCCTAATTTCGACCAGATCTTCTGCCGAGATCTTAATATTCTCCATTAAGATCTCGGCAGATGGTCTCGTCAGCAAGTCAAAGTCATTACATACAATAAAATGTTAGTCACTTTTGACTCAATAGCTAAGATACCTTATAATTACATAAGTACAAAATTAATCAGCCAGACCTTCGTTAGTGACATAATACAATTTAAATAATAAAAATGTTCTTATTTTGCTAGTTGTCCTTGCATTGACTAAGGTTAACATAAATTAAATTAACCTCCCAATTATCTAGCGCTAGACTAAGCAATACATGTCAATGCAAACCAGATGATAATAGAGTACTTACCCATCCATATAGCATCCAGACATTAAACAAACACCTGTGTTCATCAAATGTTTGTCCTGAATGGGGCCGGAGCCACAACCTGTAGCGCCGAATGCAGAGTTACTAGAGTTACTAGCAACTGAGCTGTAAGGCTATACACGTAGTGACGTCATCATTGCGTAATTTTGACAAGACTATTGGTCTATTTTACAATCATCTCCTATCTCTGTTAACCTCCATATGGAACGCACAAGAGCCCCTCGTATTGTCCCGGGAATGACACCTACAACCACGCCTGCCTAGTTTACACGAGCTTACTAAAACCTTTTACATGTTAGTATTAACAAAAGGTTTATGTAACTCTACATTCAAAATTGATCACCTCCGCTGCTAATAACATTACTCTATATATTTTTTATATAAATGTTTTATACAAAATAAACCAAACAAACAAGAAAATGAAATAAGGTACGTGTTTTGACTTGCTATTTAAACATAAACACTTGTTGTGGCTGTTCACACGACTCAACAAACGAAAAGTGCTTAGTAAATTGCGGTGGGGGTAGTGACTTGTCGTCTACTTGTCGCTTAGTAAATAAGATCGGCTTCTATTTACTTGCCGACAGTTCAATTTAAAAAAAAACTGTATACATGGTTCATCGAGAAATGTTTTTACGATGTTGATGAAATGTTTTAATAATAATTGATATTCTGGATAAATCTGCTTACTAAGTATATAATATTGATGTTGAAATTTTTATTTTAATCTTATGTATACTTAATTGTAATTAATAATCTCATTTATCTCATGGTTGCCATGTTGATGTTTGCATATCGGTCAACGACGAAGTGTGTGAAACAATTATTATGTAAGAACCTTGTATTATAATCGAAAGGATACAAACCGAAATAACACTACTAGTAGATATAGATATTCCAATTCTTGTTTTAATTCAAATTAATGACAATCGTAAACACGTCCTTCTTCGTCGAACGCTGACGTCAAAATGGCGCCAACAAGTAAGTTCACAATAGATGTACTATTTTTATAGTAAATTAACGTTACAACATTATTAACCTTACAACAATTTTGTTTACGAATATTTAATGGAACTAGTATTCTAAATGCTAACAGTCGGCCATTCTGCTGCGGGGATGTCCCTATCCCCGACTTCAGCTCGGCCATTATTAGGTGGGTATATCCTCATACCGTTCTTAATCCATAAGATCACAATTATGTAGCTTCCAATGTCTTAATTAGGTATATATACGATTACACTGTATGTTAATTAACATTGATATTAAATGTATATTACTGTAATATTGTAATTATTAATTATTACATATTACATATATATTAAATTATACTATTAAATATTGATATATTACATTGTATCAATAATTAATAGATTGGTTAATATAATTGTATAGTAATACAATGTGTAATTTGTAACTAAGTTAATCAGGTAATTTCATTAAACCACATTCGAATATTATGTACCTAGATCATTTTAATTATCCATTATTAAATTGAACACACTAGGGGTACCAAATATTATATTAACACAATACATGCCACACTGGGGGCGTCACTTCACAGGTGTTCCACACTAGGGTATACATTTTAATTTAAAAACAAAATAATAATTATTCACACTAGGGAATTCAGGTTTATGTTGAAATTCAATTTCCACACTAGGGGATACTTTTTAATTTAAAAACAAAATAACAGTTATTCACACTAGGGAATTCAGGTTTATGTTGATATTCAATTTCCACACTAGGGGATACATTTTAATTTAAAAACAAAACAACAGTTCTAGGGGCTCATCACTTTCAACAGGCGACAACAGTGTGTCCTCTACATTAAGAGAGGACACTTATATTATACTGGTCGCCTCGACCTGTTCCAGTCAGCACCTAGGCTGTAAATGTCAGGAAAGGAAGGTAAGGTTTAGTGTGCCAGTTAGGTAAAATTAATAAACATCTATTCTGTCGATGACTGTTGGAGCCCGCATCACTACCGGAGTGAGGTGGGTCAACCGTGATCCATGACTTTAAATGATCAGCTGGAAATATGTTTTTTTTATATGTACGATTGGAATATACCTCAATACTTGAAACTTTGTATCTGTCTTTTTCTGAAACGCCTGTAACTTTTAAAGGCCTTTAAAATCTTGGAGCTAGCATTTTACTTTTACCTTTGTCGGGGTCATTACCAGGTCACCTTCTTGGAATGTTTTCAAAGGTACCCTACTTTTGTCAAATATTTCTTTCATTTTCACCTGATTGTTATCTATGTTTTCTGCACAGTTCATCTAAGCTCCTCTCTTTCTATAGTTGTCATCTGCTCTGATTGCTTAAAGCCCTTTTTATTATTCCCTCTGATTGTCCTATCATTTTTTTTTGCCCAAATACGATTTCGGCAGGAGACTTACCCGTGCCCCTATTTACTGTATTGTTTAAACTCCATTGTAGCTTGCTAAGATTCATGTCCCGATCTTTTTCATCCCGGCCATGATTTATGGCCGCCAGTGAGTTCAAAATAGTTTAATTGCACCATTCAATCTGCCCATTTGCTCGCGGTGTTGCCACCGCGTTGCATACGTGTTTAGTGCCAATCGGATCGGTAAAGTTTTTGAACTCATTTTGAAAAGTCTGAAGCCAGTCATTAGTGGTGATATTAAGAGAATCTCCAATTCCTGTTTATCTAGTAGATGGACTGAGTTTCGACTGAGTGCGTCCACGCGCTGCATATTGTTACCAGACCTTTATTCGATGGAGCAATTATACTCTGGCATATACTTGAAGTATATGCCAACAAAGAAACAAATCACGTTTCGTTAGAGTTGCACGTAATGCACTACAGTCAGTAATGACTTAAAATTTTATGCCAATGAGATATACATGAAACTTTTTCAGGGACATACAACGACCATGGTTTCTAATTCATAAGAGAGCCAGAGCTCTTCTTCTCGGGTAGTTTGTTGATTTAAATAAGCGACCGGTCGCAGTGGTTTCTCTTCGTTACATTTCTGTAAAATTATTTCGCCTATGCCCAGCTCACTGGCATCACAATTCACCTCTGTAATAAATTTAGCATTGTATAATGCCAGTACCGGTCTCGTTATGAATTTAGATTTTATTCGAGAAATGCCGCTTCCTGTTCTTCTCACACGAGGAGAGTTACACACACACAAGTTACATCTGTCTTAGTCAGTTTTGTTAAAGGTCGGGCAATGCTTGCGAAATTGTAAACAAAGCGTTGAAAGAAACTTGCCAGACCTACAAATTGTCTAACTTGAAGAACATTAGTTAGCTGGGGAAACTCCTATACCGCCTGTTTTCTTACTGCCGGGCTTAAGGCCTTCTTCCGATATTTACAATCCTAAATAATCAATTACAGATTGGAAAAAGAAACATTTCTTTAGATTTAAGGTAAGGTTAGGTTTCTGCATATAATAGTTCGATATTTCGATAATAGTTCGATAATTTACTCGAATTTGTAGAATATTTCTTCGGTATTACTGCTTGTGCATGAGAGATCATCTTAGTAAGGTATAGGTAAATTGGACCGTTTTGCACCTAGAGCTTTATTGATCATGCTCTGGAAAACAGCAGGAGCATTGACAAGGCCGAAGGGCATGCAAGTGTACTCGTAATGCCAGCTGGAGATACGAAGCCACAGGTATCTGATGATATCCTGAGGCAAGATCCAGACTGGTAAACAACGACTTTCCACTGATCTAGTTGATCTTCTATGACCGGCATAGAATAGCTGTCCTTAACTGTATTCTTGTTTAGTGCTCGATAATCGATACATAGGCGCCTTTCACCGTTCTTTTTGTGAACGAGGACAATCGGGGTAGTATGCTGATTGTGATTCTCTTATAATTTCATTTGATAACAAGTCACCAATCAATTCCCTTACCTTAGCCAGCTCACTAAACGGGAGTCAGTACGACTTAAAGGTGATAGGAGTAGTATCGTTCAATCATATGTTCATCTCCGTTATATTAGCAACACCAAGTTCATGTGTATTCAGCGCGATACAGTCTATAAGATCATTAAGCAATCAAATTAGTCGATCTTTCTTAGGTTGGCATATTTTCGGCCCAATATTTATCATGTCCATCGTAATCGGATATTTTGGTCCAGGGGGGTAGTGTAATCGATTTTTGGTTTTGAAGCAAAGAGGTTTATTAGACGAATGATTATAAGTTACCCCGACTATTCTGAAACTGATATACTTACACCCCTAGCAAAAGAACATACTAATTATCAGGATTCATGCAGATACTTCCCGGGACAAACAATGGCCCGGAGTATTCGTCGTCTGTTCGCAAGTCCACGCTATTAATCCATAATATTAATAACATAATTTGCATTGTTACATCGGAATAACAGTAAAGTTTTACTCTTTCTGCCTCCGAATCATCAATACAATCTTAAAGTAGAATTTGTTTTATGAGCCACTATAGTTGTTAATTCAGTCAGGGATTGCCCTATCAAGACCTCCGTATATACTCAATGATCCTGCGTCGACTATAATGTTTAAGACAATTTTGCCCAAAGGTATCACGCTTCCGGAAGCAAAACCCTTAATAATGGGTAAACCAAACTTGAGCAAAGGTATCTGAGATTCATCTGCTACACTTTTGCGAACTAATGTGCATTGACTACCGAAGTCAATGTAGGCAGAACGTTTAGGTTTACGTTATTTAAGGTTATGGACTTTTAGTACTTGCCATCTGTTTGATTTCCAGGTGCGATTCTAAAACTTTCTGCGTAGGCTCCGTTTTACTGAGTAGATTTTCCTTGATATTAGTATTTGATTTTCCTCGAAAATAGTTTATTTTTAACTTCGCATTTTTGGCTGTCATGTCCTAGATTAAAACATTTATCACATCGTTTCATAGGTTTTGAACATGTGCGAGACGTGTAGCTTGTGGCGATTATAACCTTGAGCCTTGAGCCTTGAGGCAATTATAACATTGAATTTGCCTCACACCACTGGAGTTATCGTAGAAATTACCTTTTAAGTTCCTATATTTAAAGGTTTCTCCCCGACCTTCGTGGTAGGTTCGTATCTGCTGCCTTGATTAACCGTGCGTACGAGTGTGTGGTTTTACTTGGAAATTCAACGAAGATATTTTAGTAACTGAGAAGGTTTCTCGAAACGAGAACCTTGTGCATTTAGACGTACCTATATTGAAATCGAATATGATGATATAATTGATAATGATACAATCCATTGCATTATGCCCTGTTATACCGCACATCTTAACAATCTTGCCTTGTCATGATAATAGTTTTCCAACGATTCTTCTCGTCTGCTTCTCCTTTCTAAAATTTCTGATAGTCAGCGTAAATTCGATCATCAGGAAAAGCTTTAAGTATTTTATTTTGCCATTCTCGCCAATTCAGATTGATAGTAGTCCGGCCCTGGTACCATTATAAAATAGAAAATAACTTGTCTGTCACTCCATTTGTAAATTCAGGCCGTTTCGTTAACTTTACGTATAAAGTTAACAGCAGATTGGTCATTTGCATTCGGGTTAAATTCAGCAATCACCAAATTTACCGAAGTTTAGTTTTACCGAATAATCGTGCGAATTTCTTTAGCACGTCATAGTCTCGATTTCTTTTAAATCTTGAATCTCGTCTTTTTCGGTATTTATTTTGCCGAGACCTTATTTTGCCAGCCAACGTAAAGGGCGATCATGGCGATTCTTACTACGAGACGGCCTCACATTATTTTGCCTATCAAACGGTGCGGTGTGCAGTGCGACCTCTCTGAAGAAGGCATAGTCTCAGAAAAGCTGGTTTAGTGTGGAGCCTATATGCGTGTTGAACAGTGTAACAAATGTAATAGGGTAACCAAAATGTTTTGGTAATGGAAGAAACAAACAAACAAAATTATTAATCAATAGATCATGATCATGAGTTATTCCGAGTCATTGATGATCATAAAATGTTTTTAGGTGACAACGTCTAATAAATCGATGAACACCGTCTGCACGCACGAAAAATGATTTCTCATTGTTCCGTTACGCTCATTGTAACGTTACGATCGGATCGCACGAGCGAGCGAAAGGCACTATCGGCTTGAGCGTTTGGCTTGTTGTCACGTTAACCCTTAATAAGGCAAGGGGATATAATTTCCCACTATGGCTACTTTCAGAAAAAATGTTTTATTACCTGACTGATAGCCCATAGAATTACCGCAAACCTAGTGTCCACTTTTGTAGAATATTTAGATTTATTTAGCTGGCAGCACTTTTGAAATATTACCACTATGTCAACATATGTCAATGTCAAAGTGCAGTGACGTGTACGGTGCAGAAGAAAGGTCAGTTTTCGGTGGTTGTGTGAAGAAAAACGCTAAATTGTTCTCCAAAAAATCTTGTAAGTAGAATTTGTTTATATCTCATACAAAACAACTGTTCTGGCGTTGTTTTGTATTGATTTTACGGGTGTATTACTGATCTATACCCTCAAAATGATCAAATTACGAAGTGGGAAAATAATTCCCTTTGCCCGATTGCGCTATAGAATTTCTTTGAAAATCTATATATAAAATAAAAAGGTTTTGTGACCGAATTTGATAGACAATTGACATCTATTTATAGATCCACAATTAGGTACTTTTAGGGATAGAACACTGAAATTGGGAGCGTAGGTTTCTCAGATGTTGTAGCGGTCCACTAAAAAAGGATATTTTTCTCTTCATACCCAAATGTTATACTTACATGTAATCATTTATTTCTAGAGCCATGGATAAGAAAAAAGCCATGAATAAGAAAAAAACGTTAAGGAAACCGGAGTTAGAAGGCATCCTAGACAGTCTGTCAGATTTATCCGATCTTGATTCAGATGATGATGCATATTATCAAACAGCGCCTGTAAGCAGCCCAGCAGATTACCAGAAAGTATCTCAAGATGTTATTGTTGAAAGGCGTCTAGAAGAGCTCTTTGGTATTCCTGATAATATTGATGAAACGGTTGAAGACCAAGAAATATATTCAGCAGAGGATCTTACAAATATTTTAGGAACAAATAGTCCCATTTGCAGCGTAGATGAGAGAACAGGACAATGTAGTGTTCCTCCAACAGAGGAAATAAATGAATACATTGAGACATATGGAGAAAGCAGACCAGTTGTGAACCCCACCCAACAAGAAATTGAAATAGAGCAATGCTTAGATGAAATCCGTGAAGAATGCACTCACTATCCTCCAATTCCGACAGATGACTTAAGTCCAGAACCTCCTACAAGTAATGTTACTGAAACAGAAACAAACCGTTGCTCAAGGCCAAGCAGAACCATCAATGCAGTAAGAACAAGACAACCACGGGAGTGGACATTTGAGACAAACATACACAATGTCCCAGAATTTGTCAATCAGATTCGACCACAATCAACATTTAATCATAAAACTCGGCTAATTGATGTCTTTGACAAATTTTTCCCGGAATATTTGGTACAAGTTCTAGTAGAACAAACTAATAGATATGCAATTCAGCGTAACAGCAATCATTATACACCAGTATCGGCAGAAGAAATGAAAGCTTACCTAGGAATATTAATTATGATGGGTTTAAACCCATTGCCTGATATGGAACTGTATTGGTCCAATGAACCTTTCTACAATAATGCAGAAATTACAAAAATTATGCCTATCAAACGATTTAAAAAAATTACTGAAAATTTACATATAAATGATAATGAAAAAGAACCAAAAAGAGACTCGCCGGAATATGATAAAATGTACAAGTTGAGACCAATGATAAAAGAACTTAATGAAGTGTTCCAGAACGAAACAGCTAATTCAAGTAAACAATCGATCGACGAATGCATGGTGAAGTTTAAAGGAAGATCCACTTTAAAACAGTATATCCCGAAGAAGCCTATAAAACGTGGTTTTAAGATCTGGGCACGTTGCGATTCTGAAACCGGATACCTATACTGTTTCGAGATTTATACAGGTAAAGGGGATAGTATGGAAGATGAAGGACTGGGGTACAACGTGGTTATGAAACTGTCAACCGGCCTTCCTGAAAACACTCTGCTAGCGTTCGATAACTTTTTCACAAGCTGCAACCTGATGGAAGCATTGTATGAAAAAAAAATTTTTGCAGTTGGCACTGTCAGAGTTAATAGAAAAGATCTTCCTGATATCATGAAAAAGTCTCAACCAAAACATCTGAGACTTGAGAAGAACCAATTTGCAGTTGTAACTGCTAAGCCAATTACAGCGATCAAGTGGCTCGATACAAGGGATGTTACTGTTCTTACAACAGCCCATCATCCAACTGATACGGTATTTGTACAGAGAACACAGAAAGATGGTACAAGAAAAGAAGTTCTCTGCCCCAAAGCTATCGCTGAGTACACGCTCACCATGGGAGGCGTCGATCATTTTGATCATTTTAGATCATCTTATCCGATTAGTCGAAAATGTAGAAAGTTCTGGATGAGACTATTTTTTTTTATGTTAGATGCGTCAGTAATAAACAGCTACATCACCTACAACACTGTACATGTGGTAAGTACGCACTCTCATAGAGATTTCAGATTGCGATTGGCTCGTGAGTTGATCTCTAATTACTCAAGCAAGAAAAATCGCCAAGTTATTTTCAAGAACAAAAAAGGCTCGAACTTCGGCGTGCCAGATGAGATCCGCTTGCTCAATGTTGGCATCCATCTTCCAGAGGAAGGAAACACTTATAAAAGGTGTCGATTTTGCAGTACCAAAAAAGAAGAAAAAAGATCTAAAATACTATGCTCAACTTGTCAAGTTGCTCTGTGTGCAAAGAAATGTTTTAAATCATTTCATGAGGCTTCTCCTCGGGAATAGTTTTAAGCTTGAAATAAAAATGTGATTGCAATACCTGCTGTTATTTTTTATTTAGGTAAGTACCGTTATAATAAATTCCATAATTTAATTATATAGTAATACTATTATAATAACGCGTTATATTCAATAATTTATAGGCCTATAACTTCAAATTTTATTTCAAACATAATCTTTGTAATTTTTTTTAAGAACAATTGAAGCCAATGGCAATTACTAGTATGTGAATAACAACAAAACTAACTACGGCGCGTGGCGTAAGATCGTAACCTAAACGGGCAACGGGAATTATTTTCCCACTTCGAAACATACTGCACTTGCATAATCAGGCAAGGGGAATTTATTTCCCACCGAAAAAAAGGGGGGAAATCTCACTCCCCCTCCCTTTTTAATATCTTTTTTGAATTCTATAGTATTCATTTACCATATTTCCACTCCGACTTACTTTCTACCTATCACACAGGCTTGCGCCTTATTAAGGGTTAAACTATCGTCCGTAAACCAACATTACAGACAACCAATTTTTTATTTTTTATTTTGATGTAAGTAAGCTAGGTGGTCATCATTAAATATTGAATAAACATTGATGGTCAATCTCAATCCACACACCACCATCTACCCTCAAATCAAGCATATATATTTTTAATTACATTACATATTTTTAAATACGTACTTAAGATACTTTTTAACACCAGGACAGAATATTCATCATTATCATCACGCAAATGTTTGTCCTGGGTGGGAATCGTACCCATTACCTACAGCGTAGAAGGCTACCACTGAGCAAATGAGCTCAGATGCCTGTATTTATTTAATAATAAACAGTTTTTCATACATAAACCTATTAGCAAAGTTATTCAATGTAACTAAGTACAAAGGTAACAAAACAATTGGTCTATTAGTACCTAGGTTTACATTTAATTTAATGTATGTAATAAATTATTTAAAAACATAGAAAATCTGATCCTACCTTAGCTTTTACTGAAACAGATAGGTTTCACTAATATGAATACCAAGCCAGTTAACCCAAACGCGGCCATTATTGGCATATATATGCATTATTATTCACTATGGAATATATATATACCTGCTAAGTATATGCTAGGCATCATCAAATTAAACTTATGTTTCAAATAAATATGATAGTGTTAAATTTAAATGCAATGGTGATAAAAGTCATTTTGACAGATTCTAACTTACCTGCTATTTAGTTTATTTAAACATAAGGGAAGGTACTTGTGCATAATGAGTAATGACTACTGACAGACCCAATAAAAGTTTGAATAAAAGATTGTAAAAACAAAATTTTTATCTCCTCCAGCCGGCACACAATATGTAGGTAGTGTTCGGTGCAGTTTGTTTACGACATAAAAAAAAGAGTGTCGTTGAACTTTTATAACCTAGCAAAGATTTTGTTACATTGGTAGAAGAGTAATAGGTTAGATACACAGGTAAGTAGGTAGGTATTTGCAGCTTTTTGTAAACTCGCAGCAAAACAAGACGATCGTGCCTTTTACAATCCTCAAATAGCCAGAATCTTTAAAAAAGCCAGATATCTTTTTTTTCTGTATGTTTTTAATCTCCGAGAAGATTGGATAAGTACCTTTCTAAGTAATAGTTATCTACGTATTTACTTAAGATAACTATGTAACCATATCATGTCTAAGTATATTCTATGCAATGAAACGAAAAATAATAAACAACTGTACATACCACCAAATTTTCACCAACGTTCATCCCGCTTCTGAACTATTATAATCTAAAGGATATAAACCGAAATAACACTACTAGTAGATATAGATATTCCAATTCTTGTTTTAATTCAAATTAATGACAATCGTAAACACGTCCGTCTTCGTCGAACGCTGACGTCAGAATGGCGCCAACAAGTAAGTTCACAATAGATGTACTATTTTTATAGTATATTAACGTTACAACATTATTAACCTTACAACAATTTTGTTTACGAATATTTAATGGAACTAATATTCTAAATGCTAACACTTGTATTTACCATACTTCGAGCAAATAAATTAATTTCATTTCATTTTATTTGCACTTGCCGGTTTCAGCTAAACACTAATACTAGTCTGTAAAACGTTTACACGCAGGTATTAGTGTAAGTGACACGTATTAAGCAATAGCTATAAAGCTCGTGTAAAATATCTATAATTATTATGTTACAGCAATAAAATAGGAACTTTTTAAGATCGATCTCTATAATGATGACTTCACACGTATGGAGCAAAACCCGGCACGATCAATCGCCGTTACGCCATTCAGAACTCTCCAGAACCCTCGATGCTGTCACTTTACAGTTTATTAACCCGAATTTGTCATGTTCAGTATCGGAATGTAACCAAGACAGGAACTGCGGAACCCTGTCGCAGTAAAGATGGCAAAGAATCCGTTACGTGACGCTCATGTCTTATTATGACATGGTTGTAAAGTGTTTTGGGATGGACGAGGTGGGTACTTATTAAAATGAAGTCTGGTTGTCTGTTTGTATTTATATCAAAAAAATAATTACTGAATTAAAAACAACTTAAAAAACATGTTTATACGAGGAACTTGAAGACAAAGTAACCAGGATACAAAACATATTTTTAGGTCGTTTATTAATTCAAATAACGAGTAGTTAGATAGCCACTTAATAGAGGCTAAAATTTCGGGTTTTGTGTCTATGTCCATGAAGCGCCTTTATATTTAGTAGAGTAGGTAGTAATGTAGGTAAAGTTAAATGTATAAATTTAGTTACATCGTCAGTTTCTCAATCGACGACGTGAGAGTAATATTTCGTCTCTGGATCGTAACCTGAGTACCTACTTTAAAATTTCTATGTGCTACAGGAGCTACGTGCTACGAAACTGAAATTTTAGTTGTAAAGGCATGAACGCGCTCGATACGCATGCGCAAAATTTGGTGAAACTCCTGTACCCTTACCAGCTCGAAGAAGTTTTTTTTTTAAAAAGTTTTACCTACGGTAAGCACCCGTCAGTATAGTAAACAATGCTTGTCTATCTACTTATTAACATGTAGGTAGCTTTAGATGACCCCTTGGCGTTATCACAGAATACGTTTAAGCACAAGTACAGAAAGCGGCCTCTGCGAAAACGTTTATATAAATAACAACTCTTAGAACGAAGCAACAGAGTGCAATTCAGCTCTCACAAGCGCTAAGTGCCAATATTATATATACTTCTATAGTGCTTCTCTTTCTATGGCGTAATTCTATCTCGTTTGGCGCAGTGCTAAGTGCGCCTGGCCTGGCGTTGGTGTATTCTGCGTTTCTAGAAGGTACCTACCTTCTGATATCTGATGTATGAAACTACTGAGATGGGTCAGATTAAAATACTAAGACTAAAAAGTCTTAGTAGTTCCATATAATGCTGGACTTTTACACAGCATCATGTGCCCCAAAATAAGCACTTATGTTATGAGTAGGTACTTATGTACTTATACATGATATACTTATACGCTTTTTTTTGTAAAAACATATTATACATAAAACCGAGATAAATATACTTGCAGATCATTCAAACATTTATCCCGCAGCAGGAATCGTACCCTCTGCGTCTTAGCCGAACCTTGGCCTCTGTTGATCGACCCCTGTGGTGCAGTGACCACAAAAGTCGTCAAATAAAAAAGTTCGAGCATAAAATGAAAAAACCTGACAAAAAAAAATCTATGACATAATATATTTATTAAGACGATTCCAATGACCCCAAACATGATACCTCTACTGTAATTTAGTGAGGAGTTTTGTATTCTTCAGATTCCAGATGACGATGCAGCATCAGGTCAAGGTTACCATGTTCTTGCAATATAATTGAAGTAACATGTTACCAAATGGATCGATCAAATCTCTGAAATTGTCTCACATCCTTTCATCAACTAAAAGAGAGCTGATGATCTTTAAATGGCAGATCAGTTTTTATTGAATCATAGCTAAGAAAACGTTCGAACAAGTCACGTTTAAAAAAAAACGTGTGCAACTCACACGTGGTAGAAGTGATGCGAAGAAGCTACGATGATACACACGTACACACAGATATGCACGTTAAACTTATAACACCCATCTGCTTGCTTCGAGGGTTAAAAATAACTCTTTCGAGTAGCATAACAAAAGCTCTTTCTATCAAGAGTAAATCCAAGCGACATACTTGTATGAGAATAAGGAAGCGTTCACACATTTATCCCTTGTACTGTCAGCTTTCCGTATTGCAGTCATCTGTCACGCTGTGAGCACCGCTTTAGCAACAATGTTGTAAGTTAGCAACATACTTGCAGTTGCAGCATTCTCAAATGAAACAGGTTTTTGTTTGAGTCTTTGTATCGAAATGTTTGAAGTACTAGCTTCTGTTCTCGGCTTCGCACGCGTGTTACCTATATAAAAAGTAGCCTATATAATAATAATAATATAATTTTCACTGAAAATGGGATATTTACAATGGAATGTGAGTTTTTCTGCTTCCCAATACTTCGGTAGAGTTACGGCTACTGAGCACAGGCACAGCCATGGACAATATCAGTAAGCAGAAAAACTATCATGGTCATTAAAAGTTAATACTTATAATCTTTATTTCAGACAACTTATCTATTTTCACTCATATTTATTATATTATTATTATATTATATTTATTTTTATTTTTATTTATTTATTATTATTATTTATTATATTATACTCGGAATATTCACCGTGATATATGAGTTTTTCTGACGGAGACGGTGGAGCCTATCGTGTCGATTTACTTGTCTCGGTTAGACCCGATCACTACCGGGGAGAGCATCTACCGGTACGTGGACGAAAGAGGCCGATGTCGGATCATGAATCGGATCGGATCGGGGTGTTATTGGCAGACAAAACGGTCTACCCTCTTTCTCAGTCTATGTACGACACGTACGACAGGCGCCTTCCTGATCCGACATCGGCCTCTCTCGTCCACGTATCGGAGTATGCTCTCCCCGGTAGTGGTCGGGTCTAACTGAGACAAGTATATAGACACGGAAGGCTCCACCGCCTGTAGAGCAAGCCCATTAGACAGCGGAGCGGTACAATGCTATTCCAGGTCCAGCTGTTTTGGCGTGATTGTGACACAAACAAACATCCAATAAAACTGTTTAACTATTTAATATTTGTAAATCTATGTACTCGTACCTAAGTAGGTATATAAAACAAAGACGTGTTAGTTACACCATTTATAACTCGAGAACGGCTGGACCGGTTTTCATGATTTTTGATTTGTTGGATTTGTCTCCGTCCTGAATAGCAGAATAACTATTATAACATAAAAATAAAATAACAAAACACGCGGACGAAATCGCGTACGGAACAGCTAGTAAATAAATAAATAAATAATAGTTGACATTTCCCACAGCATCATCTAACCATAAATTAACCAGAGTTTGTGTTATGGGAACCACATGTCTGCTTTTTTTTTAACTTTTTTTTTACTTGAATTAACAAAATTCATACACTAGATTCCACTACGATTACTCAGTAAAACATGCAATGACACGAGTAAAAATAATTAATTTAGAAGTGCTATGTTACTTAATGAAATGACAAACGGCGAATCAAAATCAATGTTTATTTAATACATCACAAGGAGCACTTGGACAGACGCCGATCGACTTTGTCATTGAACTCTAGATTGAAACAAAATAATGACATTGACATTAGCAAAATTGACATCAGGACAGATGCCCATACAAGATGCTAAATTATTTTTGGCGGCCATCTTGCAAATCAAAGATGGCGCTTTTATATATTTATTTTCCCGAGTTATTTCGTGTTGTATTTATAATTTTGGTGATTTCATTGAAATAAATTTAGAGTAATTGACTCGGGTGTGAATAATTAGAATAAAAGATTTGTCTTGCTTTGTGATTAGAGCAAACATAATTTCTCTCCATTTATACAAAATAACAAATGACGAACGACAAGATACAACTTTGTAACATACTATAAACAATATAAACACTTGACACTGGCAAAATTGACATTATTATGACACATGCCATTCACGAAGAAGAAAAAGAAAAAGATTCTAAATACAACTAACTACTTGTTATGAAATCTAAAGCTTACTTAAAGGGTACTCTTGTGAAGAAAGCATGGTCTCATGTTGCTCTGGCCTCAGACATTTGAACTGAAGGTGAATTTAGGGGCCAATTCCTCCTAACCCAAGTCTGAGAAAAAATTATGTAACTTACCTAACTAAGGCGGCTCTTTTTGTTTTGATTCATAGTAGCTGCTTACTTAAATAAACTTGTATGTAAACAAAAAGCTCAATTGTTCTTAATAACAGCTTCAATTACCAGCAAAGTCCCTACTGTGGTCTAATTTGTGAACAATTTTCTCAGGAACAGCATTCAGGGCCGCCTTTGTAGTAATTACTTACTGCCTGCAGGTATTCTGTAGTACCTTCCTACAGACTATACCCTTAGAGTTTTGCCCTTGTTGTTATTTGGTCAAAAGTTACGTTTTGACCGATAAAAATAAGAAAATCATTCGTTATGGGTCGATTACTTGTAAATAGTAGGTGAGGATGGTGGCGAGACAGTGTTCTCGACCAGTCGTATGAGCACAGCGGTGCTCGGCTGAGTGTAACACCTCGACTCTCTCGGCCTAGTATCATTCACCGCAGCGTTCATACGACTAGCCGAGGACTCTGTATCGGCACTTTACCCACTCTTTAGGTGTAAACGACCCATTAGTAGCTCTGAATTCTGCGCTGTGAGTTATGAGTTCGATCCCTTCCCAGGCTAAACATTTTGTGTGATGAACATAGGTGTGTTTTTTTATTTTTTATTTGTTTACCATTTAAATTATAGATACATTATTAAAATTAAAAATAGTATCTAAAACCACTAAGGTTTGGCCTGACAATCTGAGTTTACAATTGTTCTATGTCTGGGTGATATGTAATGTTATTTCTATCAGCCATCTGGTCACCATAATACAAGCTATGCTTAGTTTGGGGTTAGATGGTGTTGTGTACATTGTTCACCAATATTTATTTATTTATTTATCAGACTCATCGAGTTTTTGAAATTCTGCAAAACATACGTACTTTTAGTTTCAGTTCTTAGTGTCTAACTTTAAATTGTATGTTACTATTATGTACCATTACCTTTATTCTTCCTATCTTGTTACTAGTTCAGTTCAGTTTCCCCTTGAAACGATCTCTTGGCTGGGGAGCCTGAATATTGATTTGTAATATACATTAGAACTAGTTTTATATAGATATGAATAATTACCTAAGTTCTTGTTTTATTTTTATGTTTATTAGGTTCTTGTTTGTTATCGTAAGAAACGCCTATGTACAGTCATTCGAATAAATAACTAGTTATTTCAAACCAGTGTGGTGAAAAACATTAAAGTGCGCCTCTCGTGCTCTTGGCACAAGTCTTAGAACTGCTTAGGTTCAAGGTACTAGTTGCCGGTTGCCCCACCATCTATTACCATTGATTGTACATCATGTGCTGGTTTAAACAAATAAATAACATGAAACAAATAAAGACGGCTACCAGATACTTTTATATATGTATCTGGTCTGCTGACCCTTATTCAGGGTCAGCTATATAACAGAATGGCTTCCAAGGGAGAATAAACGCAGCGCAGGCAGACCACCTGTCAGATGCGTTGAGGACTTTGAAAAGATAGGGGTTGTGATGTAGATGCTGAGGGCACACAACAGAAATATGTTGCATAAAATGAAAGAGTAGGCCTGTATACCCAGTATACCCATTGGGTATATTGGGTACCCATTGGCACTGGGTATACCTAGTAGTAGGTGAATGATGATGATGGACCTACCTTAATCTATACCTATAAACCGCTGAAGTTAGAAAGCTGAAATTTGGAAGCTTCCTTTTACAGCACAACTAAGGCGGTATTTTATTAAAATTCATCCCCTAAGAGGGTGAAAAGGGGTGAAAACGAATGTATGAAACTTTTTAACGCGTGGTGCGATTTGCTTGAAACTTGATATAAATAAATAAAAAAAACAGACACGTGTTTCAGGATTTTTCAAAATAACCCTCATTAAGCAGTAAAATGGGGTGTGAATGTTTGTATGGAAACTTTTTAATGGGTGTGATTGGTTTGAAACTTACCAATAAAATTTGGCAAGGAGATAAAAAGCACCCTGGGGAAGGATTTAAGCAATTACAATTCCTTTAAAAAGAATGCAGACGAAGTCGCGAGCAACAGCTAGTATGATCAAAAGAATCACTTGTGCCATGTCAATTTAGGTGCTGATTTCTAAGCCAAGGTCGATGAGAATCAGACCAGAACTGTATCTTTGTTTTAGCACATTGAGGATCCCACAGGAGGATGTGAAAAAAAAAGTGCCGCTAACTTTAGTATAGTGTGATTATGTACTTAACTGATACAGATACGATAGGTAGGTAGTTTGGTATTTCTTTATCTTTATCGGCATCAAAGGACATGTCAAAATCGTGTTTAAAAAACCCAAATTCCTGATACCGGACCGTGGGAGCACCCTTTCACGATAAACATCTTTAAGGTCAAGGGTTAGGGTTGTTAGTTGTGTGAATGTATTGTAGCTTTCAATGTTAGCCCTTACAGTATGGCTATCAATCATATTGTGACGTGGGATTATGTTATTCAGCCCTTTGTAGTGAGTATTTGTTTGTATGTAGTACATTGCTGTTTGTACCTCGATATACCATGAGATTAATAATTGAAATACATAGTAGAATCAAATTTTCACTTGTAAAATCAAATACAGTCCTAATGCACAATAGTGTTTTTTATAGTTCCTAAAATTTATAACAAGATACCAGAGAGCTTAAAATATAAAAAAATGTTGAGATTTAAAAATCAGCTTACGGCACTTCTTCAGGATTACTGTAATAGAAGAGTTATTACAGTATCAGCGAGTTCTTGAACGATGACCATACTTGTAAATAATATTATACATTTACATGCCTAGTAAAGGTAAAATTGAACTGGGACTATATAATTAATATCTAATATACTACAACAATACTGTAAATCTACATTCTGACAAATAAATTAATTTAATTAAGTTATTGCAGTTAATTAAGAGTGCAATGGTGGTGCAGTGGTACTTTTACCTTCCGATCTTAAAGTCGTGGGCTCGAACCTGGTCCTACCAAAGCTCTCAAACGATGAAGGAAAGATCGCGAGGAAACCGGCACACACTAAAACTTAAAAACTCAAAGGTCTTTGTTATCTATACCTATAAAAGAGCTTAAGCTGACTGACTGACTGACTGATTCATCATCGCCGAGCCGAAACCGCTGAAGCTAGAAAGCTGAAATTTGGAAGGTGGCTTCCTTTTATAGCAACACCACCCATTAAGGCGGGATTTTTTGAAATTCAACCCCTAAAAGGGTGAAAAGGGGTGAAAATGAATGTGTGAAACTTTTTAACGCGTGGTGCGATTTGCTTGAAACTTGATTTGAATTATTAAAATGCAAAATAAATGGAAAAGTGTTACAGGATTTTGCAAAATAACCCTTACAACGGGGTAAAATGAAGTGTCAAAGTTCGTATGGGAACGGGTGGTGTTATTTCTTAGAAACTTCAATAAGATCCAATAAAACTAATAATGGCAATACCACATAAATTTGGGAGATAATAATAGTCGTTTGTTCTGGCAACACTATTTTTAGAAAAAAATGGTGGGTTGGCGACATTGAAAAAGATGTATGGGACTAGAAAAAAAAAGGGTAGAAGGAAAAAATAAATAAAAGGGATATTGAGGTGATACGTTGATGAAGAATAAACAGTTAACATGTCTTTTGGTGTTTATTATATACTAGTGGTCGCCCATTGGTCCATTGGTCGACCATAATTAAATTATTTTTACCATACCATAGTATTTTTTATGCATAACTAAAAAAAATTAGCATTCTGCAATCCATTATTATAAATACTTACGGGATGATTTTTGAGTCATCCCGTGACCACGACAGAGTGTAAACCTGTCGAAACGTCGGGAAAAATAGGTAAATAAACGCGATAAATACCCGTAAGTATTTATAATAATGTGTTCTGATCGCTTAAGTTTAAAAAACTTTATTCTGCAATCCTTCTCTATATAAACTATAAGTGTGCGAAATTTCATACTTCTCCGCGCAATTTTCGTAAAAAGGGGTACAAAGTTTTTGCTTCACGTATTAATATAATACTTATCTAACACTGTTACAAATGTGTGCATTTCCAACTAACCTACTGTGCATGTGGCAAGCACTATTTAACTTAGTGAAAGTGCGCGTGCAAGAGTCGTTTCCCTTTAGTTGTAGATTACTCGTTCCTAGTTTAAAAGGTTCTGTCCATAAAAATACGAATAAAACACAGCAATGAACACGGAACACATTATAAATATCAAAGAAAGTTCTTTAAACGTGACAAAACGTGCTCTTGATGTATGTCTGCCACACACAGAGCTTCTAAGAGGCCCATTTGTTTCTCTAAAATTGCAGCAAAAGTTCATAACTCGTTAAGCGCCTGTTTAGCTTAACCAGTTCTAGACCTACCTAAGTGTTAGTGAACATTTTCCATTTTTTGACGTGAAAACATTTTATAAAGCGATGAACGCCGGCTCCACGCATGAAAAGTTGTCACGTTCCGCCTGAGCCGAGCGTGCAAGCGAGAGTGCGGAACAAGTGATAGAGAGGCACGGTCGGCCTAAGCGTTCGGGTTGTGACGCATCTTAATAGTTTAAAAGTATGCAATTTTTCATCAATGTTTTATGACGTTATCACGTAAAATTATCGTCCCTAAACCGACTTTACAGACAACCATTTTTTTTTCAATTCAATTCATTTTATTTACACCTTATTTTAACACTACAAATACTATCTAACACGTTAAAAATAAGAACACAAAACTAATTTACACAAAACACAAGAGAAAAAAATTAAAAAAAACGTGTGCCTCTCGGGACGCCCGACAGAAGTGATAACTTAAACTAATCTAACTAGCACTGTGGGTTAGAGTGAGCGATGAGGAGCCTGCCTACCGCTACCGTATGCGTGAGAAAAAGAGAAGCCAGACAGACTGGCTCCGTAACACGTTACGTAACGAAGAGGTTTACCCACCCTTAAGAAGTTATCACTCTAAAAGTTGTCACTTCAAAAACAAAGAAAAAGTAAAGGTAAATCTTACTTTAAAAACAATAATCAAATAATCAAAGAACAATCAAACCTACACTAAATAGTATTATAAGAATAGCTATATTTACACAAAATATTTACTCCACAGTGGATAAGACACAGTCTATCTATCGTCTTACAGTCATCAGCAAACAGATCTGCCTTATCCATGTTTAGAAGCATCCTTGACTGAGCTAAACGAGCCCTCCCCAATTCATTGGGTGATTATTCCGTTGTGTGTAGATGACCGCAATAATACCATATTGGTACTTAGGTACATAGAGAGCTTCCGTGCTTCGGAAAGCGGTCTTTCGCTAAGCAGAATTAACTAGTCGTTAAACTTTAAAGGACAGATCTCTTGGACCTGGGTAGTCATACCACTCGCAATACACAGTATTACTCAACAAAGCAGTTACATTGCAGTGTAACTTACGCTAGTGTAAAGACTCATGACTCAAAAACTCTAAACGAATATTTTCCTACTCTTTTCCTCTGTTCCTGTGAACTTAAAAAAACGTTTCCAAGAGTATTTTTGTATATATCTTGTACCTTCTAGTTGATTTTTTTTAAAACTGTATATTTCCTAGACATTTTTTGTTTTATTCTAAAACTAGATAGATATATTCCCTGGTAGCTTGTTTAAATCCTAATACCTTGTTTTTTTAATTCATGGCAGCTTACGATTCGTTTTTGCTTAAAAGAGGATCGTAACGCTATAATTTACGAAGCTATGAACGAAGCTTTCGAATGCCACCAAAAAAATACAACATTATGTCCGAGTTCCATGACTTATTCTTTTTAGACTTGCTAAATTCTTGCTAAATTCTCTGAGCATGTAAGATGATTCAATGTGGTCCTTGATTGTGTTGTGAGTTGATGACTTTACATCATTTCTACAGATCGCAGTGCTACAGTGCTCTAGAGGAGCTTCTAAGACGCAGTTTAATCCACCACACTAGTTCGTAAAAACTAGAGGCACAATAAGAAGAAAAAGTACTCTTGAAATCGATGAACGATATATCGGGTCAATAATCGTGCTGGTGCTAATGATGGAACGACCGATATCACTTTTGACAATCGATGTCGTAATTCTCCATAACAGACTATATAATAATTTGAATCTGACAGCGACACTACTGTCAATACGTCTGAATACGATGGACATTTCAACGACTTTAACGTTTCAATATATCAATGTCGGTTCGCAGAGACGCCCCGTTTCTCCAATACAATCACGAGGACAACTCTGAATCTTAATTACTTACTTATTTCATTGTATTTCAAGAATTATACTAGAATAAATATGACTATAACAAAATACCATTTTGCAATGTACGGATCACTCAATATAAAACGCATAATTTTAAAATTTGTCCCCTTTTGGAATTTCATATCTTAATTATCCCCTGAATCCCCTTATATTACACAGTAGCGACCCGCCCCGGCTTCGCATGGGTGCAATGCTGATACTAAATATACAACAGAATGTCTTTATATACAACGTTACCTAAGAGAATAACATAGACTAAGAGATAGACATATACCACTATTAAAAAACCGCATCAAAATCCGTTACATAGTTTTATAGATCTAAGCACACATCGGGACAGACAGCGGGAGGCGACTTTGTTTTATACTATGTAATGATTATATAAATACCAAATTTCTCAAGTACACATAACCTATCAACCCAACAAATTCCATGCTGATCGTAACTAATTTCGCGCGGTCTATATCTTGCTAATACTACTCTGGCTTACATTTGGTAATTATGAAACGGAGCTTCGGAATGTTGACGAAAATATTTCACATGAATTCTTTTGTTGTGCTTTTATAAGGGTACCTTGGAAGCAAATTAAAAATACCAGAAGTGCTCGGACAGTATTTCAGAGAAACTGCGAATACTGGGGAATGACGAAATTATTATTAAAACTACTTAAACTTACATACTAATATGCTAAACTAACTACTGCGGCTTTGGCTGCGTGGTACATAGTAGGTACAATGTGGTTATAGTTAAAGCAATTTATTCAATAAATACGTTTCTAAAACTAAAAAGAAAACCGACTTCAATTGTATAAGAATACGAAATTTATTTTACTTGGAAGACGTATTTTTAAAACTATTTTGATATTTTGACTATTTTGATTTAAAAACCAAACTACTGAACCGATTTTGATGAAATTTCTGTGGGACCAATCGGAAAGTGTATCCTGTCACATAAAAAAGCAAAAAAAAAATCAAATCGGTTTGACGGAGTTATGAGGTTACACATTTTTGAAGTCGGTTATAAGACAAGTATTGGCAACATGAGAAAATGTATAACTTATCTTGTAGAAGTTTACTTTTAAATGCATTGATGGATCTCACATATTTTATTTGTTATAAATAAAATAAAAAATAAATATTGCCACACAACACTATCTATTATTATAAATATTAACGGGTATTTATCTCGTTTATTTAAAGTGTGTAAACCTGTCGAAACGTCGGGAAAAATAGGTAAATAAACGCGATAAATACCCGTTAATATTTATAATAATGTGTTCTGATCGCGTAAGTTTAAAAAACTTTAACACTATCTAGCCCCAAACTAAGCATAGCTTGTATTATAGTGCCCAGATGACTGATAGTTTACTTATATTATGATTAAATAGATACTTATGATACTTTATAAATACCTAGACACAGAACAAACATAATGTGCATCACACATGTTTGTCCTGGGAGGGAATAGAACCCTCAACCTACATCCCAGAAAACAGATCTACTACCAACTTAACTGACAGGCCAGTCTAAATACGTTAACGTTTTATTCCAGGTCCAGGTCTATATCTATAGATACTAAGATTCATCCATATCGGTTGAGCCGTTATTAAGGAATGACGTCAAAGTCAAGTCAAGTCAAAAGATACTTTATTCAATACAATCACAAGGATCACTTTGAAACGTCTTACATACTAGTTGAATTTAGGTGCCAATTCCTCCTACCCAAGCCCGAGAAGAACTGGCAAGAAACTCGTCCAGGTGCTAGCGCTTTTTTGCATAATCCATCTTATAACTACTTTAACTACGAAAAACGAATGCAAGAGAGTTCATACATTTCAAATATGTCGGTTAACTGTCTGAGGGCAGAGCGACATGACGCTTGGAATGGCTCCTCCTTGTACACAGGTTCAACATCAGGCAATAAGTACATATCATAATAATAGAAGCAGTCATTCTAAATACTTGTCGCGTTTACGCAATTTTAAATCTAAAAACCAAAAAATCGTCAACGATTTTTTGTTTGCTCAAAATCCCGCGAAACAACGTAATTTCCTGCCTTGCAAATAAAATAAATTCCCTAATATAAATAATAATAAAGACGGCCTTCTGTGGCGCAGTGGTCGAAGGCCTGCCTGAGATGCAGAAGGTTGCGGGTTCGATTCCCGTCGCGGGGGAAATGTTTGTATGATCTGAAAGTATTTGTCTCGGGTCTGGGCGTATTTTAATGTATTTATTTACAAGAAAAAAAGTATATATTTAGTACATCAGTCATGAGGTACCTACCCATATGTAGTTCATACACAAATGTTTTAGTTCCAGCTACTGGATATCGCATTTTAAGTATAAAACACTGTATTAGGAAAATATCGCTCTTTATAATGGTGCTTTATAGCTATTCTATAATTGTAAATTACATTAAAACATTTACTGAACTAATTATAATCAATAAAATTCATGTGAGTTTTGAGGGTAGATTTGAAAAAGTTAGCAAAATCTTTTATAATCCCTTTACCTAGAGAGAGTATCAAAGAAACATCAAAATACATCCACATACTATTACTAGGATTGATTACTTAGTAGAGGAAAAGAGCCAGGGGCCATGAAACGTGGAGGAAATGAAGGAACTAGGATAAACATTTGTTGCCCTGAATACTTTAT
This sequence comes from Lampropteryx suffumata, assembly GCA_948098915.1. Lineage (NCBI taxonomy): Eukaryota > Metazoa > Arthropoda > Insecta > Lepidoptera > Geometridae > Lampropteryx > Lampropteryx suffumata. The sequence continues at coordinate 10,481,583 of OX402565.1, forward strand.
TACGTCTATTTTCGTGTGCGAAAGGTTTGCCCTTCTAAAAGGGATCACAACATGACACAAGCACAAGAGGTTTAAGCTAAGGGCGAGCATTCATCAAATTGGAGTGAAGAAAATCCTTATTTAATTATATCATACAGTAGTTACAGATAAAAAAATAGTTTAAATAGTCTGTAAAGTTTACGGACGATAATTTTACGTGATAACGTCATAAGAAAACATTGATGAAAAATTGCATACTTTTGTCACAGGCCGAACGCTTGGACCGATCGTGCCACTCTATCGCTTGTTCCGCGCTCTCGCTTGCACGCTCAGGCGGAACGTGAGAATTTTTCGTGCGTGCAGCCGGCGTTCATCGATTTATAAGACGTTATCACGTCAAAAATGCACGAAGATAACGTAAAGGTGACGACGTGGCTGACATTTTTGTTATGACTAATTATTCCTTTCCGCTACGATGGAAACGAACCTTTACCAATATAATAATTCCGTTGAAAAGAAATTAATTTATTTACTCAATAGGCTCTTACATATTAATGGTCTCACACTACGTCGTTGACCGACATGTTAAATCAACAGGATGACCATGAGATAAATAGTTATTGCTTATTTCTACTTATAATACCTAACAACAATTAGGGTTGTTTCCCGGGTTCGATTCCCGCCGCGGGGCAAATGTTTATACGATCTGATAAGTTTTTGTCTGGGTATTTCTATGTATAATAATGTATACATGTATTTACAAAAAAAAAAAGTATATAAGTAGTAAATCAGTCATGTGGTACCCATAACACAAGCTCTGCTTACTTTGGGGCCAGATGATGTTGTGTGAAATGTCCGGAATTATTATTATTAATTATTATGAAACCAATGGCATGAAATCAGCCAATAAGAATAGTAAAACTGTTATCATTGTTCTTTTTGTAAGTGGTCCTGTGTGCTTTACACTGAATAAATAATTTTGAATATTGAATATTTTGCACATACCAACGCTTTGCACAATTAAGTATTTCTTACGTAAAAGAATGCACAGCCTACTCATCCTGCCGATAAATCCACCACTGACGGTATTATGTATTGTAAAAATAATAATTATTATTATGCGCGTAACTCATTAGAAAGAAGAACTTCCGTTAGAGCTGGTAAAGCGGCTGATTGTTCCCAGGAATATACCAGTCTCAATAGAGCCTACATATTTAAACCTTTTCAAGACCCTGGGCCCGTGGGGAACAGGAGCCAATTATTGCCAAAACTATTTCACGGCGTTCGATAGAAACATTCCGTGACCCAAGAGCCGGCTCCTATCTGGCCCAGCGTATTTGCATTACATTCAACGTGGCTATACCGCTAGTGTCTTTATGGGACACGGTGCGCTTCTATAATAAGCTTCCTGAAAATGCAACTAATCTACCTATTAAGAAATTTAAAGCTTACATAAAGGGTAGTCTTTTGAAGAAAGCGTATTATAATATAAATTACTACATTATTGATAAGAATGCATGGCCTCAATGCATGCTCTACCCTCAGACAGTTAACCGAAATGTATAAGCTCTTTTGTATTAGTTTTACGTAATTAAGGTAGTAATAAGATGGATCATGTAAAAAAACGCCAGGACCAAGACGAGTTTCTTGCCAGTTCTTCTCGGGCTTGGGTTAGGAGGAATGGGCACCTAAATTCACCTAGTATGTAAGACATTTAAAAGTGATCCTAGTGATTGTATTGAATAAAATAACTTTTGACTTTGATTAACGCTGTCCTCTGGCAGTGATCTGGATAAGTTGAGCTATCCATTGATCGTTTTAAGCGTTCTGTAGATAGTTCAACTGTTTTACATTTTATATTATTGTATAATATTCTGTATATTTCAGATAACCATTTGAAAGACTAGGTAGGTAAGTAAGTACTTAAGTTCGCAAGGAAATGGAACATCCTAAGTGGATACTTATAGGCCGCTATAAATCAGTTATGCTCCAAACGGGAGATTAGCTCATAAATAAAGCTTTATTATTACTCACATACCGGCAATAAAAATTATACATACCTACTTTGTTAAAATTGATGGTGGTCTACCGAAAACCGCTACACTTGAACAATGCCTATAATCACTGCTAAGATTCGCCTTATCACTATCTATTCTTAGATGATAAAGTTTGTATGAGCTACAAGTATTTGTCTCGGGTCTGTATGTATTTACAAAAAAAAGTGATTAAGTAGTAGACTATATCAGTCATGTGGTATCCATAGCACAAGCTCTAAACGACAACACACCACTGTAGGTTAAGCGCACAACTGATGCGTTCTCCTTCTCTATTTCCCTTCCTCTTTCTCGTCACACACACGCACACACTGTTGGCTGACAGTACCAACCTCTCAGAAAATGGATTGGTACCATCTGACGGCCAACTCTGCCATCGCGCGCGCTTGTTGTTCAAATCAAATAGCGCGCGTTTCCCTTGCTTCCTGTTACACACTTCCGTCTCTTTTTACAAAATCACTCCCATAGGTTGTCGGAAAGCTAGTGGAAAGATGTTACACTTCAAAAGGTATCCTTATAGAACTGTATATTAAGACCTTTATTCTCAGGAACACGCAGAAGTATTGTTAGCATTTATAACGTTTTTATATCGATTTTATTTAATAACCCGATTACTTTAACTTTCTACTTGATTTATATCTAATGATTAAGTATTTGTAATGACTAAAATAATTATAAGGAAATATTACTTGTTAATTGGTTATATTTATTATAATTTATTAAGATTTCTTAGGATATCTTAGGATGTTGCGATAGTTATTAATGTTATCGAGTGATTTGTTATTTTTGTCAATTCTAATGGTATAATGATAATGGTGTGGAAGTCACAGCGAAGACAGGTCGTGCTGTGTTGTTTAATTACATTAAGGTTGCGATAAATCGAAATTAACATCACAGAGTCCAGTGATTTTATGCAACTGTGATATAGAAATAATTGTATAAGTAGACCAATTACTTAGGTAAACGTTCTTCTTCTTCTTTTCTTCCTATAATGGCAACTGTCTTGTTGACAATTTTGCCAGTGTCAAGTGATTGTTTGTTTATAAAGTCTTAGTCGATCGTCATTTGTCTATTCTAAACGTCATCGCGGAATGGTCGTTTAGAACTTTGTCGGGATTTCTCATCGTTCAAATCTCATTGCAACATAATACACTTATAACTCAATTGTCCATATTTTATGAAGTCACAATTTATTAATTACAATTCGGCTAAGATTGCTGAATAAAACGTGCAATAGCACGATAAATAAATAATTAATTTAGAAGTTACTTCATAAATTGACAAACGAAGACGGTCAATGGTCCCTTGAATCTTTAGAGAACCCAAGCTTGTAAGTCATGCAATCAAAAATGACATAAAATACGCTCATTTACGCCGTATATTTCGATAAAGCCAGTAAATCAAAATCTATAGGGGACTTTAATGATTCTCAATGAATTATTAAATTTGTCAATAATACAGTATTAAGCATTAGTCATATTTGTACATTTGTACCTTAGAGTATTATTGTAACGAGACCTGGTTATGCAACCTTATGTATATCTATAACCAGTCACAACCAGTATACAACCAGTTGCATAAGACAAAAGCTCGCCGCGGAACTTTTTAATCGATTGTTCTCGACTTGAAAGTAAACGCATTCATCATTTTGAAACCATTAGATTATGTAAAGTCGCCGACGGAAATGTCTAGCGGTTTCCGTAGTGTTTGAAGCAGAAGTAGAAGGTGTTAAAGACGCTCTGTTATTTATCGTGAAGATATGTATAAGTTAACAATATGACATGTTTATACCTTGGTCTAAATTGCCACTTTACTTTGGCCTACAGTACCTCACAAGTTGCGGGGTCTATTCCCGCCGCGGAACAAATGATCAATGAACAAATGTTTGTCGCGGGTGTTTTTCTATGTATAACGTACGTACTTACACAAAAATATATCATCGTCATCCCCCAATAATTTAAAGACAATTGCTTTCGCCTCCATCATCACTCTCCAATCAGCACTCATCTAGGATCTGTTCCACGTAGAAATCCTCACTCGAAGTGTTATTTAGTTCAGCGAAAATTACTAACCCGATTTTACAGTCAGATGCAAGTGCTGAGCCATTTTTAATGATCCTCAGCTGATCGTTATGGAGTACAACGGATCGTAAAGGTAAAAAACATTATTTACATAACAAAAATTTTTTTTGTATGTTATAGTAGTATATCAGTCATGTGTTCACACAAGCTCTGCTTATTTTGGGACTAGATGATTGATGCTGTGTGAAATGTCCAGGATTATTTTTTTTAATTTTTTTAATTTAATTAATAATATTTTTTTTAATTTTATTCAATGTTTAATGCGGAGAGGTAGGGGGTACTGAGGAGTCGCAATACTGTGGAGGAAAAGCGTGTTCCAAACAGTGTCGGTTGTAGAGTGCGCAAGTGATAGAATTGCTGCTATAAAAATAGTGCTAGCCGACAGTCAGCTATTTGTGATAACGGCCTATATGCCAACGAATGACGTTTATAACCTAGATGATTTTACGAACTGTATGAGTGAGATCAGTGCGGTAATAGATGGTTGTGGTGTAGAATCTGTGATCATTTTGGGGGATTTTAATGCCGACCCTAAAAAGCTCTTTGGTAAGGAACTTAAACATTTCTGTATGGAACATAAATGGGTGTGTGCAGATATTGATTACTTTGGTATAGCGTCAGATACACATACTTTTGTTTGTGATGTTCACGGTACTTGTTCGTGGCAGGACCATATAGTTACTACGGAAGCCGCAAGACAAACGATAATGAACTTTAGGATACACTATAGTGTTACGTGGTCTGAGTCATTTTCCAGTGGAATTTACTTGCAATTTAAATGTGATAACGCCAAAGGTTGATGTACCAAAGTCATCTCACAATTCTGTTGTATGGGGTGAGAGAGATATCTCTCAGATAAAGCAGTATACACAGCTATGCTCAAGTATGCTTAGAGATGTTGACTTTCCTTCAGCTTTTAGAACATGTGCAGATAATACCTGCGGTGACATGTATCATAGAAAAATTATTGACACAATGTGTAGTAGAATTATTAATATATTAAAAAGCTCAGCCAACAGTAGTCATTACAGTAATATTCCTAGTTATAAGCAAAGAAAAAGAAAACCATATGTAATTGGATGGAATAAATATATTAGAGAGGCTCATGGAGAGGCACGGCTTTGGTTTCAGGAGTGGGTTCTTTACGGCAGGCCGTCGTGCGGTTTTGTATACGATAAAATGCGAAGATCGCGCACTGTTTTTAAAACTAAACTTAAATTGTGTCAAAACAATCAGACCCAAATAAAAATGGATATCCTCGCGAAGCATTACACTTTAGCAAGTTTTGGAAGGACACTAATAAGCTCAATCCAAAGCCGAGCGTCCCCGTGAGCGTGGAAGGTGTAAGCGACCCTGTCCAAATTGCCAATCTATTTAAGGAGCACTTTAGAGTGAAATCTTCACTAGGTCCTGGAAGTGTGGGTTCGGAGCCGCCTACTGGAGATCAAATTGTCCGAATCTCAGCAAAGGAAGTTTCACGTATAGTGAAAAGCATGAATCGAGGTAAATCTCCTGGTCACGACTTTTTGTGTATTGAACATCTGAAGTACGCTGAACCTCATTTAGCACGGGTACTCGCCATGCTTTTCACTTTCTGTATCGGCCATTCCTACCTTCCTGAGGAGATGATGCGGACTCTTGTTGTTCCCATTATCAAAAATAAAACTGGAAATGCTTCTAGCTTAGGTAACTACAGACCCATATCACTAGCTACTATAATAGCTAAGGTGCTAGATGGTGTGATTGATAAGTATCTTAGTGTACCAACATTTAAACTTACAAGATGCCCAGTTCAGGTTCAGACCCGGGTTGTCCACTGAACCGGTCATACTGAGCCTCAAACACACCGTCCAGTACTATACTAGTACTGTAGTAGTACTAGGAACACACCTGTTAACGCCTGCTTCTTAGACCTTTCGAAAGCTTTTGATCTGGTGGCGTACGACAGGTTGTGGCAGAAGCTGTCGGGTGATACTGGGCTGCCGTCTGAATTGGTGGAGCTCTTTAAATATTGGTATGGCAATCAATGTAACAATGTAAGGTGGTCAGGGTCGCTATCGGACACGTACAGGCTGGAGTGTGGAGTGCGGCATGGTGGAATCACTTCGCCGCGACTCTTTAACCTGTACATGGATCGTTTGATTCGTGAGCTCAGTGGCGCTAATATTGGATGTTCTGTTGACGGAGTAACTGTCAATAAAATAAGTTACGCTGACGATATGGAGTTGCTGAGCCCATCGATCAGTGCCCTACAAGACTTGTTGGAATCTGTGAGCGTTATGCGGAGGCTCATGGGCTCAGATATAACGCTGGCAAGAGTGAGGTGATAGTTTTTAAAGCCCGGTCGAAAACTTATTCCACAGTCTCATCAATCTTGCTGGCGGGCAGTGAGCTCAAGCGGGTGTCCGAGTTCAATTATCTGGGCCACTGGGTCACTGAGACTCTCTCAGATAACACCGATATTGATAGGGAGCGAAGGGCATTATCAGTCAAAGCCAACATGTTGGCCCGTAGATTTGCACTGTGCAGTGCGGCTGTAAAAATGCCCTTCGAGTCCAGTACAATAATAGCTTCAAGGTGCTGTTGAGGCTGCCATACTTCTGTAGCGCATCGGGGATGATCGCGAACGCACGCGTCGATGACTTTTACTAGATCATCCGCAAGAGAACGTCGTCCTTGATGCGTCACGTGAGGGACAGCACCAACAGATACCTGCAACTTATAGCAGGAAGGCTGGATACTGACTGCATCTTCATGAAGCACTGCACAGAGGTGCACCATTCGCACCGGTGATGTAATGATGTGGTGCATGCAGTCTATATCTGTTTTAAATTATTATTATGATATACTTATATGGCTCAAATTTGTACATATACTTATGAAGGCTGAAATAAATGAAATCGTATTGAATTGAATTGAATATACCTATGTATGTATAATATGTATGTATTTAAAAAAAAGTATAAAGTAGTATATCAGTCGTGAGGTACCCATAACGCAAGCTCTGCTTACCTTGGGGCCAGATGATGCTGTGTGAAATGTCCGGGATTATTTATTATAAGCGTCGGATGCCCCGTTAAAATGGAGGATGTCTTTGATTGTTACAATAAATTGATGTAATTTCTATATGTCTATGGTTGGCAAAGAGTGTGTGAGTCCACCTTTTATTGCCTGCGTCATAGGTTACGGTTCTCCCTTACTACCACTTTGTAGTCCCCCCCTCCCCCCCCCATTTTTTCCCCTTCATTTTCGTGCGACGCACTACTAAAGTTTAACCGAAACACCCAGACCCGAAATAAATACTTGCAGATCATATAAATATAAGTATGACCCGCAGCGGGAATCGGACCCGCGACCTTATGCGTCTCAGCCGAGCCTTGGCCCACTACGTCACAGAGGTCGTCTGGCTTATGATTTATTTATTTATTTATCGTAATCTAGAATTCACAGTTATTAATTTAGTTTGATCTAATAAAGTGTAGATATGCCAAACTTTACCAATTTGAATCCACATTTTGTATTCAACTCGCTTATATACACACGGATAGCAGTTATGAATAGGTAAATTAGTAAGTAAGTACTACAATAATTTCAAATAACAAAAACAAAAAAAGAACATAAGCAAAAATATTTTTGTAGCAAAATAATGTTTTAAGTTAATTAGATACCAATCGCATTATATGGATGTGTTTGTGTGATGTGCATGTGAGAAGTGTGTGTGAAAAGTGTGTGTAGTGCGGTGAGTAGGTGATGAAAGTATGATTTAAAGAGACCACTATATCTACTTAAGTATTACTTGTTGAGTACAAGTAATACTTAAGTACTTAGATACACTCGAAACAGTTTGTGTGCTGCAGTTAAAATTAAGCCAGTAAACAACCAATCCTTAATAATATTATAAACGCTATTAAAAGTTTGTATGTATGTTTGTTACTCTTTCACGCAAAAACTACTGAATGGATTTTAATGAAACTTTACAATAATATAGCGTATGCATCAGAATAACACATAGGTTATAATTTATAAAGATAAATTATAACCTATGTGTTTTGAATTGACCAAAATATTAACGATTTCATACCATCCTTTTGATGAATTTCTGTATAAAGATAGATAGGACATTGGAGAAGAAAATAAGCATTCAAAGTACTAATCCTGCGTAGACGAAGTCGCGGGCACCAGCTAGTAACCAATAATGATACAAAATTCAATGATTTACGACTCTACATACCCATAGACTTCTAACTTCTTGACATTCCTACACTATATCTGGTACAAGTAATTATCATGTAAAATAATGCTGACCTACGGATATTTCAATTAAAACCAGGATATTGACTCTAATTTGGATAACAATGTAAGATTATCTTGTTACTGAGAGCCTATTTGCTTAGGATGCCATGTTAATTAGTACGACAAAGTCAATGGATGGATTTCTCAGTCTCAGGCCTATACAATATTCATGGAATTTGACACTTGGTATGCTATGCTGTTTGATGTTACGTCGGTGCCAGGAGTGACGAACTCTTTCTATGAAAAGATGTATGTAATTTAAGGCAGTACCTTAATGGAATATTTTAATGAATAATAATCTATATATTAATGCGTGAAGCAAAAACATTGTACCCTTTTTACGAAAATTGCGCGGACGGAGGAGTATGAAACTTCGCACACTTATCTACACTAATATTATAAGGAGGAAAGATTTGTATTTTTGTATGTAACGAATAAACTTTAAAACTACTGGACCGCCCCCGTTTACCGTTAGAAAGCTACACTATCCCCGGGTGGCTACTTTTTATCCCGAGAAAATTGGTTTGTCCCGGAAAAAATCTTCAACGCGGGCGAAGCTGCGCGCGGACTGCTAGTAGTTTATATAGAGAAGGAGTGCAGAATGCTAATATTTTTTTCAAATTACGATAAAAAATACATTAATTATTAAATATTTATTTATGGTCGAATTTCGACCAGCTGGCGAGCACTAGTTATAATAAATATAGGATGTATTTTCAATATTATGCCACCAACTTTCTCGATTCAAATTGTTTTTAAAGTTATATCTAATTCTGAACTTTAATTATTAAAAAAAGGTCAAAATTGTTGATTAATCATGATGTTCTCAAGTTGCCGTCGTTTTAGATTGCAGGTCACAAGACTTATAAAGGAATGAACTAAGCAATTCCTTGCATCTGGTTTCTGACAAAAAGTTGCTCTGCGCTGTTAAAACGCGTCAAGGATATTTGCTCAGGGTACTGCCTTAATTAGATAAAACAAAAAATAAATGTACTATTTTTAGATTTTCCGTTTGTTGCGTGTTTTCAAATAAATTTATATTCTATTCTCAAAGCAAGAGGCTTACAAGTGCAACTTTTATCTTTAAGCTCGATCGATTTCAAAGAGTTTTTCCTCGTAGGTTTGCCTTATCCCTACTAATATAATAAATGTGTAAGTTTATAAGCCTGTCTGTTTGTCACGTTTTCACGCCGCTGACTGAACCGATTTTGATAAAGTGATACATGGGACCTTCGAGACGAATATAGGCTTTTATGGATACCACGCGTGCGAAGCCGCGGGCAGCAGCTAGTGTAGGTATAAATTTAAAGTATAATAACAAATCAAACTAATAAAGTACAGATTTTTATCCAACCACATGCTTATTTAATTTATCAAAAGCATCAGAAAACTCAGAATGGTTTGATAATTATTTTGTAGAATACATCACATCACAAGTTTAATAAGGGGGACGGCGCGTACGCAGTCCCCACTACCAAAAATAACGCACCCGAGTTATCCACATTAGGGATAATCGCAGAGGTCAACCCATTCCGCAGTGCAATGGAAAGGCCTCGCTCTGGGGGAACCGCCTGTTTGATCACGGTGTCTCCTGTGCCAGGTAAGTATGAATTCTCTTTGCTTCTAAGGGAAGGTCATTCAGAGTCGTGTATTTTCGTCAGCGCGATTCAGGATTGTGCTACTTTTACTAGCGACATCTAGTTGTGTTTTTGGAACTAAACCTTTAACTATTGGGTATTCTGTGAGCACAGATAGTTTTGGGCCAATCAAAGCGCGGTATGGTGTTGACATGCTTGGCACATGACACATATGACTTTTACGCGATTCTAAACCTTGTTACTTCTTACCAATGGTCATTACCTATATCGTGACATAGGTAAAAAGTTATATCGCTTCATAAATGATTCTTTACTTAAAAATATGCGATTATCGCTCAAATAACTACATGATAGGTACACAACATACATCATATCTTTCATACACGGATACACGCGTGCTCTGTCTCTATGCCTGTGCCTCATATTTCCACACATTTAACTCGTAACTTTGACTTTCAATTGAATGGCCGGAAAGAGATTCCTGTCATACATGAGATAGGAGATCAGAGGAAATGCTTTAATTAGTGAACGATTAGAAACGACTGCGTGACGTCGTGTTAAGAAAATTAAATTTTTTAATTGGTTTGACGTTTATATCATTACTAAACTTGTATTTTTATGTATAAATTCTAGTAATAAGTGTAGCATCTGACTAACGAGCATAAAAATGCACATACACTTTTTGCATTCCTAACACTAACTCTTTGGTGCTGCCAACTGGCTCTTGTAATTTTGCTAGATTTAAAAATAAATCCTAATATATTTTTAGAAATTGGTTACTTTACAATTTTGTTAGTTTAGTTACTACTTAGTTATTTAAAAAAAAACGTTACTATTGAGGTTCACTCTATTCTGTAATGACATAATTTAGCTTGCATGGCATTTATGTATCTGTCCTTGTCATGCTAATGTCAATGAATAAAGATAGCAGCATTTATTTTTGGTCGTTTTGATAAGCAAACATTGCGCCCTTACATTATGAGATAGAGCTAGAGTTATTGACTCGGATGTGAATAATTGGAATTCGAGCAAAAATAATACGTTTGATTTATTTTATATGAAAAGACACCATCTATACCTATAAAAGAGCTTAACCTGACTGATTCATCATGAGAAACCGCTGAAGCTAGAAGGCTGAAAGTTGGAAGATATATAGCTTCCTTTTATAGAAAAACCACCCACTAAGGCGGGATTTTTTGAAATTTAACCCCTTAGAGGGTGAAAATGGGTAAATACAAATGTATGAAACTTTTTAACGCGTGGTGCTATCTGCTTGAAATTTGGTGTAAATAATTAAAATGAAAAATAAAATGGACACGTATTTCAGGATTTTTCAAAATAAGCCTTACAAAGGGGTAAAATGGGGTGACAATGTTTGTATGGGAACTTTTTAACGGGTGGTGTGATTTTTTAGAAACTTGGTTTTGGATACTTAAAATGCAAAATAAATGGTTACGTGTTAAAGTAACGTGTGATTGGCGTGTTTTAGCGCGTGGAACTCATCATAAAGAGGTGTTGATTAAAACTGTGCAAAATCCTAAAAAAATAAATTCATTAAAGGAATCAAATGTCAGTTTTAACTTATTTTAAAATTGTCATTAAAAATATTACTCTGATTTAGACTTTAGAGCAAGTTTAATAAGTTCCTTCATATTTTAAGAAGTTTTAGCTAATCTGGCGATATTGGCGATAGATTGGCGATAGATGTTAGATTCAGTACAATACCTACTGTTGCTATAATATACACCCGTGATGTTCATCGTATCGTCAACGCAATCCAATGCAATAAAAAAACGTGTCAGCAACTAACTAGCGCTGTGGGTTAGAGTGAGAGAGGAGGAGCCTGCCTACCGCTGCCGTATGCGTGAGAGAAAAGTAAGACAGGCAGACTGGCGCCGTAACGCAACGAAGCGGTTTACCCTCCCATAAGAAGTTATCACTTCAACATTTTTATACAAAACATTTTTTGTACAAAAATAACAAGTACCACAGGGTCACAGGGACTCGCCTAAAGCTATTAAGATTATAATGCTAGGTAAGTTATATGTGCGTTTGTGGCCTAATTCTACCGTAATGGGTGGCATTGGCAAATTTTTAAAACATTCTAGTTTTTTTATCAAAACACTAGCGACCCGCCCCGGCTTCGTACGGGTGCAATGCCGATACTAAATATACTACAGAATGTTTTGCACGAACGTTTGCAATTAAAGCGCAAAAAAATTAGTTTATTTACGACATTCCATTAGAAACCTCTAAAATGATCAGTGTTTCTCTACTATATAATACATGTATTTTACATATAAACCTTCCTCTTAAACCACCCTATCTATTAAAAAAAACCGCATCAAAATACGAAAATCTAAGCATACATAGGGAAAGACAGACAGCGGGAAGCGACTTTGTTTTATACTATGTAGTGATTATAAACGTAAACGTACCTATACAACGTAACTATATTGACAACCGACCTAAAGTTTTTTTTTTTTTTGCCTTTCAATCTTTGATCTAATTCCTTTTCACTACAGGACAAGCAGACGTACCGCTCAGTACCATCCATACCTTGTCAGTCTACCACCCTTACAACAACTTTTTCCTTATTTATAATGCGTACAGCTAAGGATTGGAATACTTCGCCGTTGTCTGTCTTTCCTGAAAACTGCAAGTTTTTTCATGTAAAGAGTAAAAATGTTTCTTCTAGACCCTCGTGCCCCATCGTCTGCCGCATCCTCGCTTACCACCAGGCAAGATCGTGGTCAAACGTAGGTCTATCTATGATAAAAAAAATACCTTAACTTCGCTAGATCTGTCCAAAAAGTGCTGAAGCGGCATCTCTTACGATTTATGGGAAAGTTATTCTTGGAATGGACGATAAGGGAGTGCTTCCTCCGATGCCTGTCTTTCTCTCGCTCTTTTACAGCCTGTGCGAGAGGGATGGGAGATGAGGAATGTCCCATGTCGTACCGTTTATTATTCATCGAAGGTTATGTTGAGACAGAACATACAATCATAATTTTTAAATTACTCACATTAAGTATGTACTTACTTTTTTGTGGTTTAACGAAAGATTTTAGAGAAATACAAAAAAAATACATCATATTTTTAACAGAATATGGCGATTGTGAGCTAAAATGTGCGAGTTTTAAAACTCGCACATTTTGTAAAAAATCATTTGTAAAAATATATTTTAAATAAGTAACTCGTCCAAATTTATAATCAGCTTTCTTTAAATCAATGACTGAAACTCATAAAGCTTAAGTAGTTAAAAAATAATGAGTTCATCGTTTGAACCAGAAAGCCCACTAATACAGTTTATTTATATAATAGCCCCAATTGCATAGTTAAGAATAAAATATAAAAATAAACAGTTAGGTAAGTGTTTTTATTTAAATCATCGGTTTAACAAATTACACCCTTTCTGAGGGACAACCTCATATCGGTTTGAAGTCATCTATTACATTACAAGACCACTCAAAATGCACCGCTCTCACTTTCTATCATATACACATAAAAAAGCAACAACACTATACTGGTAGAAATACACTAAGGTAGCTAATTAATGAGTCCTACCTACTGTGGCGCAGTTTGACAAGGCCCGGCTGAGACTCAGAAGGTTGCGGGTTCGATTCCCTCCGCGGGACAAATGTTTGTATGATTTGCAAGTATTTGTCTCGGATCTAGGTGTTTCTATGTATGTAATTTACAAAAAGTATAATAAGTAGTATCTCAGTCATATGTAACCCATAACACAAGCTATTCTTACTTTGGGGCTAGATGTTGCTGTGTGAAATGTCCGGCATTATTATTATAACTATCAAAAGGTCAGTCTTGAGAAATTACCTCTTGAGGGGGTACCCTCTTATAGGGGATGATGTTATCGTCATCCATAAGTTCTGGCAAATGGATTGTCGATCTCTGTGATGCTAATCTTGAATTTTCCTTGATTTGCCATCTTATACGACATCATGGGAAGAGAATGAATATTCTATGGTAAAGGTCACCATGGAATAGATCAAAAATACGATATAAAAAATTAAGAACCTACTTATAAATATGGTAAATACACGTGCTTAGTTATACACGGCGCACCCGCACTTCAAATCAATTGGTAGATTCATAGCTCTACCAGTCAGGCTTGTACTCCTATAAAACCCACGAATGGTAATATCGCTAACGCTACCAAAATAAGAATACACTTTCCCTATGAAACATAACCAAAATAAACACTTTTATATTTTCCCAGTTATTACCAAAGCGACCGTCATACTCTTCCAAGGAATACCTTAGTACATCTACATCAAGATCTGCAAAATCATAACTTGCTGCTGGAATTACATCCGTCTCTCTCTAACGTACGAGCGGGTAAAAGTGAGAAAAGGAGGGGACATTGAAGCTCGAGTCGCGCTAGCGGGACATCGACCAGCAGCTTTCAGAAAAACTACGTTTTAGTATCCAAGCGTTGCAACTCCGAAAGAGCTTTTGGTTTTGCCATTACAAAAGTTTTTATTTTTAATAACTGACGGGCTATTATGGAATAGGGTGTAACGGTGTTCACTTTAGGAGTTCTAGTCATCATCAGCTGTTACAACCACTGTTATACTGCTATGACATAAACTTCTATGCAAGAATGGCATCGAGTTTACGGGGCGTCCTACACTTCGTATTATGGTTCGTGATTCTTTGTTTGTTCGTCTTCCACGATTCTAAGGTCATGGATTTGAATGCAGTCGTGCACCAATGGGTTTTGATAAAAAAAATATGTGCAATATACGAATACTCTGAAACGGCGAATGCAAACATTGTAAACAGGGATATCGTAGAACCTAAAAATGTGCCAAATGCATGAAAAGAGCCTCTGATGAGGCGCACTTTAATCCTTTCACCACACTGGTTTGAAATAACAGTAAGAAGACTAAGAAGAAGTTCGTGCTCCACAATCCAACACCTCTTTCCACGCCCATACTACCATACACCTATATATATATATATTATATATATTTTACTCAGCGTCTTCTGGCCCTAAAGTAAGCAGAGCTTGTGTTAAGTACCACATGACTGATACGCTACTTCTATACTTTTTTTTTGTAAATACATAGACACACCCAGACCCGATCATTATCTACTTAGTTCATCAACGCCAATCATATTACCATAAAATTTAACGTTAAATGAAACTAGATTTTGACGAATAAAAGCTTAAAAACTATTCAAGTTACAATGCTTCACCTCTAACGTTACTTGCCCCGTGGACATTCGACAAAAACCGTGCAGCCTTACTGCGCCTGCGCATGTGTGCGTCACACACACAGCCATCCCGCATACCGCGGCGCGGGCGCACAGAAACCAGCGTTTTGCATCGAATACTCAGTTCCAAAGCAACTTTTAGGGTCATCATACGCTTTATAGACACATTCGACCCTTTCTGTGTCAAATACTGTGACATATTTCATCAATACGACTCCCAAAGTGTTCCAAGTTGGGTGGTTATGTGTTAAGTGTAACTATGAGTGTTTGTGATACGTGGTTTTGTTAAGTTAGTGCTGGATATGGGAATTGCGAGGTGAAAGATGTTGAAAAACATCCTCTACGTTAAATCAGTGAGGAAAAAGACCTAAACGGTAAGAAATTTACTTAAATAGATCTTGGAAACTAGTTAAATAGGAGCTGCCATGTTTTTAATCGGAAGTTCAAAACTCTCTTACTTAAGTGTTGAAGTGGGTTTTAACGAAGTTTGGTTCTTATTCACGTCACAAAACCTCTGCTTTTGGTATAATCTTTTATTTAATACGGTATCTGACTAAATGCAGGTTTTAGTACTTGTAAGTATTTGTACCTTTTATTAAAGATTTTTTCTCGAAACCTTAGAATTATTTTCTTAATTATGTATACAGGCAGTGTAGTAAGTGCTTCTATTTCTAAAAATACTATACAATATAATAAATATACGCAGAATAATTTTAAGCTTTTTAAATGTCTTTTCTCCTTTTACTTTTTAATGTGTTAAGTACTTCCTTTTTACCTAAAATTGGTTTGTCTTCTTTGTTAGTATTGATGTGTATGTGTGCTTATTCAGTAAATAAACTAATAATTATGTCTATGTCTATACTCAAATTATAAATACCTATCGTGAGTTTACCCGTTGCTTCACCCGCATTGAAATTTAGACAAATACCTATTCTATGAGGGCAGATTTTTGTGGTAAAAAGTAGCCTATGGTAATGGTATTTAAGTAGTCATGGTAGTGCCTTTATCCTGATTCGTTTAGACGTTACGACATGAAGGACAACAAGTTGTCAAGTGATGTGAAAGCATTAAAGGGCCAACAGAAAGTTATTTAATTTATTATCACTACTATTATTTTGTTGTGAACTATCTTTAGTTATTCTTATAGTTTTGAAATATAAACTAGATGGCGCCGCAGGAAAAATCTAAAACGCGTCGTTAAGTTTAGGAATTTCTTTATATACCTATCTCGCGATATTTAACATGATTATGAGATTTATATTATTAGTATTGTGAATTTTATACTTATCAGAAGAATGTAAATTATTTGTCAATTTTATTTATTTATTTATAAACATACTAGCGACCCGCCCCGGCTTCGCACGGGTGCAATGATACTAAATATACTACAGAATGTCTAATGTGATTATAAACCTCTAAAATTATCAGTGTTTCTCTACTAGGTATATTATGCATGTATTATACATATAAACCTTCCTCTTGAATCACTCAATCTATTAAAACCAAATCAAAATTCGTTTCGTAGTTTTAAAGATCTAAGCATACATAGGAACAGACAGACAGCGGGAAGCGACTCTGTTTTATACTATTTATGTAGTGATACATCTATCCTTACAGGCACACCCAATGCAATAGAGTTCCTTATATTCTAGTCTAGCCTAGTCTTAACATTAATATTAAAATTATAAAATCATTACAACACATTTAAGAAATACAAAGAACAAGATAATTTACATAAGTACTACATAGGTCCGCTTATACGTTTATACGCTGCCCAATGGCAGATCTGGTTCAGTTGAGCTATTTTTTACACGGTCCTTAGATAGCTCTATACATTATTTCTGTAAATATAGATGTAGTAATATTATATTATAAATAACCTATATTACATTTCAAATAAATACCAACCTATAGGTATAATGCCAATTAATTTATGTGTGTATGTATGTTCGCTATAGACTCCGAAATGGCTAGAGCGATTTCGGTAATTTTTTTAGGAAATCTTCAGATTGGCCTTGCAGGTGATCCTGTGAAGTTTGGTAGCAATCGGATCAACAGAACTTTTTTGCATCAATCAAAATATGGAAAATCGAATAGAATAGACTAAAATACTATGCGTGCAAAGGCGCGGGCAGAAGCACGTGGGTATATTATAATTTCTATAATGAATTTACACGTGCCTGTATTCGGGCGAGATTCAGTTCTACTACTTTTTACTACCTCATTGGTGGCTATTCGGTTGGTTCATTTCTAAATTTAGGAATGTCTAAAATATATTTTAGTTAGTCATATCATTTGTAAAACCTATTCCGTTGGTACCATCTAACTAAATAAGGAACACTTAATTAAATAAAATAAAATTAAATTAGGATAAGTTGGTAACAGCAGAATAACAATGTTTAATTTGACAGTCTAAACCTAATTTTAGCTAAAATTAGTTAGGTTGGTGCCAACCGAATTGCCACCATTATCTGCTATCGGGTCATCAGCCAATGTATTTTGGGAGGAGGAGATTTAGGAGCAGTTCCATTGACTTGCCCTAATTACTGTTGATGAACTTGTTAGTTCTTCTGGTCAAGCGAGAGGATATCCCATCTCTTAAGGCGTTTTATTGTGCTTTGGTCGTTCAGTAATTTTTTTGCCAAAACGTTAGTGTGCTTGTTGATTCTTTCCTTATATTTAATGCAGTAGTTGTTAACTTCTTTGAAGAAATTAGTTTTACTACTTATATAATTTTCACTTAAAACGGGATATTTACCATGATAAGTATACCTAAGAGTTTTTCTGCTTCCCAATATTTTGGCACAGTTGCATGCGCCATGATCACGAGATAAACTGATTAGGTATATCTACTACTTATATATTTATATCTTATACCTATATCTATATCTTAAACCTTATGTTTATATATAATGTTGTATCATGTTTTTTGTGAAATCTGAAGTACCTACCTAACAAGCAAACTCAACATCCTCATAAATCACCAACTGCTTGTAATAGGTATTTAAGGGATTCCAAAATACGTGTGTAAAGAACCCTTCTCATAAAATGTTTAATACTTGATCGGATGTTCCCTTGATGGATCATTTCAAACATGTCAACACTTTAATGGATACAGATTTCTCAAATGTCGTGGCATTTCATAAAATATTAAAAAATTGTGGATAATCTAGGCAGCATAATCTAACCTAAAACTAAGAAAAACTGGTACTGGGATTGGTAAACTGGTAGGGGTACCAAACTGATAGAATATTTAAATATTTTTAAATACATCCGAATAATACGTATGATAAAAAAAAAGTATATAAGTAGTATATCAGTCATGTTGTACCCATAACACAAGCTCTGCTTACTTTGGGGCTAAATGATGCTGTGTGAAATGTCCGGCATTATTATTATACTTTTTAACACCCGGACACAAAAGTCAAAGTCAAAGTCATAAGATATTTTATTCAGTACAATCACAAGGATTACTTTGAAACGTCTTACATACTAGGTGAATTTAGGTACCAATTCCTCCTAACCAAAGCCCGAAAAGAACAAAACAAATCAAAAATAAATGTTTGTCCTGGAAAGGAATCGAACCCGCTACCTACAGCGCTAAAGGTAGAGGTACTAACAACTGGTTGAGAAGTCAGTATGAGGGAGGCTTGCAATTTTTTTTTTATCTCTTATAGCACCTGATCATAGTTGTCAAACTATGGTCTATTCTTTCCAAAGTAGCTAAGTACTGTGCTACGACTTGTGCTAAGAAAAAAACATTACCACCTCAAGATAAGGTTTATATTAGCTTGTTTATTTAAATCTTTCAAACGCTTTCTCTACTAGGGCAAGGTCTGTGACTTCGATAGCTTAGATCGCCACGAAGATAACATTTGAGTTTAAAGAAATCTAATATTAAAAATGAAATGTAAAATGGTACCATTTTTTAACCAACTGCAAACAAGGAAGAGATTCTCGTTTCAGTTTTTCTTTACAAGTGTTGTCCCTCAGAACTCTTTTATGAACCGATTTAGAAAATTATTTTTTTGTTTAGAAGACCTACTTTTCGTTTGGTGCTATTCAAATTTGAAGTAAAAATATCACTAAGTAACAAAATATGGAAAGACATTTTGTATTGAGCTTTGAATTGAGTAGGTAATGTAAATAAATAAACATGAAAAAAAAAAATTACATTTACAATTATTTATGGGCTCGAATATTATTCAATGAAGTATGATTTCTTATTATTTTTTCCATTATAAGTAATTATTTAGTAAGTACAGGTTAAATTCTATAGGAAAATAGACTCTTACTTACTCAACTAAAACAAAATGATAAAAATATAGGGAATCGCGGTTAAATAAAACCTAATTAAAAAGGCTTCGTTCATGAGAATTTAAATTCAAATGAAGCCAGAAGCCACAGTTCAAGTAGACGAATTTTATTCAGAAATTCCAATTCAAACCCCTTTTCAATTGAAAGCCATTATAACAGAGACATAATGGTTTTGCTTTGTATTTTACGAATAAATCAGTCACGGCTCGACGCAATTTCCAGAAATTGTACAAATTATCACATTAATTCCATTTCACAATGTACTTGGCTGCTGTTTTGTATAAGTGATGTTACCATGCTTCTACTTCTTCTTCATACTGTATTCATATTTCAGACCAGACAAGACTATTGTTTTCCTTTACCGTGTTATAATACGAATAATACAATAATAACTTTAATTTTTTTCTCCTGCGGGCCTAGCACGGCACGAGGAGAAATAGTCTTTCCACCTTTTTATTCACCCGTCAGTGGAAATACACCACCACCTGTCCACCACAGGTGGATAAAAACGGGGAAAGACTATTTCTCCTCGTGCCGTGCTAGGCCCGCTGCTGTTCTGTTTTTCCTATTTTTACGCATAAGTTAGTATCAGTAATGTTAAAATAAGGTGTAAATAAACTGAATTTGAATTTGAAATACTAAGCATAGTATACTAGGTATCTGCATAAAAAGTAGCCTATGTCCTTCTCCAAGGTCCCATCTATCTCTATACCAAAATTCATCAAAATCGGTTCAGGCGTGAAAACGTATCAAACATACGGACAGACAGAGTTACTTTCGGGTTTATAATAGTTACAGATGGCGAGATGATCTCGACACCTTTGATAAAGCTTGGGTCCAAACAGCTCAAAACCGAGATGACTGGAGAGATCAAAGGGAGGCCTTTGCCCAGCAGTGGGGCACAATAGGCTAATCGTAATGGTAATATTAAGTAAAATTTATTAGCGATTTATGAGCACATTGCAATAGCATAGTGCATTTATAAAGTATCTTTGGTATGGTATGTATTTAAAAATATATAAGTTTTCTATCAGTATATCTCGTCCCACAGAAAGAGATGACTACAAACCAAACCATCTACAAACCATCTTCGTTTGGAGCTAGATAGTTTGTGATTTGTTCTCCAAAATTTATTTTTTACCAGCTGACCGTACCACACGTTACTGTGGCAGTTCTGTTGAGGTTAACTAACACTGCCATCTGTTAGAAACTTATGGAACTTTTTGTAGGAAAACATTTAATTTACAATAAAAAACGTACCGAGGCCAATAATCAAGATAAAAACTATCTTATGTTACTATATATAATATTATATATATATAAACTATATATATCTTATGTTTGAAATTACACACAGTAATCAAAGTCAAAGTCAAAGTCAAAAGATGCTTTATTCAATACAATCACAAGGATCACTTTGAAGCCATCATCATCTTCCTGCCCTTTTCCCACATTATGTGGGGTCGGCACAAAATGTGTTCTTCTTCCATTCTCCTCTATCAGCCGTCATCTCAACACTCACTCCTTTCTTACTCATGTCATCCTTCACACAATCCATCCATCTTTTCTTTGGCCTACCTCTACACGTATATCCATCAACATTCATACCAAGCACTCTTTCAAATTACACACAGTAATCCAAATTTCATAAAAAGTGCGCCGAAATATCGGGAAGCAGTAAAACTCACATATCATTGTAAATATTCCGTGTTTAGTAAACGTTATGTTCATAAATAAATAAATAAATAATGCCGGAAATTTCACACAGCATCATCTAGCCCCAAAGTAAGCAGAGCTTGTGTTATGGTACCACATGACTGATACGTAGGTCACACTATAAGTTTTGCGTAACTTAAAAAAACAACATGTGTAAAACCAAAATATTATGTTTATTGCTTTTCAAAATTATCTCCTTTACATTTTAAACATTTTTTCATGCGATCGAACCATTTTTTAAAACAGAAGGACCACAGATCTGAAGGCATGTTTTCTACGTGCTGATTGAACGCTATCACTGCCTTTTTTGGAGTTGGTAAAAGTGAAACCTCTCATCAAATCTTTGATTTTGGGGAATGCGGCTTTTGGGTTGTCTTTCGCGAACTTTTTCTTACACCCTGGGTAAACAAATGGTAGAATACCACTCGGCATTAACACTCTTTTGATCTTCAAGTGGAATTGTACAGATGGGACCCGTAGCTAAGAAAAAAAACGCGAATATTTTTTTTTCCAACGTTTCTCGCCTGCCTCACTTTTGTTGGCCTGTTCTCATTTTCAAACACCCATTCACTAGATTGCTGTTTTTTTTCGGGTTCAAAACAATAAATCCACGTTTCGTCTCCTGTGACAATGTCATAAACAGCATTAGAATGTCCGTGGTCGTACTTCAGTAGCATCTGTGAGCACCATTCCACGCGAGCCCGCTTCTGCTCCGCTGTCAGTTCATGAGGGATCCAACGACAACAAAGTTTCCGAACTTTAATTCTTCGTGTAAAAATTTCTGGATTTGGCTCATACCAATCCCCAATTGTCCTCGAATTGTCTCATAGGTAATCCGCGGGTTTTCTTCAATTAGCCGCTTAACAGTAGCCACATTATTTTAGTTGACGGCAGTTGAAGGCCGCCCTTCACGAAATTCGTCATGTAAAGAAACTCGACCTCTCTCAAATTCAGCAAACCATCGCCTCACGGTGCTCAAACAAGGTGCTTCTCTCTCAAAAGCATTTTAAAGACAAGCGGCACAGTCTTGCGGAGAGAGAGAACTTTTAAAATCATAAAAAATCATCGCTCTAAAATCTTTTCGACTTAATTCCATTTTCGTTGCGTACGTAGAGAACTTTGATGTGTGATAAAAAACAATTGACAAATTATTTCCTGCCAATTGTTTTTTTTTATTACTACGAAGGTTGCAACGTTTAAAAAAATATAACATTCGAAATTCAAATAGTTCCGATTAGCTAGAAGTGCAAAACTTTTAGTGTGCCCCATGTATACTACTTATATACGTTTTTTTGTTGTAAATACATACATATTATACATAAAAACACCCAGACCCGAGACAAATACTTGCAGATCATACAAACACTTGTCTCGTGGCGGGAATCGAACCCGCAACCTTCTGCGCCTCAGGCAGGCTTTCGCCCACTGCGCCACAGAGGTCGTTAAATATCCATGATAATTTTAAAATATTTATTTGAGACGCGAGATTTTTATATATAAAGACCAGTTGCTGCCCGCGGCTTCGCACGCGTGGTACCTACGTAAAAAGCCTATGTCCTTCTCCAAGGTCCCATCTATCTCTATACCAAAATTCATCAAAATCGGTTCAGCTGTTTAGGCGTAAAAACGAAACAAACATACAGACAGACAGAGTTATTTTCGGGTCTATAATATTACTAGCGACCCGCCCCGGCTTCGCACGGGTGCAATGCTGATACTAATTATACTACAGAATGGTTATCCCTAAGAGATAGACATATACCATCGCGTACTTTTTTGTAGACCTTTTGAGGGTGTACAATACTGTAGAACATTATTTTGATATATCTCGTAGGGTTCAGACAGCGTTTGCAATGTAAGCGCAAAAATGAAAGAAAAGAAAAAAGAAAGTAAAGAAAAAATGTGTTTCTTTACGACACCACATTGGAAACCTCTAAAATTATCAGTGTTTATCTACTATATTATGCATATATTATACATATAAACCTTCCTCTTGATTCACTCTATTTATTAAAAAAACCACATTAAAATCAGTTGCATAGTTTTAAAGATCTAAGCATACATCGGGACAGACAGACAGGAGAAAGTGACTTTGTTTTATACTATGTAGTGAAGTTAAATTTATTAGCGATCTGCCTCGGCTTCGCTCGTGTACACTGGTGCACCCGTGCACATTGCAATTTTGGGTTTATTTTTTTATTGAAATTTTCGTTGGAATCTCTTATTTTTGAAAATAAAATACGGGCCGTGTTACTCGCTGATCGGTTTAATAGTTTATCAATTAAACATAAATAAAAAATCTAATATATTCTCTTTATAATAGTGTAGATACGATTATGATTATCTCCGCATACCTTCACTAACACCTTGACTCCGGTGGATATTGGGCTTCAGCAATCCAAGTTATCCACGACTTTTGTTAGTTCGCGCATTGTATGTAAAGCTGGCGATACAAGAGCGAAATTCTATTTACTCATCCTAAATATTTAAGATACCAACTTTCGAGCGCTTCCCCGTTCGACCCAAGATTTTTCTACCCATTAGATATTTTTCTCGAATCGACCCAAAACAATGATATAAGGGTTTCTACCCACACAAAAAATGTAAATACTTATTATAAATGTATTTTTTTATAATAAGTCAAGTCAATCTTATTCAGATATGTGTGATTGGTTTATTTATTGTTTAATAAGTCTGTTCTATGAATTGCAGTAAGTATAAAGAAAGTAAGTATAATAATAAATAATAAATGTTTTATTTCCCCAAAATTACAATCTATTTACAGTTTAACAGTGGGTTCCGCACTAGGTCGAGCCTATATCGCGGAAACCCTAACTATGTTTATCAAAAATAAGACGTTACACAGTGAGAAACTTGCGAGGCAGATGTACAAAACAAGCATCCATATAAAATAAAAGAAAAAATGAAGAGATAACAATAATAATAACATTTTAGACTACAGTTTGAGTGAAGCTCCAACAATATAGGTAGGTAGGTACTAAGTTTTAATAATGTTAAACAATATACCTACTACTATATCAGGCAGTTGGAACATTTTGACGAATTTGTGTGTATGCGTGTGTTGTGTGTGTGTGTGTGTGTGTGTGTATGTGTGTTTTATGTGTGAATTATGTTTGCTTATGCGATTTTTGCTAGTATTTCCTCTGTTTCGTTGTAGTCAAGTGTGATCAGCCATTTTCTGATCTTGACTTTGGCACTGAAAGGTGAGCACGATTTTATATCACACTTAACTAATATCCTTTTATAAATAAAAGGGGAGGCAAAATGTAGAAAACGTGTAGCAAAAGTGGTTTTTACTTTAGGGAGCGCAATTCGTTGTCTGCTGGCATTAGGGCAACTGGTTAAGGTGTCATGAAACCTATGGTACCATAATGCTACCTTTTGTATGTAAAGCTGGCGAACTGTCAATGTTTCAGTTTCTTGATGAAGAGATTGAGTAGAGTACCAAGGGGGCTTTCAAAAAATTACTTTCAAAACTGACCTTTGTGCTCTTTCCAGTTTTATTAGTGATGCTTTCGTTGCACCGCCCCAAACTGTTTGACAATAACAGATGACAGACTGACATAAAGCCGTGTACACCATTAAAAGGACTTCTCTGTCAGCTCCATCCCGAAGAAGCTTCATGACATGGATGAGCTTGCGGACACGACCCAACAGCGTGTTTATATGCTGCTTGAAAGTCAAGTTTTCGTCCAGTACTATACCCAGATACTTTATTGATTGAGCACGGTAAATGAGGCTACAAGAGCAGATGTGATTACACCTAACAGACGAATATAGTTTATCACATTTATGTATTTTCACAGTTAGCGATGTGGGCGAAGAAGATACCTTGTTAAGATGAAAGCATAAATATTTAGTCAGCATTGAGGGTGAGTAAATTTGAGTCATACCATTTCAAAACCAGAAAAAGCCCATGTTCTGCTTTGGAAAAAGCTTCCATCCACGTTCGGCCCTTAAAAGTTATAGCAGTGTCATCGGCATAACAGTGTCAGTTACCTTCGCCAAACTACTAGTAATATCATTTATATAAATGGTACAGAGCGTAGGACCCAAAACGCTACCCTGGGGTACGCCAAAAATAGTACTCAACACTACTAGTGTAACCCCACACAGACACAAATTGCCCTTTACCAGAAATATAACTCCTGAACCAGTCCAAAGCAATCCCGCGTGTACCTAGGCATTCCAGTTTTTTGAGTAAAATGTTGGGAGAGACGGTGTCGAATGCCTTGGCCAAGTCCAAAAATGCCCCTGTGCATTTCTAACCGTCATCTAGAGCTGGTACAATCTGTTCTGCTAACTTAGACACGGCGTGTTCGGTTGACTTCCCCTAACCAAAACCGAAATTGAAAGGGCGATAGAATGTTTTCCTGTTCTAGGAATTTAATGAGCCTTGTATTCACTACCTTTTCAAGGATTTTAGAGAATACTGGGCAACGAAATTTGGCGATAGTTAGATGGGAATGTTTTGGGGTCATTTTTATGAACGGGCACCACTGATACTACTTTCCAGCAATCTGGGAACAAGCCAGAAGACAAGCTCAGGTTAATGACGTGAGTTAACGGCTCTACTATCAAGTGGGCTATAGTTTTAAGAAGCGAGTTATAAGTAGTATATCAGTCATGTAGTACCCATAACTCACGCTCTGCTTACTTTGGGGCTATATGTTCTGATTATCTATTTATATAATAATAATGCTTTAAAACGAAAAAGAAAACCGACTTAATTTATACAATAAATTTATTTAAAAATATTTCATTTTCATTTCATTGGGACCAATAGGAGAGTATATCACAAAAAAAAAACAAATCGGTTCATAATTGACAGGAGTTATGAGGTAACAAAAAAAACACCGAATTGAGAACCGCCTACTTTTTTTTAAGTCAGTTAAAAATAAATTGTAGTGCGTTAGTTTCACAAAACTGAAAAATGACTCGACCGATATGAGTATTTTTTATTTGTTTTGTTCGCCTCAATGGTGTACAATCAATTCAATTTTAGGTAGCACGAAATTTACCGGGTCGTCTAGTAAGGAGTAAAAAATATTTTATCGTTGAATTAAAATGTTGACTCAAGCTACTTATAGATAGTAGACAGGGTCTTTTAGCAAAGCTAAGTTTATAATTAGTAGAATGTCGGTGTTGGTTTGTTTGTTGAAACATGGTATGGTAGATAGTTGAAGTGGTTTCTGCAAACTATATTAGGCCTGACACGCACTAATCAATCCGCACGGTTTAAACCGTGCTATTTAAAAGCAGTTATTTCCGCTGATACGTGATTCCATGTTCTACATCATTTTCTCCTCGTGGCATAAACGTTTTTGGGATCATGTGATCATGATCAACCTTTTCTAACCGACTTTATCAAAAAGGAGGAGGTTCTCAATTCGTCGGAATCTTTTTTTTATGTATGTTCACCGATTACTCGAAAACGGCTGGACCGATTTGGAAAATTCATTTTTTGTTTGAAAGGGTATTATACTTCACAGGTGGTCCCATATAAATTTTATCAAAATCGGTCGAGCTGAAACTACATCGATGATGTTTTCATGTACTTCGATACCTCGCTGTCTCATTGAAGCGGTGCGTTTATTTGGCCTACCCATATTATATATATACAAAATACATCTACTTTCCACTAAAAATGTATTATAGGCTCAAATTTCATTCAATGAAGTCGGTTTCTTTTTAGTTTTTAAAACGTTATTATTACTTCTACCATTATCCCAGTGCTCATGCCACTCATACTCATATTCTATTTTACATACTCCATCCATCTTTGATACGCGTACGGCTCAGTTGGTAGTAGCTCTGCCTTCAGCGCTGTATTTTGAGGTTTCAATTCCCTCCCAGGACATAGGTGTGATGAATTCTCATATTATAAGTATGCATTTATAATGTATGTAATAAATTACTTTATAATATATAAGTTTTCTATCATCTGGTTCCATAGTATAAGATATGCTACGTTTGGGACTACATGGTTACTGTGTGATCATTATTTATTTATTAAACAAGCTGTCTTGTCCGCGACATCGTAAGCGCTTTTTTTTATATTTTTTTTAAATATTTTAATAGTTATTCTGCTATTCGATGCGGGACAAATCCAACAAATCAAGAATCATAAAAACCGGTCCAGCCGATGTCGAGTTATTAATGGTGTAACTAACACTACTTTTATATTATATAGGTTTATATATTAATTGGCCTACTTCTACTTCTATGTTCATCCACATTCATATCTCTTCTCCTCTTCTAACACTCTTCTCCTCACATGATCTCTCCTTATAACATGCCCATACTACGCGAACATATTACTTCTTAACTTTACTGTCAGTTGCGCCACTTTCAGACTTCCACTAACATACTTCGTATTTTACCCGTTCTTGTTACGACTCCATGTTCGACAGAGAGCGCGATAAAAATCGCAGCGGATTAACCTGCATTGTGCGCTACGCCTTACAACCAGTGTCTATAACACAGTATTGTGTAACTGTACTCAGGCATGGTCTTTAGTACAGTTGGCTTCATAACTTAGTATCTTGGCACTTACACAATATGGATTTTCTCAAATAAATTGTTGTCTAAGTTGGTAAAGTTAAGGTTAAGGTAAAGGTAAGTTGGTGGTGGTAAAGTTGAAACGTGAAACGATAAGAAAGTTTACTTATCGAATGTTCATCTTCTTCTCCTTTTTCGCTTATAGCACATGTCATAATGTCAAATTTGCCAGTGTCAAGTCTTTATATTGTTTATAGTACAATGTCCCAAAGTGGTATCTAGTCGTTCGACATTTGATATTTTTTACGTTTTAAAAACTAAAAAGAAAACCGTTTTAATTGAATTAAGTAAATAAAAATACAACCGAACTGAGAACCTCATACTTTTTTTGGAGTCGGTTAATAAAGTTTTAATTTTACGCATTTTAGTACATTATCATTTTTCGAAATTCGAAAACACCACTGGAAAGTCACACGAAAGCAAAATATCAAAATTACGTTTCATCTAAGTGGATGCCATATTTTTTCAGTTTTTTATTTAAAAACCTAACTATTGAACCGATTTTTATGAAATTTCTATGGAACCAATCGGGAAGTATATCCTTTCACATGAAATCTGATTTTTTCAAATCGGTTCATAAAAGCCGGAGTTATAAAGTACCAAACATTGAAAAATACAGTTAAATTAGAACCTCCTCCTTTTTTGAAATCTGTTAAAAATGGTGCCTTTCATGTAAAATAATTATATGGATTTTGTTGCTCGAATCGGATCACGCTCAGCTTCCGAAATCAGTAGGGATAAAAATTACAAGTGGTCACTGACCTCTATCAAAAATGGCCACTTCAAAGCTTAATATTAATCAAACGAATATCTGGATCAAATAACTGTTCAAGAAACATTGTAATATCTTTAAAAGACATCCAACGATATGATATAAGATGGGATAAAAAAAAACCAACCTACAATAACCAAGCAACCAACCAACCTACCTACTTACAAATACAGGAGCTACCATTAAAAAAAATGTTAATGTTTTAATTTCATAACTTTGCACTAATTTGTATTACCATCCAAAATGTAATAATGACGAGATAAGTGGCGAATAACTATAAATAAATAAATAATGCCGTACATTAAACACAGAATCATCTGGCCCTAAAGTAAGCAGAGCTTGTGTTATGGGTACCACATGACTGATATACTATTTATATACTTTTTTTTAAATACCTAAGTACATACATATTATACTAAAGACACCCATATAAGGGTTCCTCGTAGTCCTCGGAATCTTAAAAACCGTCCTATATGACAAGCGAATGTCATAACCACAGAACAGAAATTTCTGTTATCTGTGGTCATTATAGTATGTCATGTCTGAAAATCAAAAGATATAAATATTGCACGAAATTAGCTTCTGAGGCGTACTTTAATCCTTTCGCCACATTGGTTCGTAATAATAACACGACAAGAAGAAGAAGATAGGATTTTTGTTTGTGGTATGAAAACAAGCGTTGAAAACGACCTACGACATAACGAACGGTTATGACCTGAATTATTTCAGTTAAGAAACTTTAAGCGGATTTGTCGCTGATTGTACTAGCTGTCTGAAATACCAGTCTGTGGTAGCAAGTAATAAAACGAGCACTTGCGAAAGTAACCAGATTGAATGCCCAATATTTGTTAAGCCTTCCATTTAACGTGCGGTTTATGTTAACCATCAATTCTGTATATTTTTATAATTCATTATAATCTATATAATAAAATCTATGTATGTATAATCTATAATATCTATCTATGTATAATATGTATGTATTTACAAAAAAAAAGTATATAAGTAGTATATCAGTCATGTGATACCCATAACACAAGCTCTGCTTACTTTGGGGCCAGATGATGCTGTGTGAAATGTCCGGTATTATTATTTTATTATTATAAAAATCAATTGCTGTTCCTTAGTCTCGCTAAAACTCGAGAACGGCTGGACTGATTTAGCTGATTTTTGTGTTGAAATGTTTGTCGTAGTCCAGGGAAGGTTTGAACGGTGAGAAAATTTGTGGCATTGCAACGCATGCCGGGTACAACTAGTAGTAGATAAATACTGGACATTTTACACAGCATCATATAACCCAAAAGTAAGCAGAGCTTGTGTTATGGGTATAACATGACTGATATACTATTAAATTGAATAAATACATGCATATATAGAAAAACACATAGACTGGAGACAAATAATATGCATCATACGAACGATCATACGATCATACGAACATTCGTCCTGCGTCGGTAATCCAAATCGTGTCTCAGGCGGCCAGAGCGCTACAGAGGTCATCAGAAAAAATATAAATAAATATAAAACACTATATCAATAATGTTTAATTATCACATTCTTACATACTATTTGATAACGACAATGCTGGTGATACTGTTATTTCGCCAGACTAGCTAAAATTTCGTAATAAACCTTATTTCACTTACAACAAAGTCCTAATTAGAGTAACAGTTTTAAATGTCAGAATTATAATTACGTTTTGAAAACTAAAAAAAACAACCGACTTCGCGTATTTCGAAAAATATCATCGATGTATAGAATTTTTAGATTTTAGTGGATTTTTAAAACCGCTCGACCGATTTTGATAAAATTTAAATGGGACCACCTAGGAAGTATAAAGTATAAACCCTTTGAAACAAAAAAAATAATCGGTGAAACAAAAAAAAAAACGGTTCCGACGAATTGAGAACCTCCTCCTTTTTTGAAGTCAGTTAAAATTAAGTAAAAAATGAAATGTTGTTCCTTTTATGAGCTAAACACTTCAATCAAGGGCTAATTTAGTAAATTAATGAAGTGTAATTTAAAAATTTTGACTTTGGTGTAAACAAAATTAGATCGTATTTTACGATATTTTAGATAGCCCAGCGAAACAAAAACAAAAAAAAGGCACGTATGTACTTAAACTAGAACTTTATGTATATAAGTATATATACTTACGTACTTATGAACCTAATTTAATGTTCATGTATACGAGTAGAGATTCTTCGTCTGTCATTTCATGGAGTAACATGATCCGGCCACGCGTTGCTTTGGCTCAGTAGTTCAAAGGTAGAAAAAATATGTTTGCAATAAAAACATATTGAGGTCAATAATCGAATCAATAACTATGTATAAAGATTATGTTGTAAAGTAAAGTGTGAACAACGAGGAATCCTGACAAAGTTCTAGACGGCCATTTTGCGATGACGTTTAGAACATAATAGACAAATGACGATCAACTGCGGCTTTGTGACTATTAAAAAAAACAATCAATTGACACTGGCAAAGTATTCAATAAGACAGATGCCAACATAGGAAGAAAGAAAGAAAAAACATTTCAACATACACATAAAATAACAATATGAAGGTATACTCAAAATAAAAACAAAGATAAACAAAAAAGACAACTTAAATTAAACTAAACTAAAAATTGATCGCAATCGTCCAAGTGTGCTGTTACAAATTGGTGTCCGACTCAGGATTATGCTGCGTTATACAGTCGGAACTATATAACGCAACGCAGATCTTCCGTCGGAACCAGAAGGGTGAGCCACAGGTAAATATCACTAAATAGTATAAAACAAAGTCGCTTCCCGCTGTCTGTCTGTCCCTATTATGCTTAGATCTTTAAAAGTACGCAACGGATTTTGATGCGGCTTTTTAAATGGATAGAGTGATTCAAGAAATTCAAAATTCAAAATTCAAAATAACTTTATTCATTACAATCACAAGGACCACTTTGAATCGTCTTCTTACATGCTAGTGAATCTAGGTGCCGGTTCCTCCTAACCCCAGTTCAAGAAGAATCCGGCAAGAAACTTGTCTGGTCTTAACACTTTTTTGTATGATCCTTGACAATTTTGTTACGGATGCCGAGTCGAGTTGGAGCAGATTCATCCCAAGCTTTTTTGTCTTCTAAATAATCAGATATTTTATAATATGCTTTAATAGACAGTTTATGTTTAATTACGTTTTTAAATTTGCCAATCGACAAATCTAACACGTCGCTTGGGACCTTGTTATAGAAGCGTACACATTGCCCTATAAAAGACTTATTAACTTTAGCGAGCCTAACAGTGGGAACAGCGAGTTTATCTTTATTTCTAGTGTTAATACTATGATTATCGCAATTTTTTTTTGAATAAATGAACATTTTTGTGCACATACATTAAATTTTCGTATATATACTGACAAGGCACTGTCATAATATTAATTTCTTTAAACTTATCTCTAAGTGATTCTCTGGGGCCCATGTTATAAATTGCACGAACAGCCCTCTTCTGCAACACAAATATGGTGTTAATATCAGCAGCACTCCCCCACAACAAAATGCCATAAGACATAATGCTATGAAAGTAGCTGAAGTAAACGAGTCTAGCGGTATCTACGTCGGTAAAATGACGGATCTTTTTGACAGCGTATGCGGCAGAGCTGAGTCTCTTCGACAATTTATCTATGTGCGGGCCCCATTGCAGCTTATTATCTAAAGTAATGCCTAGGAACACTGTGGTGTCGACGAGATCTATCTTTTCGTTATTAATTTTTACATTAGCTTTCACCTGTTTAACGTTGGGCAGTATAAAACGAATGCATTTCGTTTTTTTCTCGTTAAGTAATAAGTTGTTTACATTAAACCATGTTACAACTTTAGAGATTGCATTGTTTACATCGTCAAAATTAGTAAGTCGTCGCTTTAATTTAAATAAAAGTGACGTGTCATCAGCAAACAGTACAATCTCGTGATCATCCTTTACAAGTTTAGGTAGATCATTTATATAAATTAAAAACAAGAATGGCCCGAGTATTGATCCTTGTGGTACACCCATTTTTACCATTGACCCCGGAGAACGCTTTCCATTTACATCTACTCGTTGTGTTCGGTCAGTTAAGTAGGATGTGAGGAGCTTAAGTGAAACTCCCTTAACACCATAGTGGTGTAGTTTGCTGATTAGAGTTTCATGGTGAACGCAATCAAAAGCTTTCGACAGATCACAAAAAATACCTAAGGCATCGCGTGATTCCTCCCAGATATCAAAAATATGTGATATTAACTCAACACCGGCATCAGTCGTTGAGCGTCCCTTTGTGAATCCGAATTGTTTACTGTCTAGTAAATTGTTGGTATTAAAATGCCGTTGTAATTGGTTTAGTATAAGTTTTTCAAATATTTTACTAAATGTAGGAAGTACTGATATAGGCCTAAAGTTACTAGGATCGGACCTGATTTGAATAGAGGTATGATCTTGCTATGTTTCATCAAATCAGGAAATACTCCACTGTCAATACATTGATTAAATATGAAAGCTAGATCTGGTGCAATAATGTCAATTAGTGGTTTTATAACACTGACAGAAATGCCCCAGAGATCAGTGGTCTTTTTTACATTAATCATTTTGAATGCCTTGATAATATCGTTTTTGTCCACATGTTCAAAGTAAAATTGTGTGACACATTCAGGTAAACTATCTTTTAACAATGATACTGCTATTACATGAGAAGATTTTAAAGACTTTGTAGTGGAGACTGGAATATCAGTAAAAAAAGTTTCAAATGCCTTTGCTACATCTATATCTTGCTTAATTATATTATTGTTAATATTTAAATTTATTACACTATTATGAGTTTTGGATTTTCCGGTCTCACTATTAATTATTTTCCAAGCTGCTTTTATTTTATCTTGACTGTTTCTAATTTTTGAGCTTAAATACTGAGATTTAGCAAAGCGACAAACATTCTTAAAGATTCTTGAGTAATTTTTTACTTTTTCTTTAAACTCTTCACTAAAGTTGAACTGCTCCAACTCTATGCAGGCTATCTCAATGTGTCTTTCTACAGAGTGGGCGACAATGTCTTTACGTTCTTTGAATTTCAAGAGGAAGGTTTATATGTATAATACATACATATTGGTTCAACGTATTAGAACTACTGAGCTACAGCAACGTGTGGCCGGGTCATCTAGTATAATAATGAGGAAGAAAAGTAAGAAATTATACTAGTAGTTCTGCCAAAAGGATGTAGATACACTCGTACCTAAGTCTGTGATTGTGCCAATAACAATTTTGCTATTGATATGCAATAAACTCTATTGCCATACACTCGGGCTGTAAGTTTCGCAAGAACGAAGTATCAGATACCTAATTAATATCGTCGTGAACATAAATTCTAACTGAGAAATGTATTGGTTTTTCTCGTAACGAGTTTCTTGTCTTGAGCTGCATCTGTGTAGAAAGCAGGTTAACGGCGATTACCGGCTCAAACCAGTACATTTAGAGTCGTACTGACGGTGTTCCCAGTTCACAGACTCGATTATATCAACACTTTCGTCATAGATTGCGTCTTATCTCCTGATAGCGTGACGAATGCTGAGTCGACGCCCTTTTGTTACAGTTGCACACAGACTCACGACATGCTTCTTGTCTTCTAAATTTTCTCTCCTATCTTATGTTTGTACAGTTTGTCGATGCTTTAATAACAATTAAATAAGTGTCTGTCTATGTCTTAATCTGAGGCCATTCATCGGATCAACAAAAGATATAATGAAGCTATCTCGCTGTATCTGTGTCACGTAGAATGCTGTCAAACTGTATGACTCATTGGGTTTGGAACCTGACGTCTGCGGACGCGTTTAGAGCGAGTACACAATGGTGGCAATTCGTTTGGTTAATTTCTTAAATTATGAATTGTCTAAAATATATTTAGTTAGTCATAGCATTTGTAAAACCTATTCGGTTGGTACCATCTAACTAAATTTGGAACGCTTAATTAAGTTAGATATAATTAAATTAGGATAAGTTGGTAGCAGCAGGTTTAATAATGGATTAAAAACAGTTCAAAACCTAATTTTAGCTAAAATCAGGGTTAGACTGTCAAATGAAACTTTGGTATTCTGCTGCTACCAACTTATCCTAATTTAATTTTATCTAATTTAATTAAGCGTTCCTTATTTAGTTAGATGGTACCAACCGAATAGGTTTTACAAATGCTTTGAGTAACCAAAATATATTTTAGACAATTCCTAATTTTAGAAATGAACCAACCGAATTGTCACCATTAGGCGTTTTTACTCCGATTAAAAAACCATCTGGTCGATACATCTGTACACATCCCAACAAGCGTTTCTATTCAAGCACGCGTCAGACGCGCGCTGTTATAACGTATACTAGTATCTCGTTAGAACGCTCATTGCGCGGGCGTTTTCGCGCCCTTCTAGATACATGGGACGCCATTTATTTGTACATTTGATCGCGCGCTTCATGTAGAGTGCATCACACTAAAGCATTGGCTTCGCCTTTCATTTCCTAGCTGATCCATGTATACTCACCCTGCTTACGATCGTCGAACCGTCAATTACTATGCTCGGTGTTTGAGCTATCAACGCCGAGCGCCAAATGTGTACTAGCTCTTAAAGATATGGCTCACCAGTTTTCTACATGAATGCGTTCTGCCTGTGATACTTTAGGTTGTTTCCGCTAATGCCTCTCCGCTTAGCTTTCTTTTAAGCGGTTGGTTAGCAAGATGTAGTTTTCTAATAGTTACCACATAATACCTTATTTAGATACAGCTTGGTTTCGATGTCTTGTAATTTGTAGTTGCTTTTAAAAGGGATGATTAATAGGGAAGCACGATAGTTTGACCGAGCAGTAGCTCGGTCTTCTGCGCTGTAGTTTGAGGGTTATATTCTCGGGACAAACATTTGTGTGTTGAACAAAGGTCTTTGTTTTGTGTCTTGGTGTTGTCATTGTCTAGCAATATTTGTTTTTACTCACATGCTGCGTCATATTTTTGCAATTATTTATAGCAATTATACCAGTTTCGAGCACGTGCTTTGTCATTTCTCTTTATCTCTGCATTAAGTGTGGTGATATCCACTTGCTATTTGAATTTCTAATTCTAAATAGCCTCATAGACTTCGTCTAATGTCGTTGAGAACCGTGCCATAACGACTTCCTTTCGATCGATACGACGAGTTAATGAATTAATTTATTGTCACCAATTAGGTATTTTTTAAGACTACTTAAGTAGGTAACCCGCTCATGCGAGTAGATCAACTATCTATAATTGTACTACTATAACTATCTATAAATGTATTATATATAAAGCAACTCGCCCTTATGTTTCTAAGGTAAGGTCACTTTCAACTGACCAAGACTTCCAAAGACAGTAAGGATAAGAATGACTAGTGGTAAGGATCCAAATCAATTCAACACCACAATTATTATTGGCAAAAATATAGGACTTCCTTGTTTGTTTTAGTTTCCCAAATCAGGCTGTTACTAATATTCCAGTAGAGTCTTAATAACAGTGGTAATGTTTGTGGACTCTTTCTAGAAAGACGAGTTCAAAGCATACCTATTTATCAAACGTATATGTGATTCGAAAATAAAACCTTATAGACTTATCCCAATCTTACTAATATTATAAACGCGAAAGTTTGTATGTATGTTTGTTACTCTTTCACGCAAAAACTACTGAATGGATTTTAATTAAACTTTACAATAATATAACTTATATATCAGAATAACACAAAGGCTACAATTTATAAAGGTGTGAATTGTTCAAAATATAAAGATAAGTGTCAAGTAAGAGGAAAAAAAAATTACATCTGCAAGCTGTTTTGGCGTGCGCTGCAAAAACCGTTGGAATTACACGAAATACTAACCCTGCGCAGACGAAGTCACGGGCACCAGCTAGTAAAACATATATGTAAGAGGCCAAGTTCGGTACAAACTGCGTTCGGGGTAGACTGTGATAAATCGTTGATAAAAGTGTTGAGATCTGTACGGATGCCAAGATCTATAGCAGTTCCTTTAATCATAGCTATGGGAATGTTATTCAACCTTAATTTAAGGAGTAATTGTAACGTTTAATTTATATAACTTGGCAATTTAACAAGTTATAAATTTCAATATGACTATGTCTGGAGTCAAATTAGAATAAACATTTTCAATGACACTTCTTAAGTTACTAACTCAAATTGACATGTGATTAACCTGTTTTAGCAAATTTTTGACGCCTTGTAAATGGCGTTGGTTAAGATTTCGTACAATTCTAGAAATATCAATTCAATAATGGAACTTAAATTTTAACTTATTCTAACTTATTGGACTTACGAATCAAACAAGATCGACTGTATTTTACGAAATTTTGGTTAGTCTTTCGAATGCCGTAAAACAGAAACATTACCGTGTAAATTTCCATTAAGATAAAACAAATAGCCTGCTAGCTAAAGCTCTAATTATTGTAAATAAATAATTAAAAAACCGTTTATTTCCTTAATAGATAGGTACAAAATTGGCAAATATTTTAAATTAATGTCTTAAATCTAGGCTTAGTAGGGTGCAAATTCCGCATCTGCTGTTAATAAGTAGGTAGTAGGCAGGTACCTACCTACCAACACAGTGCTGTTTTTCAATTTGCCCCTCTCAGTTCTTCACCGAGAGTTAAGAACAAGCGGGGTTACAAGTTTAAAATGGTACATTTTGTGATTTGTAATCCGGTCTATAGATTAAAAACCACATGAACGTACACTGGTATAAGGTATCAATGTCGGATCAAACACGGATAAATCGACGTTTTCTAAAAATTAAACCTGGCTAGATTCTATCGATTCTATAGATTTATCGCCCCCAGAACCTCCTGTATACTAAATTTCATAAAAAAGCCGTTTCCAAGATTCAGATTATATATACATATATTTACAAGAATTGCTCGTTTAAAGGTATTAGATAGACAGATTACATTAAAAGTATCTAAGATATAAGTTATAGAATTAAAAAAAGTAGTAAAGTAAGTTTAAGTACCTATTCTGGTAATCCTCTGTGTCCCACGGTACAAGCTTTGATTAGTAATTACTATTTAGTTTTAGTGTTTTTGACATAACTTAAATGTCCCGTTTTATGTTAAAACGGTTGGACAAAGGCACTTACGAGTACAGCGAGGTAATGAACCATAACCTTTTGCTTAATCATAGTCGGACAGTACTCGTCTCGAAGATGCAATTATCGAAATAATATAATTATATGCAACATTTAATGATCAAGTTAAATTTTCTTTCCTTTTTTTCCTTAAAATTGTTCCTTAAAATTGCCAAATGTTGTGACAATAAAAATTTGCTAAGGAAACAAAAGTGATTACCTTCAAATTCCTTCTTTTTCTAACCTACAGCCAAACCGAAGATTTTTATTTTATAACGACTTCTCAACAAAGACTCTCTCTGCGTACTCTCGCTTTCAAAATGCTATCCATATTAGTCACTAACACACATACGTGCCGTGGTATTTAGCACCATACGCACAAAATCACATACACCCCCCACACACACACATACACACACACGCATATACATAAATGCTCATACTCTAGTTTTGCTTTTCCGCATTTATTTAAACCTAATTTTGCTTAAATTCACAAGCACCACACATACATTGTAATCGTCGAATGGCCCCCACGATACAGGCATAGCCTAGTGTGGGGATCAACGGTACCTATTTTAACTAAAATGTAAAATAGACCTGTGACTCTACTAAATATTAAGCTATGTTTTAGTTAACAAGTTTCTCGTTTTTGGTTAATAAACATTTTTCTCTTTTTTCTCTCCTTCCCAAAGAACGACTAAGTAAGCTACCACGCGAAAGCACCTAACAGATAAACATTTCAAGAAACAGTTATTACTTTACCAATGGTATTATTAATGCCGAACCTCAAAAAACTCGATTTCTTACGTCACCGTCCGCCTCTATTCGTAAAATCGGTACCTAAATTCAATCGATTCATCGCGTGTCGATCCGAACCCTATACTTTGCGTTACTATTATAGATTCGGCCAAATGATAAATGGAGAGACCGTTCAGTCGGGCGGGCAGGCGATAAACCGTGCTATCCGTAGACATATCCTCTTTCCCATAATCTTTTCATTTTTATCATCGATAGACCTAAGTTTGACCACGATCTCGCCTGAGGGTAATTCTGTTTCGTAAGCTCGATTTGTTTGTTGAAAGCGCTTTGTTCGTAAGGGTGGTAGATTTTTAATGGATGGTATTGATGGTATGGATGGTATATTTATGTATGTCACCTTTTTACAACAGGACAAGCAGACGTACGTACCGCTCAGTTCCATCCATACCTCCCACGAACGCTCCGGATGTGAAATCAGTTCCCGAGGTTTTCCCAGGGGAATACAGTATGGGGTACTTCAAGATGGAAGTTAATTACAGAAACATTTCTAAAAGGTCGGCAACGCGCATGTGATGCTCCTGGTGTTGCAGGCGTCCATAGGCTTCGGTGACCGCTTACCATCAGGCGGGCCGTAAGCTTGTCTGTCAACGATGTGATATTTAAAAAAAAAATCCAATAGATTTAAACAACTCCGTAGCCAGTGTGTGATAAGATATACCTCTTTTTCCCTCTATCCTATAATGGCCTGTTAGCTCAGTTGGTAGTAACTCTGCTTTCTGCGCTGTAGATTGAGGGTTCGATTCCCTCCTAGAATAAAGATTTGTGTGATGAACATAGATAGGTATTTGTTCTGTGTCTGGGTTGTTATATATTATCCTATGTACGTGTTTAAAAATATATAAGTATACTATCAGTCATTTAGTCACAATAATACAAGCTATGCTTAGTTTTAGACTGAATGGTGATGTGCGCATTGTCCATCTTTATTTATTGATTTATTTATAACTAGCTGCTGCCCGCGGCTTCGCATAAAAAGTAGCCTATGTCCTTTTCTACGGTCCCATCTATCTCTATACCAAAATTCATCAAAATCGGTTCTGTGGTTTAGGCGTGAAATCGTAACAAACAGACAGACAGAACCAATGGTGAAACAATAAAAACAGCAATAGATTTAAACAACTCATTTAGTTTATGTTTATAAGACCGTAATAGACGGTATATATCGATGTCTACATGCGCTTCTATATAATGAGGAAACAATCTTTAGATTTCGTGGGAACACTGGTTGATCTGGTATTGATTAGCGATCTTGATTTATCCTTACATTGTTGGGTTTCATCAGATAGGTAGTGCGGCGTCACGAAAATCGAATCAGGGTAGATCGTGGCTTTCTAGCATGAGTTACTGTTGTGTACTTAAGACACGATTGTTGTTTTTGTAATGATTTTAGGGACCCGTACGCATATTTTTAACCCACAACGCAGATTTAGGTAATAAATAAATAAATAATAAATATTGGTGGACAACGCACACAACACCATCTAGTCCCAAACTAAGCATAGCTTGTATTATGGTGACCAGTTGACTGATAGAATATGTACTTATATATTTTTAAATACATACTTATGATACTTTATAATAACACCCAGACACAGAACAAACATCTATGTTCTTCACACAAATGTTTATCCTGGGAAGAAATCGAACCCTCGACCTACAGCGCAGAAGGCAGAGCTACTACCAACTGAGCCGACAGGCCAGTCAATAAATAGGCCAGGTAATAAATGTTTATCTTTCAGAGTATAAAATATTAAAGTGTTTTTATTTCTGTTTGTACAAAAGAGGGTATGTAACAATTATTTACAAATGAGATACAAAACCAGGTACAAACCAGTACCAACAAGTAGGTATTATAAAATAGATAATTGGTTACGCGTGACTTTACGGAAATCCATTACAAAACATTAAAATAATGGACAAATATTTAGTACTATTTCGCTAATCTATTCCTTCCTCAAAAATAAATTCTTCAATAGAAATTGTTGCTTCGCCGATCGCTGTACTCAGACAGTCTCAGTACAACGATCGCGACAAGTCTGCAGAGCAGAGTGTTGTGTGTGAGTGAGTCAGGTGTTCTTGCGGATGCCTTGTGGAGAGGCGTAAAACGTGTTGTTTAACAATTTATTTCTGAGGAAGGAATAGTACTAATTTTTTTGTCCATCTGTGTAATGTTTGGTATTATATAGATAAAGATGAATCCTTCAGTGTAAACACTTATAAATAGATGTAATTATTTATAGCTAAATTAAATTATTTCTTCTCGTGTTCGTGCATGTTTTATTCAGTAATCTTAGCGGAATTTTAATCAATAAATTGTGACTTCATAGCACTAGTATGGAAAATCGAATTATAAGTGTATTATGGTGCAATGTTGAACGACTAGGAATCTCTAGAAAGTTATAGACGGCCATTCCGCAATGGCATTTAGAATAGACAAATGACGATCGACATGCAACTAAGACTTATAATCAAACTCAATTAACAAAAAAACAACGTGTGCGTCTCGGGACGCCCGACATAAGTGATAACATAAATTAATATAACTAGTGCTGTGGGTCAGTGAGAGATGAGGAGCCTGCGTTCCGCGCTTCCGTAACGCGTTACGTAACGAAGTGGTTTACCCTCCCATAAGAAGTTATCACTTCAAAAAGAAGAAAAAAACATTTCCGTCACTAGCGTTACTTTCAGACTTCCCCTGATATCAGAACAAAGTACATAAGCACAATATTTACACTACAAATAGCCTATACATGAAGGGTTAACAAGCAAACGAATGAGTCACAACTTGTGTGATTAGCGGGAAATTTATCTGGTAATAGGTATATCTCAATATCGGAGAACCTACGCTTTTACGGCTTGTGCAATTATTATTAGTACCTATTAGTTTGGAAGCTTTTACCCGCGGCTTTATGTACGCAGTATGTACCATCCTTTCACCACACTGGTATGAATTAACTAGTGACAATAAAAAGAACGCTGGTACGTTTAAACCCGAGTAGGGCTCACAGAATACTAGCTATTTCATACTATACTGTATATTCGACGGGCCTGTCAGCGATTTAAACCGCACGATTTTAATTCGGCAGTCTGCAGTAGATACCTATGTAATTTCCAGCATTGTTTAATTACGACGACCGCTGTGGCGCAGTGGGCAAAAGCCTGCCTGAGGCGCAGAAGGTTGCGGGTTCGATTGTTTGGGACAAATGTTTGTATGATCTGCAACTATTTGTCTCGGGTCAGGGTGTTTCTATGTATAATATGTATGTATGTATTTACAAAAAAAATATGTATAAGTAGTATATCAGTCATGTGGTACCCATAACACAAGCTCTGCTTACTTTGGGGCCAGCCAGATGATGCTGTGTGAAATGTCCGGCATTTTTTTTTTATTTATTTATATGCGCTATACCAGCACTCTCGGTGAAGAAAAAAAAATTACGGGTTGCACTCCGGGAGTGCCGACAGAAGTGAAAACTTATTTTGGCGTTGTTTAGATGGGCACTAGGGTTATTGGGTTATGAATTGCATTTTATTGATTAATTGTATTTTATTAGTTATTAGAAACTTTAAAATACATTTAACATTTTATATATATATATTAATCTTAATATAACACACTTAATAAACATTTATGTTTTTGTTCAGAATTTAGATAATATATCAAAGAACCTAACTCAGTAAACTTCTCCATACAAAAGTAGACTGTGAACATGTAAATTAAGGTTTATAATCAAATGGGGCGAGCGCGGCAGCCCTGCGTCTCGCGCCGTCGGTAACGGTGTCGCGAGTCCAGAGGTTTTACCTCATCTAAAAATATGCGTACCACGCTAATAGAAGTATTCACTTCAAAAAATCGTGGGACACAACGTGTCGTAGAACCATAAAAGTTCGAAAACATGTGACAAATGCTCGAAAAG
Source organism: Lampropteryx suffumata (assembly GCA_948098915.1). Classification (NCBI taxonomy): domain Eukaryota; kingdom Metazoa; phylum Arthropoda; class Insecta; order Lepidoptera; family Geometridae; genus Lampropteryx; species Lampropteryx suffumata. The sequence continues at coordinate 10,524,062 of OX402565.1, forward strand.
AGCCTCTGATGCGAACTTTAATATTTTCACCACACTAGCTAAAAATAAGGAGCTATAACCCTTCAAAATAAGGAAATAGATAACTTGGTTATATTCGTTGTACCTACTGTGTTTTTCCCATGTCTCCAAATAAGTGATTGATGACACTGAGATACACTTAGTCGTCCAATATCACGCTTCGATAACATCCCCTGAAATCACCAAGCGAAGCCTACATCTATGTACTTACATAATCGAATAATTTCGAATGAGGGTGAGGTAAGAGGTACGTTTGAATCTGTTTATCTATGTTTTAAATAAACAGAATTTAAAAACAGAATTTCAAAGTAAGCAGGGCTTGTGTAATGGGAACCATATGACTGTTATTTGTTATATTTTGTAAATACATAAATATTTTATTTACATAGAAACACCCAGAGCCGAGACAAGTATTTGCAGATCATGCAAACATTGGTCCCAAGGCGGGAATCGAAACCACAACCTTTTGCGTCTCAGTCGGGCCTTGATCCACTGTGTCATAGAGGTCGTCAGTATTATTTTTACAATAATTGACAGATATTGCCCAACATTGCGCAATTTCAATTGCTCATGTAAGTGTACCTTAATTCTTGAAGTTATTTCGCACGTTATTAAAATGTCAGCTGGTTCAGGACTCGAGTGTACCAAAACACTAACTACTAAGAGAGGAGTGCTGAGGTGACTTTTATGTCAACTACATTAGATACAAAATGCAATGATTCACGACTCATATTATATAGAACAGTCTAACAACATTGTAAATCTCTATGTGGATGTATAAAAATGCCACATCAAATGTCAAAAGACTCGTAATAGGTACATATCTAAACACCTACCTAATTAAAATTTTACATTAGGTGATGATATTTATAAATCACGTTTTTATAATAAAATTTATACTATTGCTCTTTTTTTTTTATTAAAATTTCTTATTAACACACATTCTTATTCAATGTGATAAACTTACTTATAATACTATTTCAGATCTCAGGCTACATGTATAAGTTTCACCTGAATCCGTTCAGCCGTAACCAGCCGTACCCGTGACGACCTCTGTGGTGAAGTGGGCCAAGGTCCTGCTGAGACGCAGAAGGTAGCAGGATCGATTCCCGCCGCGGGATAAATGTTTGTATGATCTGCAAGTATTTGTCTCGGGTCTGGGTGTTTCTATGTATTATATGTATGTACAAATAAAAAATATATAACTAGAATATCAGTCATGTGGTATCCATAACACAAGCTCTGCTTACTTTGGGGCCAGATGATGCTGTGTGAAATGTCCGGGATTATTTATTTATTTAACTGCGTGATTGGACTACAAACAAACATAAAAAAAACATTAAACCTGTAATATTTGTAGAATTTAAACTAAAACTTATATACAGTGTTCAAACACTGTATATAAGTTCTAGTTTAAATTCTACAGCCTTTACTTTGGAGTGACACTAGGAAGTAGGTAAGGTTCCCTCTGTAACTCTACCTATTTATTGATGACCGAATATCTATTAAATTTATTTAAAGTAATTAATTACAGAAATGTACAGAATAATATACAGTAACATAAAATACATGTAAAGCAGTTGACCTATCTTAGGATCGTTTAAAACGATCCATAGATAGCTCATTGATCCAGATCACTGCCAACGTCCACAAGAATTGCCACATTGAATGCCAATGCTAACGCTGGCCCAGATAGGAGCCAGCTATGTTTCTACGAGACGCTGACAAATAATTTTGAAACGCGATTTGTTTCTGCTCTCCACGAGCCTAAAGGTCTCTACTCCAAAAAGCTCAAATATGTATGCCCTACCGAGACTGAACATATTTGCGCCTTTTGAAGTCCTAGGCACAATCAGCAGGCGCACCAGCTCTAAGGGAAGTCCCCGATAGATGGGATGCAGCTAGGGTGTCTACGCAAGAAGCGTTTCATACCAATCAATGGTCTAACCATCTCCCAAGGACAAGATTCACATCATCAGGCCATCAGGCCATTTTACCATCATCATGTCTCAGACGTACGAGAAGACTTGGCCTATAAGTCAGTTACATAGTTGGGTTGTAGTTTGTTAGGTACTTTGATTAAAAATTAATAACACTACTTTAGTCATAAATTCCAAACACTAAAGTCTAAGAGGCAATATTTCAATCAAATTGATTGAAAGTTGAAACTGCTCCATACAAAGTTGCGCCCATCTACGGCTTCTTCTATTTCTTCCGAACCTACTTTACCGAGACGTTCAGTAACTCCATACTTCACGTAGAAAGCAGGTTCGCGCTGGAAGTCAACCGGCCCTGATGGCGCCGGTTTTCTTATCGTGGTATAATTACGTTTTATAAATTAAAAAGAAAACAGACTTCACTGAATAAAATAAAATACAACCTGGGAACCTTCTCCTTTTTTTTAACTGGGCTGTCAGCTCAGTTGGTAGTAGCTCTGCCTTCTGCGCTGTACGTTGAGGGTTAGATTTCCTCCCAGGATAAACATTTGTGTGATGAACACAGGTGTTTGTTCTGTGACTGGTTGTTATTAAGTACCATAAGTATTTATTTCAAAATATATAAGTATTCTATAAGTCATATGTTCACCATAATACAAGCTATGCTAAGTTTGGGGATATACGGTGTTGTGTGCATTGTCCACCAATATTTATTTATTGTTATTATTTTTAAGTCTATATGAAGTTGGAAACCTGCTTTTTACGTGTATGTTAGCATAGCACAGAGCAGGCATTGATGCATTGTTGCTCTCCACTTTATATACGTCGGCCATTTTCCTTGCAACGCGACCCAGGGGTCACGAGGTATCTCAATGGCTTATGGAGACTGCACACGGAGTAGTAAAATAATTCAAAGGAATTCGGTGAAAGAATTTGTTCGGCGAAATTCTTTTGACGCGGTAAGCTTTTATATTGCGCGTTCAATATAACAGTAAATGATCTCTTAGTTCAGTTGTTTGTAACACTGCCTTCTGCTCTGTATGTTGTTGATTTGATCACCATTCAAGACAAACATTTGTGTGATGAACAAAGATGTTTGTTCTGTGTCTGGGTGTTATTAAATTTCATAAGTATTTAAAGGTGTTAAAGTATTAATTTATTTATATATCGTAATTTAGAATTCACAGTTCATAATTTAGTTTTGTGTAATAGGTAGGTATGACGTACTTAAACCAATTTAAATCCACTTATGTATTAAAGTTATCTCATCAAAGGTATAGACTTTTTATTCATATAGACTTTTAAATACTTATGATATTTCATAAGTATTTAAGTATTTGATATATATTCTATCTATCATTTTGGCTCACGTACAAGTTTTGTAACCCCTACAAAGATGGTGTAGTGTGAAACGTCCACGAATGTTTAGTTACACTAACTTTGATTGTTTAACTTTTCATTATCATTGGCTAGTAGTAACACTCTGCGGGGGATAAGTCTCGTCTCATCAGATACTTAATTCTAGAAAGAACCACGCAATCCGACTTAGTATTATTCGTACAAATTAAGCCTATAAACCGAACACTTTAATTAACCATTCCATGAACTTTAATAATGATATATTTTCTATGTTAGACATCTTTGACCTCTCCCTTTCCAAATTTAAACACGCCATCAGCGAACAAATGGTATCTTTAAATAACTTGTGTAATGTATGAAAAGTTATTTAAAAATAATTAGTTATATCCTTTTCGGAGTTTCCACTTTATCTTCGCATTTTTTAAGCTTTACTTATTAGTGGAAACGTTATTGGATTATGTAATATTTTAGTGAGTTTGTTTATAAATTTCATTGTTCTGTTTGTTTTTCTAAATAAAAAATAATTAAGCATGTGAAGTTTTCTCAAAAGACTCATTCCAGCGCTCGAGGAAATAACAAATCTGCAGAGAAGCTCTTTTGTTCGATTATGCTGTTTTAGTTGTTAGTGTTCTATCCATTCTTTCTTTTAGTTCTTTCAATTATTTCTAAGGATGCCTCGTGAAGGCAAAACACGTGTTGTATTTAGTTTAATTCATTAGAAGAGTTTGGCGGTATAGTACTACATATTCAATATTTTGTAAAGGATTTCTTCATAGTCACGCATGAATTAATTACCTTTCTCATTGAATTCAATTCGCACCTAGTCTGATAGCGCCTTTATCATACCGTGCTGTGCTGTCTTCTGGTTGCCTATTTTGGTGCGTTTACTGTTTAGTTGTTGGTTGTCTGATGAGGTTGTAATTATTTAATTGCTTCCCTGTTGTGTCAACCAGGTTAATACAATACTGACCTATTCAAATGACATGTAATTTGATTTAGTTTGTTGTAATTTACATCGGTTGTAACGAATTCATGATACACTTGTCAAAGGGTCAAATAGGGCTAGCGGCTTTGAAGATAGCGGTCACCGTAACATAATGGCTCTAACTCTAGTACTGTTAATCAAACAAGAAGGGAAATAAATAAATATTGCTGGACAATGCACACAACACCAACTAGCCCCAAACTAAGCATAGCTTGTATAATGATGACTATATATAGAATATCAGATAGAATACTTATATATTTTTAAAAACATACTTATGATACTTTATGATGCACCCAGACAGAAAAACATTCTTCACACAAATGTTTATCCTGGGAGGGAATCGAACCCTCAACCTGCAAAAGGCAGAGCTACTATCAACTGAGCTGACATGCCAGTTAAGGCAATATAATAAATAAACTAGCCAAGTCACAACTACTAGTCATTCTACCACTACTAGAATGACTAGTAGTGGTAGCAAAATAAAGTTTTCCTTTCAGTTAAATACAAACAGCGGTTTAGCCAGTAGAGGGGGGAGGGAGGGAGGAACACTGGACTCTATCAAAGATAAGGACTTCAAAGCGTAATATTTAACAAAGGAATATCCATATTGAAAAACTGTTTAAGAAACATCCTCATATCTTTGACCTATCCAACGATATGCCACACAAAAACATGTGTGCAATTCACACGTGGTAGAAGTAAAACCACGTATAATACGTACACGTATACAAAGCACCACGGTTGTTGTGATGCCTTTTCTCAAGCTTTGTACTACGCATGCGCGCACAAACACGTATAATGCTTCCTATCTCATTTTCTCCCACGTTAAATCTTATGAATTTATGTGTCTGTCTCTTTTTACTGTCGCTTTTTCGTTTCATCGACTTTCAAATCACAACGATGCTAAAGAAGTTTTTACTTCAAAAACAAACCACTTTACATGTGGGAGAGTTCCCCCTAAAAATATTTTTGAAAGGTTTTATTTCATTACTTTGTAAGGGTCACTAATACATATTACCATGCTAACTTTAATTACGATAAAATGTATAGTCTGCGACCTAGAGCTCTGATTAAGGGAGGACAAACAGACAGACATATAGATAGACAGACGGTCATACCGACACGACACTAAAAAGGTTCCTTGTTAGACTTCGAAACCCTTAAATATGCCAGTTTCGTCTTATAATACTTAGGGCCGTATTCCAAAACAAATCATAAACATGGAGTATTATTTTTTGGAACGCTGCCTAGATTTTCTTAATAATATACCTTTTTAAACGGTCAACTGTTTCACATGTATTTTATATTATAGTATAATAGCTGATGCCCGCGGCTTCGCGCGCTTGGTACCTACATAAAAAGTAGTCTATATCCTTTCTCAGGTTTTAGACTAACTGTGTACCAAATTTCATTTTAATCGGTTCAGTAGTTTTGGCGTGAAAACGAGACAGACAGACAGACAGACAGACAGAGTTACTTTCGCATTAATAATATTAGTAAGGATTACTGTATATTTCTGTGATTATTTCTGTAAATAAATATATAATATTTTTTAACAGTATTTCGTTCAGCACTGTCAGTCAATCTCGGGCTTGATGTACGTAATATGTGCTTAATGTTGTCGTGCGATTGTTATAAATATCTACATATACATACTTTTGAAGTGATAACATCTTATGGGAGGGTAAACTGCTTCGTTACGTAACGCGTTACGGAGCCAGTCTGTCCGGCTTCCCTTTCTCTCACGCATACGACAACGGTAGTTAGATCAGTTTAAGTTATCACTTCTGTCGGGCGTCCCGAGACGCACACATTTTTTTATACCTTAGGTAAACATAGAGAAGGCCAAAATACATTGACCTTAATGTTCTAACATAGAAAAACACTTGCAAAGCTAAAACATCCTTCGGCAAGTAGGCAGGTCCCACAAACGATAAACAAAACGTTATGAAGGCACTTACCTAGAGGATAGTCATAAGCGGGTATTAAGAGGCCTTATTGGACTCGCTTCTGGCGATAAAGCGGACAATATTAAAAAAAAAACTTGTTATTGCATGTCTTGCCGCGGGTGAGTCGTGGGCTGAGAGTGAGCTCTATAGAACCCTCAGCACTAGCATGGAATGTTGTTTTTAGTTAGTCCGTGGAATGACAAATATTTACACTCTTATATGTAGGAGAATAGCCTTAAAGATGATTCTGCCTGTCTCGCGAATGGTAAATAATAATCCATACTAATATCATAAATGCGAAAGTGTCTCTATTTGTCTGTTTGTTACGGTTTCACGGCTAAGCGGCTGAACGGGTCTTGATGAAATTTGGTAAGAAGATGTATTGCATTCGGGGGAGAACATAGGCTACTTGTTGTCTCAAAAAACTACCTTGAAGGGGGTATAATAGATGATAGTTTGTTTAGGCAACTCATATTTCCTTAAGTTAGGAATCTGAAAATTTATATTTAGGCTTTTGGTAAGAAATAAAGAAATATGTGTCACAACGTTTATGCAAAATAATTCCCGAAGGGGTTACCCCCTTCGGGAATAGGGGATTAAACTTATGAGATGTTCTTTAGATGCACAGAATAATAATAATAATAATGCCGGATATTTCCCACAGTATCATCTGGCCCCAAAGTGAGCCGAGCTTGTACTATACGAACCAGATGACGGATAAATTTCTTGGATATTTTTATATACATACTTATGAGGAATGACGACCTATGTGGGCAGTGGGCTGAGGACCGGCTGAGAAGCAGAAGGTTGCGAGTTCGATTCCCGCCGCGAGACAAATGTTGTATGATCTGCGAGTATTTAACTCGGGTCTGTGTGTTTCTATGTATAATAAGTATGTATTTAAATTAAAAAAATATATAAGAAGTATATCAGTCATGTACCCACAACACAAGCTCTTTCACTTTCAAAACTTTCGTGACTTGTACTATGCATTTTGATAAACACGTGCTTTACTCAGGTATTATTAACAGTGTTGATGGAGGCACCGACACTGTTTCGATTCATCTAGAGAATCTCCAGGGTGAGTTTGATCCGCGGTCCGCTCGTTGCCGCTCGAGTTCACGGTTCGTACTCTGAGTGCGAACCGTGAATCGAAAGTGTCGGTGCCTCCATCGACAAAATAATACGTGAGTAAAGCTCGTGATTATCAAAATGTATAACACAAGCTCTGCTTACTTTGGGGCTAGATGATGCTGTGTGAAATGTCCGGCATTATAAATTTATTACTTGCTGTTTCCCGCGGCTTTGCCAGCGTGGTAGATAAAAAGTAGCAACATATTAATTGAACGAATGTTTTGGAAAAATTAAAGAGCACGTTTGACCATGATCCGGAGTGAATTTTTCGAAAATCTTTCTTAGCGAGCACGAGCGCGAGCTACGGCCCTAGAGGAAGCTGCATACCAAATTTCATTCCAATCCGTTCGGTTGTTTCTGATTTCGTGATGAATGAGTGAGTGGTATTTGACAAATATGTAGTAGATTATTATTATTATATATAACACATTATAAAAAAGCAAGAGTTTGTAAGCACTCGTAATTATGCTACAGGTGGGAATGGTAGCGACTCGACAACGGTAAAAACTTGTGCTAACTTATAGTGCTTATAACTTACTGCTAGCCCTGGAAGCCTATCTTCGTTTATTTGTACGTATGACCAAAATGGTTATGCTATGAAAAATCTTCATAACATCATATTTCGTTATTTTTTTATGGTTTTATATTTATTTATTTTAGTTTTATTTTATATTTTTATATTTCATGTTGCTCTTTGCGGAATTTTAATCAATAAATTGTTACTTCTTAGCTCAAGTGGACAGATTTGTATAAATTGCTTTCTGATAGTTCGACGATGATTCTAAAATAATTTATTCTAGACGGTCACTCCGTGATTATGGTTAAAATATACAATCGACTGAGACTTTGTCACAATCAGTTCGGTTCAGTTCTTGGTTAATGGCCTTTGTGGAACCACAATTTTGCCAATGTCACGTTATGCATGTCCTTTGCACGATGGAGGCCAGTATTTGAAGACTTGTGATCGGTGAAATTTTGTGACTACAAATCTATATCATCTGGAAACAAACAGAAACAACTCTAAACTAACTACTTAACTATGATAACGAAATAATACATGTAATAATAATACAATTTATTAATATATATAGGAAAAAAAGGTGAATTTAGGATTACAGTTTTATTTTATACCTATCTAACTGTAACTGTATTTTATCAAGGGAATTAAACTTATGAGATGTTCTTTAGATGCACAGAATAATAATAATAATAATGCCGGATATTTCCCACAGTATCATCTGGCCCCAAAGTGAGCCGAGCTTGTACTATAGGAACCAGATAACGGATAAATTTTCTTGGATATTTTTTAAATACATACTTATGAGGAATGACGACCAATGTGGGCAGTGGGCTAAGGACCTGTTGAGAAGCAGAAGGTTGCGAGTTCGATTCCCGCCGCGAGACAAATGTTGTATGATCTGCGAGTATTTAACTCGGGTCTGAGTGTTTCTATGTATAATAAGTATGTATTTAAATTAAAAAAATATATAAGAAGTATATCAGTCATGTACCCACAACACAAGCTCTTTCACTTTCAAAACTTTCGTGACTTGTACTATACATTTTGATAAACACGGGCTTTACTCAGGTATTATTAACAGTGTTGATGGAGGCACCGACACTGTTTCGATTCATCTAGAGAATCTCCATGGTGAGTTTGATCCGCGGTCCGCTCGTTGCCGCTCGAGTTCACGGTTGAGTGCGAACCGTGAATCGAAAGTGTCGGTGCCTCCATCGACAAAATAATACGTGAGTAAAGCTCGTGTTTATCAAAATGTATAACACAAGCTCTGCTTACTTTGGGGCTAGATGATGCTGTGTGAAATGTCCGGCATTATAAATTTATTACTTGCTGTTTCCCGCGGCTTTGCCAGCGTGGTAGATAAAAAGTAGCAACATAATAATTGAACGAATGAATGTTTCGGAAAAATTAAAAAGCACGTTTGACCATGATCCGGAGTAAATTTTTTGAAAATCTTTCTTAGCGAGCACCTACGGCCCTAGAGGAAGCTGCATACCGAATTTCATTCCAATCCATTCGGTGGTTTCTGATTTCGTGATGAATGAGTGAGTGGTATTTGACAAATATATAGTATATATATAGATTATTATTATTATATATAACACACTATAAAATAGCAAGTGTTTGTAAGCACTCGTAATTATGCTACAGGTGGGAATGGTAGCGACTCGACAACGGTAAAAACTTGTGCTAACTTATAGTGCTTATAACTTACTGCTAGCCCTGGTTGTGCTATGAAAAATCTTCATAACATCATATTTCGTTATTTTTTTATGGTTTTATATTTACTTATTTTAGTTTTATTTTATATTTTTATATTTCATGTTGCTCTTTGCGGAATTTTAATCAATAAATTGTTACTTCTTAGCTCAAGTGGAGAGATTTGTATAAATTGCTTTCTGATAGTTCGACGATGATTCTAAAATAATTTATTCAAGACGGTCACTCCGTGATTATGGTTAAAATATACAATCGACTGAGACTTTGTCACAATCAGTTCGGTTCAGTTCTTGGTTAATGGCCTTTGTGGAACCACAATTTTGCCAATGTCACGTTATGCATGTCCTTTGCACGATGGAGGCCAGTATTTGAAGACTTGTGATCGGTGAAATTTTGTGACTACAAATCTATATCATCTGGAAACAAACAGAAACAACTCTAAACTAACTACTTAACTATGATAACGAAATAATACATGTAATAATAATACAATTTATTAATATATATAGAAAAATACAGTGAATTTAGGATTACAGTTTTATTTTATACCTATCTATATATTTATATAAAATATTTACAAAAGGGGTAAAAACTAGAGAGAGTAAACATTTAAAAGAGAAAGGACGAAGAATATCTGAATCTGAAGGAATAATATCATTTAATAACAAACAAGAACAATTAAAAAATATGTGATCAACAGTGCCTTCTACAAGCCCACATTCACATAGAGAGTGATCCCTAACCCGGATTTTAGCTAGAAATACAGGCGTACAAGCATGACCAAGTCGCAGGCGACATATAGTTGAAGTGGAAGTTTTTTTAGCAGAGCGGTGTTTAAAAAACCAAGGTTTGTTGGGAACATATGGTTGAATATCACCATAATATTTACCTTTTAATTTTTTGACATATCCCAGGCTTTATTCCATAAACGGTTTAAGTGAGATTTAGCATAGGGGACCAGATCATGACAAAACATTTTGTGGTGCTCCAAGAACCTAGTTCGGGAGGCATGTTTCGCACAGGCATCCGCATTTTCATTGCCTGGAATGCCCGAGTGGCCAGGTATCCAGGCTAGAACAATTCTTATTCCGAGACTATCAGATTGAAACAGAGCTTCCCTTATTTTTAAAATGATTGGGAATCGGGATTTTTCTCAAAACGGGTTAGCGAGAATAGCTTGAAGGCAGCTTTTTGAATCAGAGAATGTAATTTATTTATCTAAATTACAAGATTTTATATACTCAATAGCTTCCAAAATAGCTAGAGATTCTCCAGTAAAAACAGAAGTAACTGAAGGACATTTAAAGCTAAGAATAATTTTGAATTTAGGAATCCAAACAGCGGCACCTACAGGGCAACTGTCAGTTATTTTTGAAGCGTCAGTGAAGACAGTCAGCCAATCACCAAATTCTGAGTTTACTTTTTCTAAAAAGATTTTACTGGCTTCTATTGAATTCTTATCAATGCCAAAATCTGTAATTATGTTGAGCTTGTACACAAGAGCATTATACAGGATGGAGTAAAGAGGTTTAAGAGTCAATTGGATAACATGATGGGGGGCGGGTGAATTTTAGGTAGCTAATGAGAACGCACGGAAGTTTAGCAGAAGAAACATGGCTTTGAGAGTTAAAGTGGTTAGATAAAATGTTGAGTTTTGCAATTAAAGCATGATCTGAATTTTGGAGCAATTTGAACATGAACTTATCGGACAGAAATTGCCTTCTCAGTCTAAGAGGAGGCTCTACACACTCTACTTGCATTGCATTGACCAATAATAATTCGGAGACATTTAGACTGTATTTTATCAATCTTTTCTAATGAAGCTTTTATGCATGGGTCCAATATGAATAAACCATAATCCGTATGGCTACGAATTATAGCATTATAAAGCAGCTTCTGGGTAAAAGGGTGAGATCCCCACCATACCCCTGACAAAGTTTGTGACAATCATTTCGTCTTATTCCTTCTTCTTCTTCTTCTTTGTTAATGGCCTGTGACATACTAATGCCAATTTTGCCAATGTCAAGTGTTCATAGTTTATAGTCAGTTTGTTTGTTATTATGATATTCTTAGTCCATGGTCAATTGTCAATTCTAGACGCCTCGCGTGGCGTCTAGAATTTTCTTGGAATTCCTCGTCGTTCAAATCACATTGCACCACAATACACATATAATTCAATTATCCATACCCGTCCTGTAGTCACAATTTATTCATTAAAATTCCGCCAAGATTATTGAATAAAACATGCAGTAAAACGGGTAAAAAATATTAAATTAGCAGAGCTATGTTACTCCATGAAATGACAGACGAAGAATCCTTCTTATTCCTATAATGGTATGTCTTGCTTGATGACAGTTTTTCCAATGTCAAGTGGTTTTCTTATAAAATCATCATAATGTCGCAGTCGATCATCATTTGTCTATTCTAAACGTCATCGCGGAATGGCCGTCTAGAATTTTCTTGGATTCTTCCTTGCACAAATCACACAAAAAATGATTGTCTGTAAAGTCGGTTTACAGACGATAATTTACGTGATAACGTCGTAAGAAAACATTGATGAAAAATTGCATACATTTAACCTATTAAGATGCGTTACAAGCCGAACGCTTAGGCCGATCGTGCCTCTCTATCGCTTGTTCCGCGCTCTCGCTTGCACGCTCGGCTCAGGCGGATCGTGACAATTTTTCGTGCGTGCAGCCTTCAAACATAGTACACTTATAATTCAATTCACTTGCACTAAGGGTCACAATTTATTGATTAAACTTCCGCTAAGATTAACCAATAAAAATTAAATAACATGAGTAAGTTAATTCATTTAAAAGAGCTATTTTACTTTGTGAAATATTAAAAAAGAAATCGGACGGTAATTTATCAATACATTGTCAATACTAGATTCAAATTTGATTAAAATACAAAAGACCTTATTTTGCTAGCGCCAAAGTTCTAATTAGAGTAACATTTTTAAATGACAGTTTTAAAATCATTGTAAATTAACATTTTGATACCTTTAATTAATTAATTTTCTTAGGATTTTCCGCAGTTTTAAAACACGTCAATCACACGTCAGTTTAGTAAATTGAAGTGTGATTGTGGTATAAAAATATTACTCAAAATTAGACTTTGGTATAAACAAAACAAAGTATTTCGTATTTTAAGAAATTTTAGCTAGTCTGACGAAACCTACAGAATCAGCGCCATTGTCGACAAGACATAGAATAGAAAATACTTTGCATACCACAACATAAGTTATAAGAAACAATGTTTAGCTACACGGTAGTACAATAGGCGGTCTTATCACTAGATAGCGATCTCTGCCAGACAACCTTTGGATGGATAGAAATGTACATAGCTGAATATGGGATGATGAAAATAATATGAGTGATTTATGATATAATAATATGTACATACACATTTACAGGATAACAAAAAATGAAATCCATCAACACCTAAATATTACAAAAATAAATTACATAATAATAATACAATAAGATAAATTAAAACTAATACATACATAAATAACATAATGTCATATGTCATTTTAAGAGAAAAGATCGAAGAAAAGAAGTATTTGTTAGGTTAGGGGCAACACAATCCCTGAGTGGTGTCAAAAGCTTATTTAGTACAGGTGGTTGATATCCATAAAGTCAGAAGTGATCTCACTAATTGGTGATTATAATAATAATTGTCCCGTTTAGGAGCATGCAAAAAATACCCATTGTTCTTATTAAAATAGGCTTCGTTATTAATATTAATGATGAGAGTATAAATAATTAACATTATAAGTTTTAATAGTTTCAAAATGCAATAATAATTTAAAATATTGAATTTTCAAAATTATGACACGGCGTCTTGTAATAATATGCGTGACCCAAGAGCTGGCTCCTATCTGACCCAGCGTATTAGCTTTGCCATTTAACGCGGAAATGGGTCAGTTGAGCTATCTATAGATCGTTTTTAATGGTCGTAAGATAGCTCAACCGTTTCACATGTATTTTATATTATTGTATATTATTCTGTACATTTCTGTAGTTATTTCTGTAAAAAAGTACCATCTTGCTTTCAATAATGATTTGCCATATCTATAGATCAAACGGTCTATAAATATCTGGATCAAATGTTTCATATGGATTTTATAATCTGTACGTTATTGTTTAGAAGCTTAGAAGCGTATATGCTAATCAAGAAGGACTAGACAAGATCTACTCTCTGTTGACGTTCACAAGATCAAACTGTATGCTTCTTCTTCCTCGTTAGTGGCATGTGTCATAATAATGTAAATTTTGCCAGTGTCAAGTGTTTATAGTATGATTGTCATAAAGTCATATCTTGTCGTTTGTCATTTGATATCTTTATTTATATAATTCTACTGTACGTGTGTATGTCACTGAACTCCTAAACGGCTGGACCGATTTGATTGTTTTTTTTGTATGCGTTTGAGTGGCGCCCTGGATGGTTTAGATTTACAAATCAGCCCGGCAGATGGCGCTGTAGTCGATACAATTAGATATTTTTTTTTCTTTTTAAAACACGTGGACGAAGTCGCGATCGGGACAGCTAGTTTCATATAAAATGGTGACTTTCATATACCTAAAATAATTATACGGATTATTTTTGCTGAAATCACAAAGAAACACAGCTTTTATTCCAATTATTCACACACTAATCGATAACTCTAGCTATATTTAAATAAAAATGAATATCGACGGATGTAACTGGAGAATAATAAGTAATATAAGACTGCAATGTTTGCTTCGCAAGAAGGCTAAAAATAAATGTCAAACTATATGGATCTGACACTACCTCGTGCTAAGTCTCGTGATTGGAGATTCGATAATTTAGGTTTTAGTAATTTTGTTGTTTTTATTTAAACAGAGCTAGAGTTATTGACTCGGCCGTGAATAATTAGAATAAATACTTTGTGTTCCTTTGTAATTCGATCAAAAATAATCCGTAGTTATTTTATATGAAAAGCACCATTTATTTAAAATAACAAAGACGACGGAAAAGACTTTGTGACATACCATAAACAATAATGACACTGCACACTGGCAAAATTGACATTAATATGACACATGCCATTAACGGAGAGGAAGAAGAAGATTGGTGATTGACATGTGATTGGTGCTGTCATATCCAGTTTGATCTTTCCGCAAACGTTAGATTGAACTAAAACCAGGATTCTTCGTTTGTTATTTCATGAAGTAACATAGCCCTTCTAAATGAATTATTTTTTCTCGTTTTATTGCATGTTTTAATCAGTAATCTGGAATTTTAAGCAATAAATTGTGCCTTCAAAGCACAAGTATGGACAATTGAGTTATAAGTATATCATGTTGCAATGTGATGAACGACGAGAAATCCCGAGAAAGTTCTAGACGGCCATTCCGCGATGACGTTTAGAATTACTAATGACGATAGACAAAGACTTTATAACCAAAGAATCACTTGACACTAGCAAAGTTGTCAACAAGACAGATGCCATTATAGGAAGAAAAGAAGAAGAAAAAAAACGTGTGCGCCTCGGGACGCCCGCCAGAAGTGATACCATTAACTAATCTAACTAGGGCTGTGGGTTAGTGTCAGAGAAGAGGAGCCTGCCTACCACTGCCGTTTGCGTAAGTGAAAGGGAAGCCAGACAGCTGGCACTGTAACGCGTTACGTAACGAAGCGGTTTATCCTCCCATAAGAAGTTATCGCTTCAAAAACGAAGTCTAAGGCATTCGTGTGGATCCTCTGGTCACAAATCTGTTCAGCCGTTAAAGCGCGAAAGAGCCACAAGCATAGAAACATACACACAAACTTTCAAATTAATAGTATAAGGATTCTTGACTAGCATGTCAGTTCTAGTATCTGTTTTCTGCGATGTAGGTTACGTTCGATTCCTAGGACATAAAGTCAAAGTCATTATCATTTTTATTCAATACAATCACAAAGATCACTTTGAAATTTCTGTATATAATAAACTTCCTGAAGGTATACAAAGTGCTTGAGCGACGCAGTCCTTCAAAAATAAACTCAAACGATGGCTCTTTGAGCTCGCACCATACGAATTTGACGAATATTAGTAATTTTATAATTTAAATTTACAATTATTGTATATTTTTTACTTATTTTTCATTTAATTCCTTCATTATATTTATTAATTATGTTGAGAAATTGTACTGTACAAAGAATGACTTGTAATCCTGTTTACCAATAAATAACTATGAACTATAAACTCATCCTGGTCCTAGTTTTTTTATGATCCATCTATAACTAGCTAAACTACGAAAAACAAATACAATTACAATTACAGATTACAGTAGTTTATACATTGCAAATCTGTCTGTTAACTGTCTGAGGGCAGAGCAACATAAGACTATGCATATTATCAATAATATATTATTAATAATTCAATTTAATAATCATTTGACAACCTCTGTGGTGCAGTGGGCTAAGGTCCAGCTGAGACGCAAAAGGTTGCGGGTTCGACTTCCGCCGCGGGACAAATGTTTGTATGATCTGTAAGTATTTGTCTCGGGTCTGGGTGTTTCTATGTATAATATGTATGTATTTAAAAAAAAAACGTATTTAAGTAGTATATCAGTCATGTGGTACGCATACTCATAACACAAGCTCTGCTTTTTTGGGGCCAGATGATGCTGGGTGAAATGTCCGGCATTATTATTATTATTATTAATATAGTAATTTATATTGTAATACGCTTTCTTCAAAAGACTAGGTACCCTTGTGAAAGCTTTCATACATTTAGGTGATGAAAGTAGGTATTTGTTCTTTGTCTGGGTGTTATAAATTATGTATTAAGTATTAAGTAAGTATTGCCATCAGTAAGGTCACCATAATACAAGCTATTCTTAGTTTGGGGTTTGAGGGAGTTGTGTGCATTATCCACTAATATTAATTTATTTGTAAATTATTATTTTTTGGATTCGAGACCCTGAGCCCGTAGGGAACGAGCCCACTGCGTTTTCAAAATTATTTCACGGCCTCTGGTAGATTCATTAAGTGACCCAAGAGCTGGCTCCTATCTGGCTCAGCGTATTATCATAGCCATTCAACGTGGCAATACCGCCAGTATCTTGGGAACGCTGCCCTCCAATGATCTGGATCAGTTGAGCTATCTATAGATCGTTTTAAACGGTCCTTATATAGCTCAACTGTTTCACGTGTATTTTATATTATTGTACATTATTCTGTACATTTCTGTAATTATTTCTGTAAATAAATTTGAAAATATCGTTAGTTATTTTTGATGCCGACTGTATGCAGTTGTATTCCCATCAAGAATGTTAGTTTATCGTACCTGTATCTTCGCATCATTGTTATAAAGCACGCGTGGACAATGTTGCTAATGTGCTTGTTGTTTATTGAGTCGTTCCAGCGCCATTTTAGGTCCCGATAGAGATAGCCAATGTCACAGCTCACTAACAGCTGGTTCAGTCTAACTGAATGAGTAGCAGGAGACTTGTGTCCATACTTAACACAACAAGTAGATGCCAAAGAACAATACCGTTGTTGCTTTCTTTACTTATTATAGTAATAATGTAACAAAGAGTAGTAGTTTTTTTTAAGAGCCGAGTGATCATTTTTCTAGTTTCATTCGTTCCTTTCATATGATTGATTTCGTCAAATTCCTTGATTTTATTTGACTCTGATTTCGTTTCGTAATTCGTGTTAAACTATGTTTATTTCTCAAAAATAGTATTTACCAAATGTTTAGGTTTCAACACTCGGCTCAAACCTAACAGGTATAAATTTAAATTAAATGTGCTCAAACACGACACCTCTGAAAGTTTGTGAGGAGTTGAGTATCATGCAGATTCCTGATGATGCTTTAGCATCAGTAGCATGTTCTTGAAATATTATTAAATTTTTAATCGTTTATACCTATGGGATTTGGTCACATCTCGCTAATGATTTTCAAATGCCTGAACTGATTTTCAAGTCACCTTGCAAACAATTAAACTAAATCAACACACAATCACACTTTATAACACGCCTCTTTTTCGTCGGGGGTTAAAAACATCGCCACTTTTACACAAAAAACACCTCAGTTTCTTTCTTTCACTGTTTATTAAATTATAAGTTACTGTGCGAAGTTATTGTTCCTTTGAGAAACAGCCAGTCAGCATACGAAGTAATTCAATTCAATTCGAGAAACAATTATTTTATAAATGTGTAATAAGAAATATACTATTTTATGCCTTACCTACTGTGAGCATAAATGATTTGTGTAAATAATAGATTGGGGAAAAAGTTTCTTCGCATTTTTTAAGAACATTCAAAACATTTTTTAATATAGTTATTTACATTTAACTAAAGTATGTAGGTACCATTTTGTCCGATAACTTTTTGCCATCTTGTAGGTAGGGACATGATCCCATTGCTATAGAAATTTTGGGACTTCTTATCAAAATACCGCGACAAGTGGTTTTGGCAGTCCTCTCGTGATGTTAACCTGACACTGCCTAAAGAATTCTGAAGAGACCGAAACAGGTGGAAATCTGAAGGTGCAAGGTCAGGACTATACAGATTTTGTCTGGGAGGACTATACACCTCCCAGCCAAAATCTCTTTATTTTTGCTGAGTGGCTAAATATGTGTGAGGTCTAGCGTTATCATGATGAAAAACCACAGTTGTTCGCAGTAGAGTTCAGAATCGATGGTCCTGCATGGTGGTAACAGCTCATAATTAATAGTGCCCTTCCAAATCCCACCACACACACAGCATCACCTTGTTGCGAGTTAACCCGGGTTTCGCCACAGTCTGTGAAGCCTGACCGGCCTTTGACCACGACCTTTTTCACACGTTCTTGTCGTACGTGATCCACTTTTCATCACCAGTTATCAGCTTCTTCAAAAATGATTCGGTTTCATTACATCGTAATAAAGAAACACAAATGAGTAGGTACACGGTTCATTAGGTTTCTTTCAGTGAGCTCGTGAGTTACCCAAATATCGAGCTTTTTTGTGTTCCCAGTTTTTTTCAAATGCGCCAAAACTGTTTTGTGATCAATTCCCAGTTACCAGATACCAAAACCAGCCAGATACAAATAGTATAGCCAAAGAGATTTTATTACAAGTTCATACATACTATAATGCGAAAAGATTTTTTCCCCAACCTAATATAACTACTATACTCATAATATGATTTAGTGTAGGTAAACGTTCTTTTTTAACCGACTTTATCAAGGTTCTCAATTCGTCGGAATCGTTTTTGGCTTTTTTTTTTTTGTTTTTTTATGTATGTTTACCGATTACTCGAAAACGGCTGAACCGATTTAGAAAATTATTTTTTTGTTTGAAAGGCTTCACAGGTGGCCATATAAATTTTATCGAAATCGGTCGAGCTGAAAAATCAAGGAAAATCTAAAAATTATATACATCGATGATGTTTTCATTTACTTCGATACCTCGCTGTCTCATTGGAGCGGTGCGTTTATTTGGCCTACCCATAATATATATATAGGTATACAAAATACATCTACTTTCCACTAAAAATGTATTATAGGCTTAAATTTCATTCAATGAAGTTGGTTTCTTTTTAGTTTTTAAAACGTAATTATTTATCATTACACTTGAGTTTATTTTTTCTCTGTACTATTTTTTGAACTCTTACTATTTTCGCTTGCAGTTTTGTGTTCCCATTTTTACGCATTAGATAGTATCTGAAGTGTTAAAATAAGGTGTAAATAAACTGAATTGAAACTGAATTGAATTGAATTAATTTTGAGAAGTAGACACTCCGCGCCTAGTTAAAAGATATTTCATGGTGTGTTTAAAAGAAGCTGTGTCGAAGCGAAACTATTAAGGGCCATCACTGTGGCCATCACGATATTTCCTTCTTCGTTCCGCTTATGTTTATTGCTCGCTTTGATTATTATTTAGCTATTATTGCTCGTTGCTCTGAATATTTATGAAGTCCAGAAGATTGTGGGTATATAATGTTTAGAGATAGAGATTGTTGATGATTAACATTATCACCATCCAACCCCAAAAGCAACGTCTATGGGAACCAGTTATTTTTTTGTTATTTTAGTGCACAATATTGATCACACGCTAAATAATATTACAATCTAGCCAAATAAGCTTCTTCTTATCGTGTCACTAGTTATTTCTAACCAGTGTGGTGAAAGGATTAAAGTGCGCCTTAGAGGCTCCTTTCGTGCACTTAGGTAAGATTTAATATAACGGCTGGCACCGAGCCGGGCTTGTTTCAAGTTTTCCTTCTCTATTGCTAGCTCTTCTGTTAGTCAGCAGGAGGAATAACCTCCAATAATTTGAAGACTATCGCAGTCGTTTCCATCAGCTCAAAACCCGCATCCCCCGGTTGGTAATTTTAGCTGAATTATATAAAACACCGAGTGAGGATTTCTACGTGGAACTGATCCCAGGTGAGTGCCAAATAAGCTAATGAGTAATTTTGCTTTGACATAGTTTTATAAAATAAATTATAAATAAATTATATACTACGAATGTGTCCAATAGCACTTTTCTTACAGTCTAGTTAAAGGAAGTCACTTTTTTCTTGTTTTATGTAGTTACTTATCGTTTCACTATTGTTAAACTACACTAATTCAAATGGCGTTTTTCGTTTGAGCCTTCTTACAATGTCTGTGATGTCTAGGAGCTGGATTGCCTCGACGTTCACATGGTGATGTAGCTTCTGTTCATGAGCTTCTGCATACTTTTGGATTACCTTATCGACGAACTATTCTGAGGTCTCTATGGAGATCGTCATTTTTTATGTGTACCAGGGGGCATGCACTATTTCCTTTAGAACTTTATTTTGGAATCCTTGGGTTTCAGCTGCATTCCATAGGTCCATATTGGCATCAGGACTTGCTTGTTCAATGTATAAGAGTTGAAGTAGAAACCAGATGACTAGTTCTAAGTTCGGTTGGCAGTAGATCTGGCTTCTGCGCTGTTGGTTGTGGTTTCGATTCTCATCCAGGACTAACATTTGCGTCGTTGAACGTTTTCTAAAGTATCATAGGTATGTATTTCAAAATAAATAAATCAATTAATAATACTTTACATCTTCTATAATCTATAAAAGGCGATGTGTGTATAAATGTATTTTCACTATATACTCCGAAACGGCAGGACCGATTTCGATGCAATTTTTAGGAAATCATTAGATTGGCCTATAATTACATTTGGTATGGATATAGATTGTATTTTAGGAACGGACATAGGCTAATTTTTATATAGTTTTATATATCTGGCTTGCGTAAATGGCAACCACATGACTGATAATGGGACTTTGGAGAAAGACATAGGCTACTTTTTATGTAGGTACCGCGCGTGCAAAGACGCGGGCAGCAGCTAGTAATATATAAGTCAAAGTCAAAGTCAAAGTTTTGACTAAAATAGTACTTAAATTAATTATGTACATAATATACATACATAATATACATACATAATTAATAGTGCAGTATAACTTTCTTTATAAGGGCTTTGTGTAAATGAGTGGTTTCTTTGTTTTCTTTTATCATTTAATATTCAGTTGTCACTTTATAATACTTTCTAGTTTTTAAAGCAAATTTATTGCGGCTTTCTTCTTACGTGACAGGTTGCAATTCCATCGCTGCTTATAGAAATCATAACCGATGACACCTTTGAACTATGTGTTTAAATATGTATGTATGTAAACCCTTTACTGCACTTCTTTTGGCGAATTATTTCCGTTTGTACCCCCGCTCTGTCCCCCAGACACAGTAGGGACAGTTGTGAAAAAAATTGTGATGTGAAAAAGGGGACAGATCGAACTTTTTTATATGATTAAAGTTTTATGTCCCATCGATCGTTGCAAAAAGAGAGACAGAATGTTGATTGTCCCAACTGTCCCCTGACAGGTAAGGGGACAGATAGGAATAACCCCATTAGGCACCAAGACCCTTAAACTTAACTTTATAAGGTACAGTTTAGGCTGTAAGCCAGTCAGTAAAGTCTTTAATATCGATTTTATTTCATTATAAGTATTTCATTATCATTATATAATGAAAATAATAAAAAAATGGTTTTTTATATAGCCTACGTTATGGAACTCATGTGATAAATATCAATTGAACGAGAATTATATCCGTGTTAAATATATAATAATAATAATGCCGGACATTTTTAGTATAGCATCATCTGGCCCCGAAGTGAGCAGAGCTTGTGTTATGGGTACCACATGACTTATATACTACAAATATACTTTTTTTTGTAAATACCTATATATTATGCATAGAAACACCCAGACCCAAGACAAATACTTGCAGATCTTACAAACATTTATCCCGTAGCGGGAATCGAACCCGCAACCTTTTGCGTCTTAACCGGACCTTAACCCATTGCGCCACAGCGGTTGTCAATTAAACAAATATTTCATCCTGCCAATCTATTCTAATGAATTAAACACAAATTTTTATTCCTTATATTTTTTATTCCTTCAGTGTCTAACTCATCTATAATATTAATACGTGAATCAAAAACATTGTACCCATTTTTACGAAAATTGCGAGGACGGAGGAGTATGAAATTTCGTACACTTATAGTTTATAGAAAGAAGGAGTGCAGAAAGCTAATATTTTTTTTTAACTATGCATAAAAAATATATTAATCAATAATTGATTATGGTTGAAGTCCGACCAGTGGGCGACCACTAGTTAGAATATATTTGTCTGATGGTACTAAATATTTACCTATTCAATATTTTGTAACTACTTAGTCAAAGTCAAAGTCAAAAGATACTTTATTCAATACAATCACAAGGATCACTTTGAAACGTATTACATACTAGGTGAATTTAGATGCCAATTCATCCTAACCCAAGCCCGAGAAGAACTGGCAAGAAACTCGTCTTGGTCCTAGCACTTTTTTTACATGATCCATCTTATAACTACCTAAACTACGAAATACTGATACAAGAGTTTATACATTTCAAGTGTGTCGTGTGTCAATATCAATCAATTATCAATATCAATTCTTATCAATAATATAGTCATTTATATTATAATAAGCTTTCTTCAAAAGACTACCTTTTATGTATGCTTTAAATTTCTTAATAGGTAGTTTAGTAGCATTTTCAGGAAGCTTATTATAGAAGCGCACCGTGTTCCCCATAAAGGACTTATTTACTTTTTCTAGTCGAAACCTAGGGATGTATAATTGTGTGTGTCTATTCCTAGTATTGATGAAGAATGAAGGTCGCTATTTTGCTGAAACCCATCTCTATTTTTATGTGTGTATAACAAATTTTCATATATATAATTGTGAATAATATTTTTTATGAATATTTATCTCAAAGATTCTCTTCGTTTCATTTTATAAATGGCACGTATTGCCCTTTTTTGAATAACAAATAATTTACCAATAGCTGCTTTCCTCCAGAGAATGATGCCGTATGTCATAACATTATGGAAGTAACTGAAATAAACTAGTCTAGCTGTAGCTTCATCAGTAAGCCACCGTATCGCACGAACTGCATATGCAGCGGAACTAAGCCTACCAGCAAGTGTTTCAATTTGTGGTCCCCACTGTAGTTTTGCATCAACATTAAGACCTAGGAAGATCGTGGAATCTACAAGATTCATTGCCTCTCCATTCATTTCAATGTTGGTCGGGCTATGAATAACATTTGGCAAAGTGAATTTGCTACATTTCGTTTTTTTTATTAAGCAAAAGGTTATTTACAGTCAACCAGTTAAGAACTAACGATAAGGATTCATTTACGTTATCGCAAATAACTGGTTTTACCTCTATCAACTTTAAAAATTAAAGACGTATCGTCTGCAAATAAAACTATATCACAAATATTTTTTACAAAAAAAAGGTAAATCGTTAACGTATACTAGGAATGAAAAAAGGCCTAACCCTTAGGTTATATCAATAATTGATCCTGAAGACCCCTCACCACACACGTCTACTTTCTGAACTCTATTGGGTAGATAAAACTGTATGAGGTCAATCACCCGGTTTTTAATGCCATAATATTTTAACTTTGTGATCAGGGTGCATGACTCACACAGTCAAAGGCCTTAGATAGATCGCAGAATACCCCAACTGCATCCTGTGTCTTCTCCCAGGCGTCAAATATATGCTTTAGGAGCGCCATACCTGCATCACCTGTATCAATATAAAATAAATTATGTTGTATTTTTATTTTTTTAGTGTCCAACTCATTACAATAGATTTGATGGATGGTACTAAATATTTGTCTACCAATTCAGTATTTTGTAACGGACTTCCGCAAAGTCACGCTTGTATCAATAACATAAAATGTTTAAAATAGAATAGTATTAAATAATAAGATGTCCTAGTTGCATGTTTGTAAACAATTAATTACTGAACGTTATTATTTATATTATTATTATTATGTCGGATACATTATAATAAAAAAAATAAACAATCTCTGTTTTTTGATCTGGATGAATACCTCTATAATGTTTGTAACAATTCCACAAAACAGGGTTACCGGAATGTACTTTTATATGAATTCAACTTAACATGCTTTAAATTCCAGCCTTTAAAATATCTTCGTAGACATATTCTGCGAAATGCAGTGACTTTCAAAATTCTGTGACAAATAACGACCGCATGCATAACTACAATTGACTCCGTGATCGTAATTAGGGCAGGAATGTGGTGTCATATACCAATTTGTGGCCTAGGACGGATTAAGGATGATATTAAGAGGCGGATATAATTGTGAGGTTTTTACAGACTATTTTGACATACAGAAGAGTACGGAAGAGCTTAGCGTGAACTGTTAGACGGCCTGTCAGTTCAGCTGGTAGTATCTTTGCCTTCTGCGCTGTAGGTTGAGGGTTCAATTCATTCCCAGGATAAACAATTGTGTGATGAACATAGGTGTTTGTTCTGTGTCTGGGTGTTATAAAGTATCATAAGTATGTATTTACAAATATATTAGTATTTTATTAGTCATCTGGTCACCATAATACAAGCTATGCTTAGTTTGGGGCTAGATGGTGTTGTGTGCATTGTCCACCAATATTTATTTATTATTTTCGTCTCTTAATCTTTGCTTGAGACTATGTTGGGGCCATCCTATCCTACTAATATTATAGATGTGAAAGTGTGTGTGGATGTTTCTTTATTACATAATCGCAATAATGGCTGAACTGGTTTTAATAAAACTTAATTAAAAAGAAATTTAAGTGACACACTGGTTTAAAATAATTACTGACTCAAAACATAGTACCGTATATGCCCTTTTTGACATTTGTATTGTTATTAAACAACATCAAAAAACGAGGTTATTAATACGGTTGTTTTTAATTATATTTTATATGTTTTTTACCTCATAACTCCGTAATTTATGAACCGATTAGAACAATATATTTTTATGTGAAAGTACATACCTTCAATTGGTTCCATAGTCCTATTGTCCCATCAAAATCGGTTTAATAGATTGTTTATTAACTAAAAATTGCTAAAAAATTATGTTATCCAAGTAAACGAAATTTCGTATTTTCCTGTGACTTTCAGTGTTTTTTAGAATAAAATGAAATAGAAAAGTATAAAATAGAATAAAAAAAATTTACCGACTTTAAAAATATGAGGAGGTATATTATTTTATATGCAATAAAGTCGGTTTTCTTTTGAGTTCTGAAAACGTAATTATTAGAAATATTTGGTTGCACATGAAATTACATATTTGGTTTAAATTTACTAGTTCCACATATTTAGCCCGTTCATGTTCTGAATACAACCCTGAATCCAATTTAATCGAAGTTAGTTTGAGTTAAGATTACGATCACCAATGATTTCACGGACATTGCGTTGGTTTGCCTTAACTAATTTACTTACAGAATTGTTACCTAATGGAAACCCTACCTTCACAGCCAAATGCCATTTTAGCATTAATATTATAATAGACTATATTGAACTAGATAGATTTCAGATTTTAGATATTTGATAGCGTCAGAAATATGCGCTAAGGGCTCACACACAAATCTGCGCAACGTAACCGACAATGGCCTGGATTGGTGTGTAAGAAACACCTATTGGCGCTCGCAGCTTGCTAAAAGTCCATCCATTCAAGTTCAGACTTGTATGTTGATATTATATGATATATATTGCTATATTTGAATATATTTGCAAATCATGCTTTTACTCAAAATCTAAATAAATAAATAATCATCAGGCCCCAAAGTAAGCAGAGCTTGTGTTATGAATGATACTACTTATATACGTACTCTTTTTTTTGTAGATACATAAATAAATATATGTATATACATATATACAGAAACACTCAGACTACAAATACTTGCAGAGCATACAAACATTTGACATAACATTATTATTATTACTGGTAAAACTTTGCCTCGAATTGAGATCTCAAGATGTCCGTATTATACAGTACGATTTTGCAACGTTTGTGTTGGTATAATTGGTAGGTACTAATTGTACAACCTCAACCTATAGTTCTATCTCTTCTTCTACCTCTCGAGGTTGAGGTAGAGGGTGAGCTTGCTTCTACTAAATGAATTAAAGAATATAAATTCAAAGTTTCAAATTTGTAAGTTCAAGGAATATGATATTTCATACAAATGCTTTCAGCTTCCTGAAAATGCTACTAAACTACCTATTAAGAAATTTAAAGTATACATAAAAGGTAGTCTGTTGAAGAAAGCTTATTATAATATAAATTACTATATTATTGGTAAGAATGCATGGCCTCATGTCGCTCTTCCCTTAGACAGTTAACCGACACACTTGTAATATATAAACTCTCATGTGTTTGTATTTCGTATTTAAGGTAGTTATAAGATGGATCATGTAAAAAAGCGCTTAGAACAAGATGAGTTTCTTGCCAGTTCTTCTCAGGCTTGGGTTAAGATGAATTGGCACCTAAATTCACCTAGTATGTAAGACGTTTCAAAGTGACCCTTGTGATTGTATTGAATAAAATATCTTTTGACTTTGACTTTGAATGTTATCACCTTTTCACCACCTTAAAGGTTGAATTTTGAAATTCCGTTCGTAGTACTTTGCTACACACCAAGACTAATATACCCTACTAGTTTCAAGTTTATACGATCAGAAGTTTAGACAGTGTTTTGTACATGCTTCCTTAAAAGAAAAACTGTTGATGAAACTCCAAATATATTTAATCGTGAGGCATATAGTTAAACACGTATTGTTCAACGATATGCCTCACGATGAGGTTGTAAAAAAACTCACTTAATGTACCCTTAAAAACATTATTTCAAAGTTTTTACTCCATAAAATTCTGAGGACCAATAAATTGTATTACTGTGCAAATTTTCATTTCGATAAGACTAATTGTTTGGATGTTAGAGGCAGACAGACGCACAGACGGACAGACAAACAGAGAGACAGACAGACATGTCGAACAAAATCAGTAATTATAGGTGGACAATGCACACAACACCTAGCCCCAAACAAAGCATACCTTGATTACGGTAACCAGATGACTGATAGAATACTTATATATTTTTAAATACATACTTATGATACTAATGATACAAAGGTTGTCTGGAAAGAACGCTTTTAGCGATAAGGCCGCCCATTGTACAATTTTATTTCCATTTTTTTTTCTGTACAATAAAGTGTGAATCTGTCTATCTATCTACTTAATAACACCCAGACACAAAACAAACACCTGTATTCACCACAGAAATTTTTATCCTAATTCCTTGGACTTCGATACTCTAAAACTACAACGCGAAGAAAGTCGCAGAGTTTTATTAGTTCCATTCAAAGCGGCCATAACTGATAGAACGAGACTAGCCCTACCCATTTAGTCGTTGATCGAAATGTCCATATAATTGGACCCCTATTAATATTAGTGTAATTTGTTCGAGAGCCGTAAATACCATCGGCCTGGGCACTAAACCTCTATGGCCCTGTATTTCACCTGCCCACGTATCCCTTACAACACCACAGTCTAATCAATTATAGTTCCTCCTCTCATCATGTTACTTGTCATTTCGAACAGTGTGGTGATAGGATTAAAGTGCGCATCAGAGGCTCTTTTTTAATTATAACTAAAATAATGACGACCTCTGTGGCGCAGTGGGCTAATACCCGCCGTATTGGCCCACTGCGCCACAGTGGTTCGATACCCGCCGCGGCTCAAATGTTTGTATGATCTGCAAGTATATGTCTCGGTCTGGGTGTTTCTATGTATAATATGTATGTATTTCCAAAAAACTGGCATATAAGTATATCAGTCATCAGTACCCATAACACAAAAGTCTGCTTTCTTCGGGGCCAGATGATGCTGTGTGAAATGTCCGGCATTATTTATCGCTACATAGTATAAAACAAAGTCGCTCCACGCTGTCTGTCTGTCCCTATGTATGCTTAGATCTTTCAAACTACGCAATGAATTTTGATGCGGTTTTTTTAATAGATAGAGTGATTCAAGAGGAAAAACAATCAGATAATTGATAGAATACGTTTTTTTTTATACATACTTATATACTCAATAACTACCAAACACAGAACAAACATCTATGGCGCAGAAGACGCTCTGTCTTCTTCGCTGTAGGATGTGACTACCAATTGAACTGACCAATTGAGACTAGTCAAAGATTGTTATTATAATAAACTAGCAACCCGCCCCGGCTTCGCACGGGTGCAATATACATATAAACCTTCCGAACAGAACGGAATTCGGAAATGGTCGGAATTGGTCAGTTCAATTGGTAGTCACATCCTACAGCGAAGAAGACAGAGCGTCTTCTGCGCCTTAGATGTTTGTTCTGTGTTTGGTAGTTATTGAGTATATAAGTATGTATTAAAAAAACGTATTCTATCAATTATCTGATTTTCATAATACAATCTATACCTAGTTTTGGGGCTAGTTGGTGTTGTGTAGATAATCCATATTATTTATTTTCGTTTGGAACTTTTTGGTATTTTGGTATAGGTGCTGGGCCTACTGCATCTAAAAACTGTCCCAAGCTACAGCGTCCTGTGAGTGAGTAACAAGTTCCTCTCGATACTGTGAAAATCATAAAGCCAGACTAGCTGACCCGGCAAACGTTGTTTTGCCTTATTGAACGTTAAAAAAAAACACAATTTCACTTTCAAAACTTTCGTGAGTTGTACTATACATTTTGATAAACACGGGCTTTACTCAGGTATTATTATGTCGATGGAGGCACCGACACTGTTTCGATTCATCTAGAGAATCTTCATCAGGGTGAGTTTGATCCGCGGTCCGCTCGTTGCCGCTCGAGTTCATCATCCTCCATCGACAAAATAATACGTGAGTAAAGCCCGTGTTTATCAAAATGTATAAAAAAAATGTTTGGGGTGAGCCACCCTTAACATTTAGGGGTATAAAAATTAGTTATAAACCCATTCTCAGACCTACTGAATATACATATAAAGTTTCATCAAAATCGGTCTAGCCGTTTCGGAGGAGTATAAACACGAAAACTGTGACACAAGATTTTTATATATATAGGGATGGTAAAGACTTGTATATTTTATTATATTTACTGCATTGAAAGTTTGTCTAAAAAAACATATTGTAATAAACAAATACGCCAGCGCACAGTGAAGGCTTCCGATGTAGGGATAGAAGTCGGTAAAGATTAGAATGACTTGTGGTCATGTTCCAAACCAATTCAACACCATCTAAACAAAACAAAAAAACGAGCACTCTACAGTAGTCGCATCCTGAATTAGTTTAAATAATAGCACACTTTAGGTTAAGCGAACAATTGATGCAATCTCGTTCTCTTTCTCGTCACACACACGCACACACTATTGACAGACAGTGAAACCTCTCGGAAAATGGTTTGGTACAATCTGACGGCTTACTCTACCGCCCGCGGTCATTGGTCAAATCAAATACCGTGCGCGCTCAAAATCTTGTCTAGTATTCCAATTATTCACATCCGAGTCAATAACTCTAGCTCTATTTAAAAATATATCAAAAATTACTAATAAAACCGGAAATATATCGAGAATAATCTCTACTATATAATATTATAAATGCGAAAGTAACTCTGTCTGTCACGTTTTCACACCTAAACCGTTGAGCCGATTCTGATGAATTTTGGTATTAAAATACATGGAACCTTTTAGAAGGACTTAGGCTACTTTTTAGGTAGGTACCGCGCGTGCGAAGCCGCGGGCAGCAGCTAGTAAATAATATAACGGCGTAATGTTTGCTTCGCAAGACGGGCAAATATATAATGCCTGCAGAGGTTACAATGTGTCTGTCTTGATCGTGTTCTGTTCTGCCAGTGTTAAAAACACTCTAGCTATATTGATTTGTCTATGACAGGAATGTCTTTTGACATTTGACATGCTTTGCCATTACGTATTGAACTGATGGCCAGGTTTAGTATTGACGGTGTAATTAAAGAAAGATACAGCGCATGCGCCGCACACTATTGCGGCGCGGTGATTGGTTGTCTGAGACGTATGAGATTAGGTTTAATTTCTGCGGACAACATTTTCACTAAATACTTTTCTATGGCATTTAGTAGTATAAAAACCATGTCATGGATTTACGATGACACAAAATGCTACTTTCGTGTAGGGATTAGATAACGTTGATATAAGGGGATGATTTTTTCAAACTAAGACGCAAAACTAATTGCATGCATTTTTTTTTATTTCTCTCGGTATCGTAAAACTTTTCCATCATGGTTAGCTAAAAATAAATAGACAAACTTTTTACACTACTTCTAAACATAATATTCCTATTTACTGGCTGGTCACGTAATTAAGAACGCTACATAGTTTATACCTTTATTCAAATTTAAATAGAGAAAACTCAGTCGATTTGTTACTGTTTCTATAACTTTGGCGCCATTTGGTGCTGTAAAAGATTAAAAGTGATTGCTTCTTATAAAAAAACAATGGGAAAAAATAAAAGTTGTGATAAATCTACAAGGGAAGTAATAATAAAACTTCGCCGGAAGAATTGGTCTTATAAAAAGATAGCCGACGACCATCTGCAATGTTTAAAACGATGGTTTTCCACGCTGTAAAGCATTTTGCTACGTATCAAACTACTTCGAATGTTCCACGTGTACCTAAACAGAGAAAAACAACTCCTCGAGATGACCGAAACATCGTTCGTATGGCAAAACAAAATCCTTTTAAAGGGTCCAATGAGCTGAGAAAAGAATATTTTTGTGAAAACAACCCTTCAGCAATCTCAGCACGCACTATTCATTTGGTAAAAGAAAAACTGCACGGTAGGATAGCAAGAAAGGTTGAAACTTTGCCACAGACAAGCCCGGCTTGCATTTTCGAGAAAAAATGAAAACTGGACTGTGCGACAGTGGAAAAATGTACTTTTTCTGACGAAACGAAAATAAACAGAGGATGTTCTGATGGAAACCGATACGTACGACGTCCCCCGAATACAGCATTCGACCCTAAGTATACGAAAGTTACATTAAAGCACGGTGGTGGAAATGTGAAAATTTGGGGGTGCTTTTCTGGACATGGTGTTGGACCTGTAAAATTGATAGAAGGTAACATGGATCAGTTCCAATACAAAAATATACTGGAAAAACAATGTTACCTTATGCTGAAGATGTTCTACCGGTTATTTGGACATTCCAGCATGACAATGATCCAAAGCACACTGCACGCACCGTATAGGAATTTCTTACAGCACAATCAGTTTCTGTCTTAGACTAGCCAGCTAACAGCCCAGATCTAAACCCAATAGAGAATCTGTGGTTCGAAGTAAAGAAAAAGGTTTCAAATACAGTGTGGAAATTTAAGAGAGCTGTACGACGTTTTTTTAGAAGAATGGAACTCAAATGTCAAACAGTATGTCAAATATTAATATTCAATTCGGTGCAATTCGGTTGGTTCATTTCTAAAATTAAGAATTGTCTAAAATATATTTAGTTAGTCATAACATTTGTACAACAACCTATTCGGTTGGTACCATCTAACTAAATTAGGAACGCTTAATTAAGTTAGATAAAATTATATTAGGATAAGTTGGTAGCAGCAGAATACCAAAGTTTCATTTGAAATTTCAAAACTTAAAATTAGTTAGGTTGGTGCCAACAGAATTGAGGCCAATGCCTCGCCTGTGTAAATCAGTAATTAAAAGCCGTGGATATGCTATTAACTATTAATTTTAGTTAAAAATGTATTAAATTGATTTTTAAATTTTCTGCGCTACATATTATGTGATTTTTTAAATGTAAGTGTCATACAAAACAATGCCCGAGCAGTTTAATAAATCGTTCTTAATTTTTTATCCAGCTTCAGTCCTATTGTGTTACTTTGGTAAAATAAATAAAATGTGAAAAACAAATGGTTTGCAATTTTATTCTTTATTCCTAAGCCACGTTGTTCTATTAATGTGGCTATTTTATAACATAACTAGTTGCTTCTCAGAAGGTACACATCTCTGTGTATGACATGATTTAAATAAAAAAATTCTATAACTTCACATCGTTCTTAATTATATGACCACAACTATAAACATATATATAATTAAAAGAATTTCAATGAGCCTTAACACGATACCTCTGCTATAAATTGGTGAGTGATAGGGTTTTTCCAAATAAATACCAAGCTTCCAACTATTCACACCCGAGGCAATGTCTCTAGCTCTATTTAAATATAACCACCAAAACGATTTATAAAATCCGAAATAACTCGACAAAAATAAATAATATAACAGCGAAATGTTTTCTCCGCAAGACGGACAAAAATAATCAGAATCGGGTTTAAGTGTTGTTTAAACGCTGTCATAGATGTCATCTCTGTTATTAGATGTCATAACTTGACTGAGTACACGACGCAAAACGCGACGCTCGCCGCCCCGCGACTTCATAAACGAGTCCGTTTGCTTCATTTACAAGATAATCCTTCCATTCTATAAATTACTATTATTATCGACATAACTTTCGATCGGACAGCGATATCCATGTGACATTGCGTGCGCTTTTATGATTTATACCCTTTTATACTTTGTAGATGTTGGTATAGGGACACAATAATACGACAGCTTGATTTATATATCGCGAAATCAATATCTTAATGATGAGCTAGTATAACTATTGTCATGTAAGTATTTTTAATAACAGACTTGTTGATCGAGCGAAGCGAGTTTCAACTTAGGCGAAAATGCTTTCGTATGTCTGTCTGTCCGAATGTTCTCTACAGGTCGTATTTCTCAACCGATTCTCGTGAAATTTTGTGAGCAGGTTCTATAATTATATAGAATATTTTTGTCAATTCAGTTTTTGGAAATATAAAAAAGTAAACTTAAACGTAGCAAAAGTTAGGTTTCAGTCATTGCGAAAAATGTTCGCGAGGTCTACAGCTCACAAAGCCACTAGTATAAAAGCTTTTATTGCGAAAGGCCGGCGACAAAATGTCCGGTTACCGTGTCTAATACCACGATCTCAGATTCGGTTATCGTATCCGGATACCCAAACGCATTGTTTCTCAGCACACGCACGTTTCTACTTCTTCTTGTTCGTTAGTGGCATGTGTCATAATGATGATAATTTTGCCAATGTCAAGTGTTTATATTGTTTATGGTAAAACGTCACAAAGTTGTATGTTGTCGTTTGTCATTTGTTATTTTATATAAAATAGAGTACTTAAAAAATAATTATACAAATTATAATTGCTCGAACCATAAAGAAACACAAAAGTTTTATTCCAACTACTCACACTCAAATCAATAACTTAAGCGTTATCATATACATATATAGATAAAGCTAAAGTTATTAAACGTGAAGCAAAAACTTTGAGTATGAAATTTCGCACATTTATAGTTTATATAGAGAAGGAGTGCAGAATGCTAATGTTTTTCTTAATTATGCATAAAAATACATGAATTATTAATTAATTATGGTCGAATTTCGACCAGTGGGCGACCACTAGTTTGAATAAATCACCAAAATTACTAATATTAATAAATAATTTAAAAGCGCTATGTTTGCATCGCAAGACAAAAATAATAATAATAACATAAATATTATTTCAGGCATCATGTGTCAAATAAATCATATACAATAATTAGGGCCCTTACAAAATAAATATCTACCTTATAGGCTAACATACATACACATTAACTTATGAACTACACAAAGAGTCAGGGCACTTTCACTGTTAGCGGTGCTTCCCTATCCTGTTCCCGTCGGTAGACAACTCCTGCTGACCAGAAGTCGGGTGAGAGAAATACGTCCTTGTACTTGGCAGCTACCCGGAGCACGTACGACTTTTAGTTAGTCTCTCTTGATTCTAAGCGCATCTGATTTAAACAAATCTTTTTTTTTCCTATAATAATATCAATCTTGACAATTTAGCCAATGTTAAATGATTGTTTTATTATAAAGTTGCAGTCAATCGTCATTTGACTATTCTAAATGTAACCACAGTACGTATTTTCCTAGATTCCTCATCGTATAAAATACACCTATAATCATTTGCCTACAATGTGCTAAGAAGTCTAAATTTTTTGATTAAAATTCCGCTAAGATTACCCAATAAAATATGTAATATTACGAGAAAAACTGACTTCACAAAATGTCAAACAAAGAATACCGCACGATTCTACCATTCTACAATAACGGGTATAAACCCAATGTCACGTAGAAGTCCGGACGTTACTGTCAAACTGTAAAACTCATCGATTATTTTTGGCTGTCTTACGAAGAAAACATTGTGCTCTTATATTAATTGTTTTTCTCGAGTAATTTCCGGTAAAAGCGACCCGCCCCGGCTTCGCACGGGTGCAATGCTAATACTAAATATACTACAGAATGTCTAATGTGATTAGAAACCTCTAAAATTATCAGTGTTCCTCTACTATATTATGCATGTATTATACATATAACCTTCCTCTTGAATCACTCTATCTATTAAAAAAAAACCGCATCAAAATCCGTTGCGTAGTTTTAAAGATCTAAGCATACACAGGGACAGACAGACAGCGGGAAGCGACTTTGTTTTATACTATGTAATGATAATTATATTTGGTGTTTTGTTAATGACTAGGGTGCGAATAGTTGGAATAAAAGCATTGTGTTTCTTTCGAGGAAAAATAAACCGTATAAATATTCTGTATTAAAGACTCCATTTTAAATAAAATAACAAATGACGTACGACATAATACGGTTTTGTAACATGTGTACATTGACAAAATTGACATTATTATAATACACGCCATTAACGAAAAAGAAGAGGACTCATCGGGTTTGACGTCTGCTTCCCGCACACGCACTGCTTAAAGAAAGAAAGAAAAAAAGAAAGAAATATATTTATTAGACATAGAAACATTTATTGGTCTGTTTTTGTTTTGTGTATGCACAAAACAAAAGAGAACACAAAAACAAACAAAAAGAAAATAACTTTGAGGGCGCAGGCCCGCCTGAGCCGCAGAATGTTGTGGTTTCGATTCTCGCCGCGGACAAATGTTTGTATGATCTGCAAATATTTATCTATGTCTGTGTATTTTTCAATGTAAAGTATGTATGGATTGAACAAAAAAATAAAGTACATAAGTAGTATATCAGTAATGTGGTTCCCATAGCACAAACTCGGCTTACTTTGGCTAGATAAGTCTAGAATTATTTATATTCCATGTGCAAACGTAGTCTAGATCCAAACAGCAAAACGTGAATTTGAATCACCTTTGATGATGCAGTAGGAGGTCTGCCGGTATCTGAAAAGAAGGAAGCCATTACCCAGAATAGACACTATAGAATAAATCAAATAACCGCTTATTGCATGGTATTTAGTAATAAAGATTGTAATGTTGTGACTAAAGTGAGAGGTGCTGATCATGATAGCCATGTACCAAGGGCGTGCGTGGGCTGGAATGTTGGTGCCGGCTGCAGGAACATCCAGTCCGTTTGTCTGTCTGTCGGTAGTGCTCGCGGCTAAGCCTATCCTTCAGCAATTATCGGTGTATTCATTTCATGGTGACTGCTAGTGGTATTTACGTGAACTTTATGTCCCTAAAGAGACTCCTGATTATAAAAGTTGGATACCTTCAGATCACTGGGGTTGGCCTCGGCTTGAACTACTGTTTCACATTCAAAACTTTCAGTTGTACTACATTTTGATAAGCACAGGTCTTACGCACGTATTATATTCGCGATGGAGGCACCGACACTGTTTCGATTCATCTAGAGAATATAAGCACTCTAACCGTGCGAACCGTAAATTCGGGCGGCAAAGAGCGGACCGCGGATCAAACTCACCCTGATGAAGATTCTCTAGATTATTCGAAACGGGCTCGGTGCCTCCATCGACAAAATAATACGTGAGTAAACTCCGTGTTTATCAAATTGAACTACTGTGTTCTTAATAATGTGTAATAACTGGCGCAGCCTTGCAGCTAAGAAACGTATTGGTTTTGGAGCTTAACGGGTATTTATCCCGTATTAGGTTTTAATTTATTTCCAACGTTTCGGTTATGTTGCAATAACCGTGGTCGCGGGCTGGCTGGAAGCTTAAGTACTAAAACAATATGAATTACGATCGTGAAAGTTTAACTAAGGTAGGAAACGGCTGCGCCAGTTTGTTGTCTTGTCAGTTCTTACAGCTTTGGGAAAAAACTGTGTCATGACTATTCGTTATATTTGTTTCATTATTTAGGAGGATACATACACATTGCAATGATTGGTTCCAATGTATAACTAAATTCATACATTTGCGGTAGACTCTGGCCTCATCATGAAAAACACATATGTGTACCTAGTCATCATCATTTTCCTACCCTTATCCTACTAAGTAGGGTCTGTACAACAAATTCTTTTTTTTCTACTCTCCTCTTTCTTACGTCATCTCAATAATCACTCGTTCTTACATATATCATCTTACACACAGTTTATGTATTAGGTAGGTATATCTTAAACATGTTATAAGTTAAATATGTTATGAAGATTATATCAATAAAATAGGTAAGTACTTATAAAAAATTAGTAGTCAGACTTTGATATCCCATTGCAAAATTAATGATCCAATTATTGTCATTGAATTGGTTTTGCCAAATGATGCCGATTTATTTTAATATTAAATGATTGGCGTGGGTGTTGGAGCGTTGTTATTAATTGTTATTTTAATGCGCTCCCACGTAGTTATCTATTTATGTTATAAATTGCTACCGGCGATTGCCTTTGGAAATAAAATTAGCGATAATTTTAACGTGTTTTAGATTAAAATCGCGCAGATTAAAATAAATCTTTCATTCAAAATAGTAGGTACTAACTTGTTATCTATAGCGAAAATCAACTTGCGTTAAAACGAAAACAATGTTTAATTTTTTATTTCTAGTACTTAGTAACATAATACACAACTAGTTACAGTATTCTTTGCATGAAGTAGTCACCTGTATCTGATTGAAAGAGCACATTTTTTTTACCTTTCTGTTCAGATTACGATTACCTTTAGTGATCTTATAAATAAACTTTCGATTAAACAAAATAAACTAGAAAAATACTAAATAAACTAAAAAAATAAACTAAATAAATAGATAGATTGAAAGATAACTCTTTATTGCTTACCCGGAAAATTACAAAACATTTATAATAATAATAATAAATAATCCCGGACTTTTCACACAGCATCATCTGGTCCCAAATTAAGCAGAGCTTGTCTTATGACTGACTGATATAATACTTACATACTATTTTTTTGTAAATACATACATACAGGTATTATACATACCCGAGAAAAATACTTTCATTGCAGATCATACAAACATTAATTACAATTAAAGGCCTGATCGCTGACAGCGATCTCTGCCAGGCAATCTTTCGATAGACTATTAATTAACCTCAGAGACATGATGATGTGGTATTTATTTAATTGTATATGAATTACAAAATAACTCTGTACGAACCGCGAGCACAAGCGTGGGCAAGCGAACCGCGGATCAAACTCACCCTGATGAAAATTCTCTAGATAATTCGAAACAGTATCGGTGCCTTCATTGACAAAATAATAAGTTAGTAAAAGCCCGTGTCTCTCATAATGTACATAATAAATAAAGATATAAATAAATGCATACATACTCAATATATTGTAAAACAATAAACAACGTTAAATACGACACTCCTTTAAAGCTATCATACATATTTAAACAATACCTACTTATTAGTTTAAGGGCAAGAAGAAGAGAGACAAACACAACAGGCAAAGCATTTTTAACTACCATAATAAATAAATAAATATTGGTGGACAATGCAAACAACATCTAGCCCCAAACTAAGCATAGCTTGTACTATGGTTACCATGGTCTACAAAACTACCCCATTTTTTCGTTATTTTATTTTTAAAATAGAACGCTCACTGTATTATATAATTACGTTTTGAAAACTAAAAAGAAATCGACTCCATTGAATGAAATTTGAGCCTATTATACATTATGTATTTTGTATATATATAATATGGGTAGGCTAAATAAACGCACCGCTCCAATGAGACAGCGAGGTAAAAACATCATCGATGTATACAATTTTTGGATTTTCGTTAATTTTTCAGCTCGACCGATAAAATAATTTTCCAAATCGGTTCAGGCGTTTTCGAGTAATCGGTGAAAATACATTAAAAAAAAAGATTCCGATGAATTGAGAACCTTCTCCATTTTGATGAAGTCGGTTAAAAAGAGAAGAGATGCCAGAGACAGAAGCTAGTCGAGCCATAATGTCACGATCAGAGCATCCAAAGCCGCGAATGACAAAGTTGAAAGCTGTTTGATTTATCCCCCCATTGTGAAGACAATCGTGCTTAATTGCAGAATAAGGTCAGCCAGTCATATCAGAAAACAGTCGAGTTGTTTTTTATCTGGGTTATATTGTTTGGCAGAGGCCCTGCTTTTTAGACTAACAAAATTTTGCTAAAACACGAAAGAACTTATTTTGTTTGCGTCAAAGACTGAATTAGGGCAACATTTTTTAAAAATGACACTTCTTACATTTACTAAATTGACGTAAGACTGACGTTTTTAGTTAATTTTTAACCGACTTTATCAAAAAGGAGGAGGTTCTCAATTCGCCGGTTTTTTTTTATTTATTTTCACCGATTACTCGAAAACGGCTGAACCGATTTGGAAAATTCTTGTTTTTTTAAAAGGGCTTCACAGGTGGTCCCATATAAATTTTATCAAAATCGGTCGAGCTGAAAAATCAACGAAAATCAAAAAATTGTATACATCGATGATGTTTTCATGTACTTTGATACCTCGCTGTCTCATTGGAGCGCTGCGTTTATTTGGCCTACCCATATTATATATATACAAATACATCTACTTTCCACTAAAAATGTATTATAGGCTCAAATTACATTCAATGAAGTCGGTTTCTTTTTAGTTTCTAAAACGTAGTTATTTATTTCAAATTTTATCAAAATCGGTTAATCGGTATGTCATCTTAGTAAACGAAATTTCGTATTTTGCTTTCCTGTGACTTTCCTGTGGTGTCATTTTGAAAAATAATAAGGTGCCAAAAAGTGTAGAATAAAAACTTACCCCCAAAGGTAAACAAATAGGAGATAACATTTTTAATGGGCTCGAATTTTATATCGGCTCAAATTTTATTCAATGAAGTCGGTTTTCATTTTAGTTTTTTAAACGTTATTATTTTAGAACTGTCTTACCATTATTCACTATCATTTAATTACTCCATTCAGATCAATCAGAACTCGCTAAGTACGCGTTCTCCCTAGGGAGCTTTTGTGAGTTCATGGCTTTCATCGTTGAGTTTATTTGATAAACAAATATAGAAGGACAAATTATACATCACCATCTAGCCCCAAAATAAACAAAGCTTATATTATGGTGCCTAGATGACTGATATAATACTTATATATTTTTAAATACATACTTATGATATTACCGGAGCTGGAATCGTTAGCTGCCCGCGATGGCCACTCTTCTCGTATTATGGTCAGGCCTGTTGAAAATAGTTAGAATTAGAATAGAAAAGAGTGTAAAAAAGAGTCATTTAACACGGTACTATCAGCAAACTACATTTGGAATGTTTTGTGTTAAAATGTTATTTAGTGACTAGTTGTTCGTTAATTGTTGGAATAATTATGAAAAACATATGCTATGTATTTTTATTATTTTGGCTCCAACTTCTTCGTTTTAAACTGTTTATAAACTTATTGATATTTCTGTAATTTAGTCCTAAAAAAATTTACGGAAATTTACGAAAAAATTACGAACGTCATAACAAAAGCGCTCTCGCTCCGATCGTAACGTTACAATGAGCGTAACGGGACAATGAGCCATCCTTTTTCGTGCGTACAGCCGGCGTTCAACGATTTATAAGACGTTGTCACGTCAATAAAGTCTTTAACATTCATGATCTTTTCCTAAAGATGTCATCGTTTTAACTTGCAGTTTATAAAAATAATAATAGAGTAATTAAACTATTGGCTGATCTTTTTTGAAACTCTTTATTAGATTTTTTCTAGTAAAAAATCGCGATTTGATGGCTGTGAAAACGCGTTACGGTCTTTTTTTTCGGGGTACCGTCTTAAGTCAATGATAGAAGATACAAGATACAGTGTTTTTGTATCTACAGTGACTCTTCTTTCATTGAACACTCTAATCACATCTATGCTAGCTCTATGCCGACTGTACCAAAACCTGTATTAACAGTAGGTTTACCTCGCGTTCAATGGACATTAAATGCTTATTGCTATATTAATTATGCAAGACACGTCGACAGCTCTACAAACAGGCATTTATAATTAACTAGAAACTCACGTGACTTGGTTTGCGTCGAGTTCTTCGCAAACATCAATTCCTATTCATAAAAAATGAATTTCAGAAATTATTCACTCGGTATCTAAATCCGGATAGGGATGTTTATAGTTCTTTAGGTTAATGTGTTGAGTCAGTCAGCTAGTAAGGTAGGTAACATTAATTGTGTAGGTATATATTTTGATGCTAGTATAATGACTCTATAACTTTAGCAAATAATAGAGTCTGAAGAAAAATAAGCTTGTCATCTAGTTTTAAATGAAACAGCATTATAAACGTGACTTTAAGAGTATTGATGAGAATAATAATAATGAGCCAGAATATTATTACATGAATTTGCGATAAATTTAGTTATAATAGTTAATTTGTTAAGTATATACCAGCGATCATCATAATCATCATCATCCCGTGTCAGTCCACTGCTGGACATAGGCCTCTCCCATGCCACGCCACCTAGATGAATTACACGCCACTGAGGTCGATCTTCAGCTCTCCTCCTCCAATCCCTGCCCGCTGCATTACGAATATCATTGCTCCACCTAGCTACATGGCGCCCTAAACTATTACTAGCCATATAACATTCAAATTCTAAGTCAAATTCTTAACACTAAAATAAGCGTCTATCAGGAAACCTGTCAAACTGACTCAGTCGCCGGTTTCCGAATAACTGGCCTCTCAGCTCTGTTCGTATGAACAGAGCTGAGTGAGCCAGTGTTACTTCACTAAATCCTCCACTGTAGGTTTTGTGGATTCGATCCCTATCAAGGACAAACATATGAGTGACTACCTGATGCCCGCGACTTCGTCTGCGCAGGATTAGTACTTCGTGTAATTCTAATGGTTATTGCAGCGCACACCAGCATAGCTTGCGGATGGCAGATTTTTTTCTACTTACTTGTCACTTATCGTTATATTTTGAACAATTCACACAATATCTTTATAAATTATAGCCTATGTGTTATTCTGATGTATAAGCTATATTATTGTAAAGTTTCATTATAAGTTATAAAGTATCTTACGTATGTATTTAAAAGGTATATACGTGTTTTATCAGTTATTTGGTTCCCACAGTATAAGCTATGCTTCATTTAGGGCTAGCTTCCTTATCGCATGGTACGGACTTGGCAAATAGGGGCTAGGCGAATTTGTCACGAATTTCCATCACGACCCTTTCTTTAGTGTATACGGTTATCCATAGGGTGACACGAATAAATTAATTAGATAAACGAATGTACGAATGAATTAGATGAATTAAATGATGAACAATAAAATGTCTATTTTCACAACTCGACAAAATAAATTTATTAAGAAATTTCCTACCAATCCTTCAATTCATTAGTTATTACTGCGTTTCATTTAATTGCTCTCAGACGCTAGTAATTAATTAATTTGTATTTGCTAATCAATAATATAATACGTTAATCAATAATAATATACTACGATAGGAACTTGTTCCAACCGAATGTTCCACGACACTAGCGCATTTTTTTATGTATATAAAATATATATTAACATAAAAAAATAACGATATAACGACGAAATATTTATTTATTTATATTGATATCTATTTAATAAATCCAGTTTGAGCCAAGTTCTTTGAATAAGATTCAGAGACAACGCGTGAACATACGGTTTCATTTGTTAAAATTCTGCGCATGTTCACATACGTATCTATGTTATATCCAGGCGTCCTACTCTGCAAAGCGATATCAATATATCGAATTGAAATGTAGGTCGAATACAGTTAAATTGACAATCGTTTTCA
This sequence comes from Lampropteryx suffumata, assembly GCA_948098915.1. Taxonomy (NCBI): domain Eukaryota; kingdom Metazoa; phylum Arthropoda; class Insecta; order Lepidoptera; family Geometridae; genus Lampropteryx; species Lampropteryx suffumata. The sequence continues at coordinate 10,566,159 of OX402565.1, forward strand.
ACCTTACTGTATTGTAATAACTTGGATACACAAATAATCCTTTTTTGTTATCATTTTTTCATTCAATTGTTTCGTTGTCAAATTCAAATTGTATCGAATTATTTACGATCTGTTGTGGAGGATTACGACATCGATTGTCATAAGTAATGTCGGTCGTTCTATCGCTCAAAACTTGTTGAAACGATATAGTTAAGAGTAGAATTTTGCACGGTTATTGACCTGATATGGTAAAATTTATTTACAGAAATATTTACAGATATGTACAAAATAATATACGATAATATAAAATACGTGAAACAGTTGAGCTGTCTAAGGACCGTTTAAAACGATCTATAGATAGCTCAACTTCTCGATTTAAAAAAAAAGATTAAAGATCCAAGGACGTGTATATGAATAGTAGCTATGTAATATGCGGAAAAGTCAATAACTCAATACCTGACAATATAAAACAAATACCATTAAATAAATAAATATATACGCCTGACATTACACACAGTATCATCTGACCGAAAGTAAGCAGAGCTTGTGTTATGGGTCCCACATGACAGATATACTACTAACATATTTTTTATTTTTTTTATTATATATTATATATAGAAATACTCAGACCCGAGACAAATACTTGCAGATCATACAAACATTTATCTCGCAGCGGTAATCAAACCCGCAACTTTTTACGTCTCAGACGGACCTTGGCCCAATACGCCACTGTCCTTAATAAATTTACTAAGGAACTCAGCCTGTAATTCATACATAGGTGAACATAGGTGAATTATTATTATGAATTCAGAAGAGTAGGCCCCTGAATCTTAGCCGTAGTTCGTATCGATTTGTAATAGAGTTTCTAAAGTAACTTCAACTTATCGTTTTCCTTTCCAGGGTCTTAAAATGTCGACAGGAAGCTGCTCCGGTCCTGGAGTATGCGGAGGGGCTCGCCGGCGCCCCCCGCCTCCCCCCGAGCCGGCCCTGTCTCTTACTGCAGACCTCAGCGAGCTAAGCCTCGACCAGGGCTACCATACCCTTGCTGAAGGACACCCACCTAGAAGAAGACTGCACCAGCGGGATGCCACGCTCAATGATGCTCTGTGGCTTAAAATTCTTTCATATCTCGAGGTGTGTAGTTTGAACTTATATTTTTAATTTATTTTTTTATGTCTTTATATTACGTTTCGTCCTATCTGACAATATTTAAGTCTTTGACCGATTCATGGCTAGACCCATCTAGACCCATCAGTACCCATAAGACGTTGCGCAATAATACTTTTTGTTGCTGTGTCCTGTAGCGGTAATCGGACACAGTCGCCCTTTGCTACTACTAGCCACTCTGGTACAATTCGTTGCATGTTTACGTATGCGCCGGGAGTGGATGATTTTATACTGGTTCTATAGAAACCAAATATTCATCAGTAGCTTGTATCTAACACAAGACACAAAAGTCTACGTATGCGCCCTGCCTAAGATACTATTAAGTATGTATTCAAAGGTATTCTATTCGTATACGTATTCTATCAGTCATCTGGTACCCATAGTACAAGCTATGCTTAATTTGGGGCTAGCTTGGGGTTTTTTAAATGTATAGAATATAATAAATATAAATAAATAAAGATTGTGTTGTATATATCGTTCTGTAATAATGAAACTAATCGTTTCAAAGTTATTCTTGTAGCAGATTTTAACAGTTTATGAGGCAAGACTAGAAACATCCACATGATCGATTGTCACTGGAGGTAGAATATAATAGAATAGAATAATATATCTATTGTACACATTATAAAATAAACCACAATATCCCAATTTAATTAAAGTATTAGTATTTAAATAGTGCAATATCGTTTGAGAGCGATCTCTTCCTGTCAACCTTTGGATGGAAAGAATCGTAATAAGTCGAGTGGACGGCGCGGCGTACATTAAACTAATCGTAAATTATTTAACAAAATAATACATTTATACACATATATAAAAATAAATACATAAAAACTTACAAACTAAATAGATATCTATGAGACTGATGTCAGATAATTATGGTATACCAAGTTTTTTAATATACGCAAGGATTTAGCATACCGGTAGGTAGTTTGCTTTGATAATAAAGTACTAATTGCAATAAAACTCACGAAACAAATAAAAAGTTAATCATCATTTTTAGCCTGTATCCTGCTGCTATTTTTACAGCTCTTAAAAATCAACACATTAATAAAACATACATAGACCTTATCAAAATAATTTACAATAACAGCACAGCCAATATAAAACTCACATGCTCTGGACCCCATTTTACAATTGATAAGGGAGTTAAACAAGGTGACCCGCTCTCTCCAAAACTATTTACAAGCACTTTAGAAGAGATTTTCAAAACACTGACTCGATCTTGGTCTAATAAAGGAATATCTATCGGAGACAAGAAGCTTACAAACTTGCGCTTCGCCGATGATATTGTGCTTTTCGCCCCAACTGCATCAGAACTCCAAACTATGCTTGAATATCTAAGCAGAGCAAACCTAGAGGTTGGACTAATGATGAATCAGTTAAAGACACAAATAATGACCAATAGCACCCAACAAAAAATCAAGCTAGATGGGCAAGATTTACAGAACGTCGATGAGTATATATATATCTGGACCAGATAGTCTCTTTCCAAAACAGGCAAGACAAAGAAGTTGAACAACGTGTCGAAAACGCCTGGAGGAGCTTTTGGTCCATGAAATCGCTAATGAAGGGAAACCTTCCTCTGTCTCTAAAGCGAAAATTCATTGATATGTGTATATTGCCCGTTCTTACCTATGGTGCCCAAACATGGTCTATAACCGAATCTCAGAAGTCCAAACTCAAGATCTGCCAACGAGTAATGGAGCGTAGTGTGCTAGGGGTGAAGAGGACAGACAGAGTCGGCAATACAACTTTGCGCACAAACACCGGGATCGCAGATGTCGGAGACAAGACCGCCAAATTAAAATGGAGTTGGGCGGGGCACGTCAGCCGTATTAGTGCAGACAGATGGGCAGAGCTCGTCACACAATGGGTACCTGCAGATGGGCGACGTAGCCGGGGCAGGCCGAAGAAACGTTGGAGTGACGATCTCGATGCCTTCGAGAAAGACTGGTGGAAAATGGCCGGGGACAGGGACCAATGGAAAGAATTGGGGAAGACCTTTGCTCAGCAGTGGGAAAGTATAGGTTAATAAAAAAAAATAAAAAAACCTGCTGAGTGTAGCCCTCCTCATTTTATACCACAACAGGAACCGGAAATTTAGGTCATATTATTGACCACCTAACCACCTGTCCTGAGTGTATTGCATCCGTACTTACTATAACTTGTTGAGTTTGGCTTACATCTTTTTAATTAATTTATTAATTAATCAATGAAAATTAAATGAATGAATAGAAACACATTAAAACTAGCTAATAAACAAATTGACATATAAGAATACCTAAAAATGTATGTACAATAGGCGGTCTTATCTCTATAGAAGCGATTTCTTGCAGACAACCTTGGGATGGAGAGGAGCCTAACTTGAATGGAATAATGGGCTATGATTTTATATTGAATAAATAAACATTGGTTGACAACATCATCGTCAATCATCATCATCATCATAGCACAAAACTAAGCATAGCTTGTATAATGAGAACCCGATAACTGATATAATACTTTTATATATAAATACATACATGAGATACTTTATAACACTCAGACAACCATCTATGATTCTCAACAAATGTTTGTCTAGAAGGGAATCGAACACAGAACCTACAGCGCAGAAAGCAGAGAAACTTAATTAAACTGAAAGGTCAGCCAGTTTGTCTAAAATATTGCCTTTATCATAGCTAATTAGCATGTGACATTAATTCCAGGTATCAGATCTATGTCGTATGGCCCGCGTGTGCCGCCGCTGGGCACGTCTGGTCACCAGGCTCACGACCAGGCCAGAAGCATGGCGCAGGATCAGAGCAGCAGGCCCTCTGGAGGTGGCTGCCAGGTGTGCTGGAGCGAGGGCAGGACCCTGTGTTAATGCTGTGAAGGAGTGGAGGGCTAAGAATTGCGCTGTATGTATAAATGTAGATATACAGTTCGCTAGTTTGTTCACGAAACAGATACTCAGACTCCAATGATCAAGTCGAGGTTATATGACCTTTTCTATTATAATCGTTGTTACAAACTTTCTGGTAGCTAAACCCAGATTGTATGTACATGCTCTGCTGGCTCGCCAATTTTCCTGTGGGAATGTCTATGATTCTTTGCTAGAAATAAAAGATTCAAGACTATTTTTATGTCTGCACTTGCTAACAATGCAGATTGTCGTTTTGTATAACAGTTGAGCTATTTCAAGATTTTACAAGATCTAGCTATTTAAAATTATAATACTAATATTAATAATATTGGTGGACAATGCACACAATAACATCTTAGCCCCAAACTAAGCATAGCTTGTATTATTGTGACCAAATGACTGATAGAATACTTTACAAATGTTTATCCTGGGAAGGAATCGAACCCTCGACCTACAGCGCAGAAGGCAGAGCTACTACCACCTGAGCCAGTCAATAATATAATATTAATTTCCTTTGTTGGACGACCTCTGTGGCGCAGTGGGCTTAGGTCCGGCTGAGACGCAAAAGGTTGCGGGTTCGATTCCCGCCGCGGGACAAATGTTTGTATGATCTGCAAGTATTTGTCTCGGGTCTGGGTGTTTCTATGTATAATATGTATGTCTTTACAAAAAAAAATTATAATACCTAGTATATCAGTCATGTGGTACCCATAACAAAAGCTCTGCTTACTTTGGCGCCAGATGATGCTGTGTGAAATGTCCGATTAAAAAAAAAAATTTTTTAGGGTATCATAACTTTTATGCATGCAACACTGTAATTTGGTCACATTTAAATATTTGATTACGAATCTAGATCTATAAATAGATTAGAACTATTTTTTAACGCTGTGTTGATTGTGATCTGTTTTGTGTTTTTAATAAATAAATAATTTATTCAGGCGTGACTTTGCGGAAATCCATTACAAAACAATAAATGGATGGATAAATATTTAGTACTATTACGCCAATCTATTCCCAATGAGTTACACACGATGCAGATGCATGCACCTCCCTCTAGCCCGAAATTGAAAAGTTGAAAAGAAAAGCGGGCATCTGCAGCAGTCTGCATCGTGTCTAACTCATGGCGGAATAATAAATAATTATCCAACTGTTTAATGTAATTTAATAGAAAAATAAAATCTCAACAAATCAGATCACTGCCAGTGGGCAGCGTTCCCAAGACACTGGCAGCATTGCCATGTTGAATGGGAATGCTTATACGTTGAGTCATAATTTGTTTGTTTTAAGGTAACGGTTGCTAGCGCCCAGTTGCTGGCAGCCACCTTCAGAAACCTGACCCACCTGGCCGTCACTACCTCGAGCAGCATCGACGCGCGGTCAATGGCACCTCTCGTCACGGATCTGGCTGCTCTTAGGCATATCGACCTCACTGGTAAGATTTACACGAACCTGGAACTATTTCAGCAGGGGTATGGCGCTTATGACGTCCAGATGTGAGCTGACGTGAAGTACAATATAATCAGAAAAGTAGCAAATATCACCAGCTGCACGACATTTGCGTTTCATACGCGTTAACACCACTCTAAAATTATAATCCTTTCTACAAAATCTACTGCTATGAATTGCATTGAACTTCGCACTTACTGTGCCTCATCTACGCGACATCTGCGTATCAACTACCAGTTGGGTTTCCCACAATGGCATCTGCCTTAATTATATTTTGTAAATTTTAATTTATTTTGTTCATTATAATATCGTCACAAAGCCGTAGCCGATCGTCATTTATCTATTTACGTTGATTTTACAATACACTAAAAATTATATTGCCTACACTCGTCACTTGTAAAAAATCTAATATCATCGAGCAGGTAGAATGTAACGATACCTTTGAAAGTTCGTGACGTTTGTGTTTCCTGCATATTTTCTGCGCGTCAACTGCAAGTCGTAATTAAGAGGATCATTTTCTACCTAGCAATAAAGGCGTCCTACTAGTTGTTATAATTACAAGACACGACGAGAAGCTTGAAAAAAACTTGGCCGTTATGCCAACCGAACCGACACCGCATGTACTGACTCGTCTTTCCTGCGGGTCCAGTCGGAAAGGTCGAGAGGTTAGTGAGGGTACCTGGGAAGGCTTGTGCTATCAAACAGAATCCCAGGCAGAGTGGCGTCAGTGGAGACAAAACCTCACCCACCTCAGCTTGCTGGAGTGGATCCATGAACGAATGTTTTTAATTACAAATAACTGCTCTGTAACATGACTGACGCCGCCTAAACCATCTTCAACAGATGAACTAAGGCTAATGATGATGATACGTGAAGGACACAATTTTGTTCGGTTTACCTCGCAACAGCAGCAAGTTAATATGAGCTGTCAGATTCGTTTGCAGCTTAAGGCAGGGCGTGGACCCTTTTGTGTCTTGTGTCCGATACAAGCTACCGACGAATATTTAATTTCTATAGAACCAGTATGAAATCATGCACTCCCTGCGCATACGTAAACATTTTTTGTGTCCTGTTGCGATCAAAAAGTGTTCGGTGTCGGTAACTGGAAACTAAAAGTCGTCAGTGGAAGACAAAGGCAACATTAACAAATTTCCTTACAATTGTACTGAGATTCGTTGCTTGTACAATTACAATACAATTCGTTTGCGCAGACGAATTGTGTTGTAATTGTACAAGGAACAATTGTATAACAAATTGTACCAGTGGCCAGTAGTAGCAACGGGCGACTGTGTCCGATCACCGGTACAGGACACAGCAACAGCAAATGGGTGTACCATTTCGTTCGAATGTCATGTTACACTGTGTTTTGACTTGCCGTTTCAATTTGTCATTTAACATAACCACTTGTCAACTCTTCGTTGTCATTTCATGAAGTAATTATATATATGACGACAGCTGGTTCGGAATTGGGCGACCAGGTAGTTCAGACATAGCCGAAATAATAAATCACGCTATTTTAAGATTGTACACACCTTTGTTATTAAATCAAAATTACAACTTTGAATATCTATCGCGGGATCACCTTGATTTTAACCGATTTAGAATGGAAACGCGGTGAGTTCAGCACAAAGTAGACAAGACAACTGTTCTGCTCGAAAGTCCGATTAATAATGACCTCTCTTGTTCGCTTTCCAAAGACCAAACCCAGACGAATGTACGAACGAACGTATGACCGAACGAACGAGTGAATCGATCAATTCACAGATCAAACGAAGCGACAATGCGCCCTCTGTCTACTTTGCATCAACTTCATCCAAGTGAATTACTTGACGTTTCCAAATCAATAGCCGAGAGATGGCGCTTAAAACTAAATGGAAATAACATCCACAGATTACATTACATCTCAAAATTAAAATAAATCGTCACACGGTTAAAGACACTAAACACTAGAGAGGTAGGCCAGGCCATGTTTACAACACTCCAACACCGACTCTCCGACATATAAATTATTTTTACTCGTCCATATTTTATTTTGTAATCTTAGCGGAATTTTAATCAATAAATTGTGTCTTCATAGCACAAGTATGAACAATTAAGTTATAAATGTATTATGTTAAATGTGATTTGAATGACGAGGATTCCCGTGAAAGTTCTAGACGGCCATTCTGCAATGATGTTTAGAATAGACAAATGACCATCGACTAAGACATTTGTGAACTTTTTATACTGTACCTATACAATATTCTGGCCGGCATACAACTTACATAGCATACTTAGAATAGTAACTTTAGAATTAAGAGACCGTTTGGCGAGTCCCTGTGTACAGGCTTTTTAGACCTAGTGCGGGGAACAAGAGCTAACCTGTGGTAGGTACATGTTAATTCTTTCTTGTCATATCTATGTTTGTTATTCTTATGTACCAGATGAATTTACAAGATAATAAAAAAGTTTTTATTTTTTTATTTATTTCATTTTAAACAAACAATCTCTTGACACTGGCACAATTTTCAACAAATAATAATAATAAAAATATAAACGTACATTTCACACATCGTCATCTAGCCCCAAAGTAAGCATAGCTTGTATTATTGTGACCAGATGACTGATAGAATACATTTATATTTTTTTAAATACATATGATACTTTGTAACACCCAGACATAAAATGAACACCTATGTTCATCACACATATGTTTATCCTGGGAGAGAATCGAATACTTAACCTATAGCGCAGAAGGCAGAACTACCAACTCAGCTTAGGCCAGCCAAGATAATTGCCATTATAGGACGAAAAACAGAAGATAGACACTTGTCGTAGCTGTTGTCAAACGACATAACAAGCGACATGTATTAGTGTATTATGGTACCCCTAGCACAATTCACTAGTCGTCTAGATGTCGTTTAATAAATAGGAACGGCTTCAATTCTTGCACTTGCCGGTTACACTAATACTAAGCACCAATACTTGTCTGAACTCACTTGAATACTTGTGTGAGTGGCACTAAGCATTAGCTACGAATCTCGTGTAAAATAACTATTAGACGCATGACCTAGAAATTCAATCCTCTGGGTAATCACCGTTGAGTACTTAAGATGGATCTCAACAAGATATCAGGTATTTAATTAGGTCTGAATAAATGATAGCTAACTCCCTAGGGATATATAAACCTTAATTTTCTTACATGGATTGTTATAAGATTTTCTCGGATATGAGATGTAAGAGGTAAGCAGTATTTTATTCCTTCGTATGTGTTAGTACCCACTTTTGGTGACGACGTTAATGAGCTTTGGATATTTATGTTTGGATTGACCTCTTATGAAGGTCAATCAATTATTTATCTCCACGGTTGTTAGTATTTTGTACAGTAAGTACTTCGCATTAAATCTATTAGCGATCTGAGCGAGCCTTACAGAAGTCGCATATGATGTGAATCTTTACCTTGGTAATAAACAATATTGACATTATATCCTGAATTAGTTTATGTAACAGCGCACTTTATACACAACACAGTAGTAAGCGCACAGCTGATGCGTTCTACTTATCTTTTTCCCGAGATTATAACTCTATGGAGCGGCCGGTAGTCTTGAATTTTTTTTAGATTAAAGATCTACCAGTTCCTGTGTGTAAACGTTCCTGCCAGGTCAATTATGAAGATATTACTAATGGCTGTTTATACGAGTAAGAAGTCAAAAGCAGCAGTAAGTCTAAAATATGATAAAATTATCTTGCAGGTTGCCCAAACGTGGACTGGCCTGAATGGGGGTGGCTCGAGCCCCGGCTCGGGACAAGGAGACCCCCAGTGGAGTATGTAGACCTCACTGACTGCGGCAACGTGTCCGACGCAGGGCTGTGTGCGTTGCTGCATACGTGTCCCTCGCTGCAGTACTTGTATCTACGGAGATGCACTCTAGTCACAGGTAACTGAAAAAGAAAGAAATAAACTGGACAGGCGCGTATCTGACAACACACAAGCTTCCGGAGACAGTAGGGATAAAAATTACCAGTGATCAGGTCCCTACTCAACTCAACGCCATGTAGTAAGCAAACTACAAGAATTTATTAAGAAAGAAAGAAAATACATTTATTTGCGATTGTAAAAGTGTAGACATAAATACAAAAATACATAATTACAGAGACAGATGAGAGATACAGATAGGAAAATACATATTTACTAATTTAAAAAAGATACAAAAACAATAATAAGTACATACGCTTTTTAGGTATTACATAAATGTGTATCTCCCGGCATTGACCATTGTGTTATAGCAACACAACGATAATCTTCCGTTGGAACCAAGAGTCCACAGCGAAATCACGGATGTCTGCTAACAATATATGGAGAAATATAATTACATATATAAAATAATAACATGTACTAACTGGCTCCTATTTGGGCCAGCGTATTAGCATTGCCATTCAACGTGCGTGCTAATGCCGCCAGTATCTTGGTAACGCTGCCCTCTGGCAGTGATCTGGATCACTTGAGCTATCTATAGATCGTTTTAAACGGTCCTTAGATAGCTCAACTATTTCACGTGTATTTTATATTATTGTTTATTATTCTGTACATTTCTGTAATTATTTCTATAAAAAAAAATTTACATGTACTTACTTATTTAAACTATAGAGATAAAGTGTAAAGTAAAGCCATGTGATGATTATATTAAGGTTTGCAAATCAGGCTCTTACTTAAAATCTAGTAATGTCTTACTAGCCGTGATGTGATAACCACAATTTTGAAAACATCAGGTTTTCTCAAACAGCGGCTTTGCCGATTTTCACACTGATATCTATCAAAATTAACATTTACAAAGCTTTATGTTTATCAAACAAATACCCCGCATCGAAAAACTGATTTAAGAACCTCGTAATATCTTTAAGAGGTCTATCTAACGATGACACGATGGGATAAAAGATAGAAAATAAAAATTCCAGTTAAAAATATTTTTGAATATTTTTATCTAATAACTTTGTAGGGGGCCGCTGATATGTATTAACGTGCAGAATTTAATCACGACAAGACTAATAGACAAAAACTAAAACATTTGTCCCGTGGCGGGAATCGAACCCGCAACCTTCTGCGTCTCAGCCAGACCTTAGCCCACTGCGCCACAGAGATCGTCATAGATGAGGACCCTAAAAAGACCCATAAAAGAGAGGTGTCGTGCAACACCCGGTAGAAGTTGAAAATCATAAAGATGATTTTCAACACTGTGATATAAAATGTAAAATATAATTAATTATATACCACAAAAAGGCGTTGGAAGTTTGATTCAAAGTCTCGGGACTCAAGATTGTCGCCAACATATTGCAAACATGTGGTGTGAAAGTATGGGTTGAGATGGAAATACGCCGCATAGAAAGTTATATTGGCTATGTAGATACTAATTACCATATAAATGATCATTGAATGTTACTCAGTAATTATGTTATTAATCTACTTTCTTGAGCGGCTTACTTTGACATAAAAGTACTTGTAATTTCACGCTTCATGTATTCAAAACGAGTTCTTAGCCTTCTCACGTGCGCACGTCCTTTTATACATCCATAATATATTCTTAGATGACTTTCCCACACCTTAGCCTGGGCCGAGTGAACGAGCAGCGAACGGGCTTCACTACCTTGGCTTTCGGATGCGACAGACGTTACTTTGTGCTAAGAATTGTTATAAAGTTAATAGGGTTATCTTATGATTAATTATGTACTCTTAAATTGGTAGTTGGTATTGTTGTCGGTTAATATTAGTGTTGATTTTATTATTATTTTATTCAGAGAGTAATTTCTAATAATATTATAAACTAGTTGACTCGTGCCCACTTCGTTGGGCGGTTACAACTTCACAAAAATATTAAAGTACTAATATCACTTTAAAAAAAATTGATATTCAAATTTTTGTAATAATTACAGAGATTAACAAAGTTACGGATAAATATTGATAGATGGCGCTAGCGGCTTCGCCCCGTTCCCGTTCCCGTTGTTTTTCCGGGATAAAAAATATCCTTTATCTAAAGGATAAAAGATGACTCTTCTCCTAGTTAGGTAAAAAGGCGCAGCAAATGTCAACCACACTATGATTTAACTTGGAACAGTAGTTTATTTTATTAACCAACTTCAAAAAAGGAAGTTTCTCAATTCGACCGTAAATATGTATATTTTTTAATGTGTATTACATATAGACGTTTCGACAGGTTTACACTCTGGCGTGGTCAGTCATCCGGTGACCACAAATGTCGGGAAAAATAGGTAAATAAACGCGATATATACCCGTTAATATTTATAATAATGTGTTCTGATCGCGTAAGTTTAAAAAACTTTGTATTCGGATAACTTCGTCGTTTAGGAATCGATTTTGATGATTCCTTTTTTGTTGGAAAGGAGATATCCCAAGGGTCGTACAATGATAAGAAAATCAGGATCTGATGATGGCATCCCAGATGAATCGAGGGGAACCCTCGAAAATCGTAGTGGCGAATAGTACGCTTGTGATTTTTTTTGATTACGTTTTTTAAAGCACTAGGTACTATTTAATGAAGGTCTGGGAGTCGATCTGATGCTGGAGCCGAAAGTCGAAGAAACTCTTCAACGATTTACAGCAATTACCTGGTGTTTGTGATTGATTAATTTGTATTGATGAGAACTTTACACATAGATGAGTTGTGGCTGTCATTAGGGGTCTGATGATGAAGTCGAAGGACAGGCAAGGGTTTTTTAAATTTTTCGTTTCCTGTTTGAAGTCGGTTTTATTTTGTTTAAAATTATATGTCGACATTAATATATTTTAATTGCAGAAATAACGCATACAATTTTTTTTTAATCCCGTTTAGATAGCTTCCGTATGTACGTGTAAAGGCTAGGCTATCATGTAAATGAAGCCCGCCGCCTGTCGTGCCTGGTTAGATCCTGATATAGGAATTGGAGCGTTCGAATTTGAGTTTCAAATTGCTACGAGTCTTTTGAATATAAGTAGATTCATAAACATTGCATTTTAAATCATAATTCATTGACATTATGTGTCAACTCAGCAATCTTCTCTTAGCAAAAGTCCTAAGTCTATACTTTACGTGCTCTGGTTTTTATGCGAAACGTATTTTAATTCTAAACGAAAAAATGTCCTTCTGCTGAAAGTAGTAACTGTTTGAAAATGTGTGTCGTGTGTATTGTCCACACACTGCATACCAACGGATTTTAAACGCGCTTTTTCCGCTGTAGTGCGTGACTCTCCATCAGTGTTGCGAATATGGTATTCTGGTACTAAAATACATTGATAACATTCAGTTTTTATTGATGAATTGTTATTACGGAAGGTTGTTTAGAACATATACTTTTATATGAACCGAATTTACGTAATACTAAATTAATTCAGTCAATGAAACACCATCTGGTCAAAACTGGTACCAGTTGCAAACAAACTAATGATAGAAACAATGTCTATACGTAATAACAAAATGCAAATAGAACTTGTTAGACATTAATTGTATCAAGAAAACCTATAGATGTATTCACTGATTCCAATGAAACGATTCTGTGATATTCTGTGGAGGTTTGGAACCGTGCAGATAAATCCGTAATGCGTAAGAGAATGCTTACACGGGCAATTAAAATTGCTCAATCTTGGGCAATAGTTCCAATTATTTGGAAAAACAAACAGCCGGCTGCACGCACGAAAAAGGATGACTCATTGTCCCGTTACGCTCATTGTTCCGTTACGATCCTAGTTGTCACATTATTATTATTATTATTCATTTATTTCAGATATAAATCCATAAAACATTATTTAAATTATAAACACTTAAAAACTACACACATCATAATAAATCAAAAGAAATTACAATTAATAATAGAAAATAACATGTCACTGAAAACTTAAACAATAATATGGAAGTAGCTACATAAATAGAAATTACTAAATTAAAACTAGTTCAGACAGAGCCGATTGCTATCCTCATCCACCTGTTTTGAATGGGGCAGTCTGTCCGTGCAACAATCATGTGCAGGATGCCGTTGCTACTGCTTCGCGTACGATGGAGTAGGGAAGCGACTTTCTTGCGAATGATTGCTCGAAAGCCGTCCACGCGCGCCTCCGCGAACATACCAGTACCATACCATACCATACCATACCGCTGCAAAAGCGAGGCAGCCGCATCAGCATCCTGAAGATATCGTTATATTGGACTCGCAGAGAGCTGGTAGCCCGTTGGGTGTGGTTTACCCACAGGATGCTCATGTAGAAGGACTGGCAGTAAGCCTTGAAAAGAGTGATTTTCACTCCCCTCGAGCAGCGAGCGAACCTACGAGTAAGCATGTTTCCCCGGACCGCCAGCGCTTTGCGTTCCCTCTCTATATCCTCGTCATCTTTAAGATGCTCGGTCACAATATGCCCCAGGTAGGTATTTACAAGTACTTACCACCCGTAGAGCAGCGCGATTGAGCATAATAGACGGAACATAGACTGGTTCAACCCTCTTACTCTTGAACACGAGAACTTCGCTCATTTTAGAGTTATAACTCAGTCCATGTTCCGCCGAATATGCCTCACATATAGAATAGAATAGAATAGAATAGAATAATAGTTTATTTGACACACAACACGAAAGGTTACAAACATAGAGAAACAAATAGGAGAATGATTAGAGTAGGTAGGCCAAATTACACACTATAAAAGAGTACATTTTCGCTTGTGGTGCCAAACAGGTCCAGTCTCAGCTTTAATGCCACTCCTATTGGAGACAGAGCTGGTTTTCAGACTGGGCCTTTCAGGGTGACATCACGGGCGGGACTTTTATACATAAATAAACAAAAAATACAAACAGTTAAAACAAAAAAAAGTGAGAGTTACAAACATTAAATTAAAGAGATACTTATTTGGTAGAATACGAACTAAATACATTCACACAATAATAAAATGACATTGTTTTTAAGGTGACAATGACAGATGACAGATTTAAAAAATGGATTAATTAATAGAGTTGGTTGAATTGTTTATAAAGTGAACATAGGCACTACATATACATACTAATTACATATTATCAAAATAGCTTTATGCACTTCCAAGAGTTTATCGTGGTAAATGAGTAGACAAACTGAGCATTGCAAGAGAGAACACTACCATGCATGCACTGTGAGTCAAGCCTTGAGAGGTGTTGTCAAAGAATGATCCCTCAAGCAGAACCTGCACACACGGTATGTAAATAGGGCAAAGACATCTACTCATGGCTAGATTTCCCTTGGTATCTACTCAGCAGCGGTTTTGAATATTCAACAAATGTGCTTTAAATTTTAACCTAAAAGTATCTAACAATTTCAAAGCACGTAAAGGAGGAGGTAAATCATTCCAACAACGAGACGCTGCAAAGCGAAATGACCCACGAAAAGAAACGGTTCTAAACTTACTCGTCACAAAGATGAGGGAGCATGATCTGCTTGGGTGGCGAGTGTTGTCACTCCTCCATTTTAACTTGCTAAAAAGGTATGGAGGAGCTTTGAATTTAATAATGCCAAATAGTAGACATGCCAGATGTAATTCTCGTCTAGCCTTTAATTTAAGTAGTTTAGACGAGTTTAGGTAGGGAGTCACGTGGGTGCGGGGAGGAATGTGAAAACAAAAGCGTGCACAGGCCTTCTGAACGCGCTGCAAGAGCCTCTCCGTCCTACCAAGCAAGCAGGGCCCAAATACCACATCACAATAATTAAGTTTGGATAAAACCAGTGATTCACAAAGGGTGATTCGAACACTGTCTTTCAAATTTTAGTTGCGAGTCAAATATAAGTCCCAAATTCCTTGCCTCCTTTACACATTCCACAGGCTCACCCCCTACTATAATCTTGATATCCAAATAATTAAGCTTAGCAATGTTCAATTTAGACCCAGTGATCATAAACTTTGTTTTCTTAGGGTTAAGAATCAAAGCATTAGATTTAGACCACCGATCAATTTGAATTAGGTCTTGATTCATTTTATTTACAGCTTGAAGAACGTCACTCGGATAAAATGAAAGATACAGCTACAGGTCATCAGCGTACAGATGAAATCGGCAGTGGGAGATATTCATGGTTATGTCCGCAGTATATAGGATGAAAAGTATTGGTCCGAGAATTGAACCTTGTGGAACCCCACGTGGAACAGGCTGAAAAGCTGAACGGACACTAGAACCATTAAACATTTTCAATTCAACACACTGCAATCTGTGACTTAGGTAACTCTTGAACCATTTGATTGAATCAGGTGTGAAACCATAATAAGCAAGCTTCGATAAAAAGACTGAGGTGTTTATTGAGTCAAATGCTCGAGAATAATCAAGTAAGACAAGTATGCTGCACATGCCCTGATCCTGGGCCACAAGCAAGTTATCCATCACATCCAGAAGTGCAGTTGAAGTACTATGGCCCTTTCTAAATCCAGATTGCAACTGTGGTAGAATATTATGCTCTTCAAGATACTTGATAAGTTGCAAGCACACTACTTTCTCCAGTATCTTTGATAGGCATGGAAGCAAACTGATTGGCCTTAGATCAATCTGGGAAAGTGCCACTAGTAATGGATTTATTAATGATAGATGTGATGGTAGACAAGGATTGTGGAATAGTCATAGTAATCATGTCAAGGCTCATGCCATCTATACCCTGTGCATTAGATTTGAGGCCTTGCACAATCTTCATAATGGTGAACTCATTCACAGGTTTTAAAGCAAATGTTTCCGAGTTGTATCTATGGTTTTCAAAAAATGTGAACAATGAAATATCAAAGGAATCTGCACTGGGTAAATTTAAAAAGTGAGTGTAAATAATATCAGGGTCCACAAATTGAGATGGTAGTTCCATTGCTTGTTTTTTGTCGGGAACAATGGTATGTTTAAGATTAGTCCAAAGCTTTTTTGAGTTTTTGAAATTACAGTTAATATTATGAGTAAAGTAAGCAGTCTTTTCACTTCGAATTGCCTGAATAACCAAATGTTTCATAGTTTTATATGTGTCTCTAGTACTATCGGTCTTTTGCATTTTATACTGATCATGATACTCGTTTCTAATTTTGATCATATCTTTTACTGTGTCAGTGATCCAAGGATGTGGCGGACCTTTAAACTTCACTGTTTTGAGAGGTGCATGTAAGTTGAATAAATTCAAAATAGTCTTAGAAAATTCTGTCGTCATCACATTCACATCAGACATTTCCTCTAAAGCATTCCAATCACATGCATCCAAGTCACCAGTGAATAGATCAATAATAACATTATTAAGTGGTCTATAGGTAATCAATCTTAGACCAGGCTTATCTTTTTTTTATTTTAAACTCAGCCAGTAACATGGCATGGGCTCCTAAGTCAGGGTTGTATTTGACATACACTTTACCGGCTATCGCATCCGTACAGACAACGTCAATTAATGTCTGACTATGCGGGGTAAAATGTGTAGGCTCTTTTATTAATTGAGTTAGATTGGTGTACTCCAATAATTCCCTAAACAGCTTGGTTTTACTATCATTAGGTTCCAAAATATTAATATTAAAATCACCCAATAGAATAAGATCGTCATGATCCAAAAATGAGGATATTGAATCGGTAACAGCATCAAAAAAATCATCAACATTCAACCACTGGGGCCTATAAGCGGTACCAATAATTACTGCCCTGCCACTGGCATTTAACCGCAGCCACAGCTGATCTACTGAGGGACAAATAGGATGTGGGATTATATGTACTTTCATACCCCTTCGCACGTAGAATGCCACACCCCCACCTCTACCCTTCTTAATATGCTCAGGCCTTGGAGCCAAATAAAGGCGATAGTCCGACATCTTTGGAGCATTGCCCTCCTGCCCTGTTCTCAACCACGATTCATTTATAGCTAATATGTCGGGTTTCAAGCTTTCTACTGCTGCAATAAATTCTTCATGACCAGTATTCAAGGAACATGCATTGAAAAATCCAACTATTAAATTTAACTTAGGAGAAGTTGCTTGAAATTAATTGAGATCTGCCAGTTAACATTGCAATAAACATGATAGTGTAAGAAAATATACAAAACAATACATTCTTTAATTTTGGACAGGATAGACTAGTATAACATGTACTCGTATATAAATATATAAATTGATAATAATTTTTATACAATATAAGGTATAGGCCATCTCTCACAGTAAATGTTTGCTACACAACAACTGAAAGAAAAACCAAAGGACTCTATGTTACTGTGTATATAAAATAAATATAATAAAATATAAACAATTAAGTAATGTTTATAACACAACAAAATAACACAGGCAATAACAATTATACCAATAAAACATTTAAATATTAACTTATAATCAAATATCATACTTTCAGCATCAGACTTTGAATTCAAAAACCCGAGCCAGGTCCGCTTCGGACCGGGTCGGAAACGCCTGCTTTCCTTCGCTCTGTCTGGCGTACACGCGACCCCTCTTCGTCCACACGTATTTCCACTGGAGCCGACGAGCTTCTTCGATATCTTGACCAGTTGACGAACAGATCCCACTGACGTCCCCAGCAGCACCATGTCATCCGCTTAACTGAAGTTAATTACGGCGACCCCATTTACAATATACTATCGTCCGTAAACCGACTTTACAGACAACAATTTTTTTTAAAGCGTGGTGCGATTTGTTTGAAACTTGATTTGAATAATTAAAATGAAAAATAAATGGACACGTGTTTCAGGATTTTTCAAAATAACCCTTACAAAGGGGTAAAATGGGGAGTCAAAGTTTGTATGGGAACTTAACAGGTGGTGTGATTTCTTAGAAACTTGGTTTGGGTACATAAAATGCAAAATAAATGCAAACGTTTCATGAAGGGGGTGAAAACAAATGTATGAAACTTTTTAACTGGTGCGATTTGCTTGTAATTTGATATGAATAATACCATAATATAATCCAGTATAGGTTCCACTACTACCTAAGTAAAACATAAAACTTCACAACGTCAACAAAGTGAACATTTTGGGAGGAAAAAGGAAAAGGAAAAAATGAAATTGGTTTTGTTTATTAAAAAAATTTACATATTTATACATTACACTAGTTATTTAAAGATGCATTGATTGTTGTCCATTAAGGCGTGTTTAAATTTGGAAAGGGAGAGGTAAAAAAATCTAATCGTAATTAAATCATTCTTCTTCTTCTTCTTATCGTATCACTAGTTATTTCAAACCAGTGTGGTGAAAATATCAACAAATGGTTATAACGTAACGACAACATCAAGGAATTTGCGACAATGGCAACATGTAGCCACTTTAGACACACACATCGCGGTAAGGAGCAGTAGGAATACTAGTTGTTCCAGACTTAGCTATTACTAGTTACTGACTACTCAAAAATTGCCCGTTTAAAGGTTCCCGTTGTTTCTAGATGCTGGCGTCAGATGGATACCCGCGTACTGCGCGTTGAAAGAACTCAGTGTTTCCGACTGTACCGGGGTCACGGACTTCGGGCTATACGAGTTGGCGAAGCTGGGACAGGCATTGCGGTACCTTTCTGTCGCTAAGTGTACTCAGGTAATCTATGGGTTAAAAATAATAATAATGCAGGACATTTCACACAGTGTTATGTAGCCCTAAAGAAAACAAAGTTTGTATTATGGGAACCACATGACTGATTAATACTATATAACTTTTAAAACTACTTATAAAGATTGATACTACTTATATACTTTTTTATACATAGAAAAACACTCCTACCCGAGACAAATAAAAAAGAAAAAGAGTAATAAAATCATTTTAGGAAACATAAATAGTGGCATCATCGCATCGTCCGTCGTATGATTATAATGGTTCGGGCTTTTGGGCAGGCTATACGTCTGAAGAAATATTTGCCTTTTTTGTCGAAATAATATTTTTTGCTTTTATGGATGACTAGCTCCTGCCCGTGGCTTTGCCCGTGTGATACGTAGATAAAAAATGGCCTATATGTTATTCTAAGTTAGAAATAGAAATAGAATAGAAATAGAAATAGAAAATTTTATTTCTGTAACATGTGTACAATATTAATAACTAAGGTTGAGATCTTCTTTTAAGTATAGAATACTTGTGTTAGAAAATCCTGCCCTTCCATAGCCATAATATTAAAGTTACAGATTGGTTAGGTACTATAAAACTAATGGCTTTAGATTAATTTACAGAAACATTTATTCCTATTTTATTAATTTTAACAATTTTGATAGATATTTAATTCTAAACAAATATCGATAAAAAATATAAGTATACATATATATTATATATTAGTATATATTATAGTGGACATAATGCCTTTGCGTGTTTGTTTGCTGTACTATGTGTATTTGAGTGTGAGTGAGTACGTGTGTGTGTGTGTGTGTGCGTGTGTGTATGTGAGAGTGTGTGTATGTGTGTGTGTCATTGAATAGAGGGGTTATGGGGTAGTTTGGTGTCTACTAGGTAAAAGTGTGGTAATAGGTACCAATGGTGGTAATAACATGTAGTAGCGCTTCCGTGTCCTCGTAGCTTTTTGTCAGCAGCCAATTAGTTAGGACGTTTTTACTCTCATAATATGCCATAGGGTAAATATTTAGTTTTTTATTCATTAGGGCAGATTGGATTGCATACTGGTTACGGGCAAATGAAGTTTTCGTTCCAATATTATTAGCGACCTTGTCTTTTCGTCTACGATTTACAATGTTAGGATTATAAACTAGAGTTTTGTGCATTCTTAGAACCACTTGTAGGATGTACAAACGTCTGATAGACAATAGTTGCGTCATAGAATAAATAAAGTATACGAATAAGTTTACATCTATGTTTATAAGTTCCATGTTTCATCTTAAACGGTTCAGCCATTATTGCGATATTATTTCAAAATTGTTGTATTATTATTCCAACTTTCAGATTTGTATTATTAAGTATAATTATTAAATGATGACAAATGATTCCCATCCCAAATTAGCCTCAAAATTTAAAAAAGCTCGCATCGTTGATACAGTCACGGCACACGGCATTGCAGGGTCTGATGAATACGACGCTGAAAGTCTAAATATCAGGATGTAGTAACTACTGGGTATTCATCTATATATGTGAAGCAAAAACTTTGTGCCTCTTTTTACGAAAAATTTGCTCGGACGGAGGAGTATAAACTTTTGCACACTTTTATATAGAGGAAGAGTGCAGAATGCTAATATTTTTTTAATTTATGCATAAAAATACATTAATTAATAATTAATTATGGTCTAGGTAAGAATTTCGACCAGTGGGCGACCACTAGTTTATTTAACTACAACTACACAATACATATATATATATGTGTATATGTTATTCATTGACGATCTATGTGACGCGTTGGGCCAAGGTTTGGCTGAGACGCAGAGGGTTCTATTCCCGCCGTGGGACAAATAATCTTGTCTCTGTCTTGTATGATCTACAAGTATTTGATTCGGGTATGGGTTATTCTATGTACAATATGTATATATTACAAAAAAGTATATAAATGGTAATATATCATGTGGTACTCACAACACAAGCTCTGCTTACTTTTGTGGTCATATGATGCTGTCTGAAAATCCGGCATTATTTATTTATTGTTCGTCGAAACTAATAAAGATTTCTGTTCGAGATTCCGGCATTACGGATAATTCAAGATAATTGGGGATTCCTGGAATCTGTGCGTATGGAGCCGGACTATTAACCCTCAGGATCAAAGGGATCGTGACTTAGCCCGGGTAATGCGTTCATGAATGTAGCATGAGAAAGGTTTTTATGAAAGATATAAGAACATTCATGTTACTTTATTTTGTATCGAAAGAATGGTCAATATGTAGTTTGTTAAAACTTGATGAAAAACTTCATTGTTTAGAAATAGCCACTGTCTGAAATTACTGGAAAAACCAATATTTTAATATTCAAATATCGAAGTGATAGTGAGTGGTTAAATCCTTTTTCGCAAAAAAATCCGGCTGCCACCGGCAACAAAATAAGGTTTTATGTAGGTTACTCGCTGGAACTTTTGCTACTATCAACAATATTGTTTTTATAAAGCTCTGCGTTCTATTGGTTTATTATGTCACTAGTACGGAAATAAAACAGACTAAATGGAGCAGAAATCAATTAATTGCCGAATTGTAGTCGTGCGAGAAGTTAAATGATGAGGAAATTTAGTTGATCGTAAATAGCACCAAATCTCGAAATCGATATTTGCGAATTTGCGATACCTATAATTTAGACGAATAATTTTGTTCAGATTCTCGCAATTCCTTTGAAACCACTTTCCCACTCATAACTTACTCAATCTCTCTATTAATATCCAGACTAAAATCAACCTAAATGGTATCTCAACTCATTTAAGAGTAGCTCTTTCTTCTACGCTGTAGGTTGAGGGTTCGATTCCCTCCCTGGACAAACTTTCGTGTAATGAACATTGATGTTTTTTTATGTGTTTTGGTGTTATAAAAGTATTATTAGCATGTAGGTACAGGGTGTCCGGTCGCAGAATTAGGATTTAAAAATTAAATAATAAAAACACTATCAATTATGTATATATGTTTATTTCAATAACGATAACAAAGAAGAATAGTGCGGATTCTATTGCTTAAAAATATTTCATCCAAATGTTGACCATCACGTCGGACACACTCTTCCAATCTAGCCTCTGTATTCCGTGCCACACGCTGGAGCAATGATGTTGGGATGGCTTTAACTTCGCGAACAATATTTTTTTTAGCGCCGAGATGGTTGCTGGGTTGGTTTCGTATAATTATTAGTATTACTGAAAGAACACTGGTGGTGCAGTCGCAGTGGCCCCGTCTTTCGATCTTAAGGTCGTGGCTTCAATCCAGAGGTGTACTAAATCAATTTTGAAAAATGTATGTCCTCAGTACGAGTACTGTCAAACGGTAAAAGATAACATCGTGATAGATAGATAGATAGATAGATAGATAGATAGATAGATAGATAGATAGATAGATAGATAGATAGATAGATAGATAGATAGATAGATAGATAGATAGATAGATAGATAGATAGATAGATAGATAGATAGATAGATAGATAGATAGATAGATAGATAGATAGATAGATAGATAGAAAGATAGATAGATAGATAGATAGATAGATAGATAGATAGATAGATAGATAGATAGATAGATAGATAGATAGATAGATAGATAGATAGATAGATAGATAGATAGATAGATAGATAGATAGATAGATAGATAGATAGATAGATAGATAGATAGATAGATAGATAGATAGATAGATAGATAGATAGATAGATAGATAGATAGATAGATAGATAGATAGATAGATAGATAGATAGATAGATAGATAGATAGATAGATAGATAGATAGATAGATAGATAGATAGATAGAATCCTAGGATCCTAACTCGATGCATAGAACCTATAAACTTCGAAGACATTTTGTGCCAAGTGCAAAAATGGAGCCTCTGTGACGCCCTTTAATCCTTTCACACTGGTTCCAAATAACTAATGACACATTAAGAAGAAGAAGTATTATTTATATCAACATTATATAATAATTCCACTTTCAAAACTTTCATGAGTTGTACTACACAATTTGATAAACATAGGCTTTACTCACATGTTATAATGTGAGTCGATGGAAGCAACGACACTGTTTCGAGTCATCTAGAGACTCTTCATCAGTGTGAGTTTGATCCGCGATCCGCTTCTTGCCGCTCGAGTTCACGGTTCGCGCAACAGTGTCAGTGCCCCGTGATAAAACGTAATACGTGATACGTATAATACGTATCAGGTACGTATAATACGTGAGTAAAGCCTGTGTTTATCAAAATGTATAAATAATTATATCAGTCTTTTGGTTCCCATATTACTATGCTTAGTTTGGTGCTTAATATTGTTGTGTTGATTATTAACCATATAATTTATTTATTTATATTTATTATTTATTTAATCTTCTCCTTTCATCAGGTATCAGACTCCGGCGTCAGAACATTGGCCCGTCGCTGTTACAAGCTGCGATACCTGAACGCGAGAGGTTGTGGTGCTTTGGGTGATGATGGAGTGGAAGCGGTGGCCAGGGGCTGTTCCCGGTTGAGGGCTCTGGACCTAGGGGCTACGGATGTATCTGAGGCTGGGTTACAGGTGCGCACTTCAATGACTCAATGGAATATTTATCATGTAATTACACCCTCCAGGGTGGTTGGAGTTTATGCGTAGATTCCCCGTGACCACGTAAGTTAGTAAATATTTTATAGGGCAATATGTACGCTTTTATAACCAAGTGACTAGGTTTTTATCTCAAGTGACGTGCAAAATGTTTGGATTGACAAGTTTAAAAAGTAATTAAACAAAAATTATCTTATATAGTTTACTAGTTGCTGTCCGTGGCTTCGTACGCGTGGTACCTTTATAAATAGTAGCCTATGTCCTTCTCCAAGGTCCCATCTATCTCTATACTAAAATTCATCAAAATCGGTTCAGCGATTTAGGCGTGAAAACGTGACAGACAGATTTACTTTCAAATTTATAATATTAATAAGGTTTATAAAATATCGAATTATTTAAATAGAGAAAGCTTAGGATAAATCTGCTCCAACACTTGGCATCCGTAATAAAATTAGCAAGTAAAACGAAAAGCGTTAAATTTCTAGCCGGATTCTTCTTGAACTGGGGCCAGGTGGGGCAGCTAGTTTCTCGCTGATAGAACTAGCCTGCTATAAGGCGATTCAAAATGTTCCTTGTGATTTTAATGAATAAGTAATTATTTGATTTGACACAACTTCTCGGCACGACCAGTAATGTTATGGAAAAAAAATCCCGTGGCATATAGGTAGGTAGTATCACTAGGAGAGGGTAGATGTATCGTAGAAAATGTTGTCTCCCGCGGTGGTAATACATGATTTAATTGAATCGATAAGAAATATAATTAACTAACTAATTGAAAGAATAAATATATCATTTACTGTCTTCAGAAATACGTTAGAAAAACTGCGTGAGAGTTAAAAAAACATTGTAAAAGTCGAAAAAGTGCAGTCTTGGGGTCCTATAATCCTATAAATACACAATTGCTGTGTTGTTTATCTCTGTTGCTATCTCTATTCATTATCATTTGAATGACATTAACACCACGATAGCTAATTGTCTGATTATAAGGGTTGATTTTTATGTCAAAAAACTTGACTTACAATATTGTTTACATATTTTATATTTTTTGTTTTTTTTATTAATATATAATTTCAAAAGCATCATCTGGCCCCAAAGTAAGCGTGTGTGGTGACTAATACTTATATACTTTTTTTTGTACATACAAACATACACATAGAAACATTAATAATATATATAGAAACACCCAGACCCGAGACAATTACTTGCAGATCATACAAACATTTGTCTCGCGTCGGGAATTGAACCCGTAACCTTATGCGTCTCAATTATACCTTCGCCCACTGCGCCACAGAGGTCGTCATTTTAGAACAATCATTCAACCAATTTCAGATCCTGGCGCGATGCTGTCCGAACCTCAAGAAGCTGGCGCTGCGAGGATGCGAGCTCGTCGGAGACGATGGCTTGGAAGCCGTGGCTTACTACTGCCGAGGACTTTGCCAGCTGAATATCCAGGATACTCCTGTGACGTTACGAGGGTATAGAGCCGTTAAGAAGTACTGCAAGCGATGTGT
The DNA here is from genome assembly GCA_948098915.1 of Lampropteryx suffumata. NCBI lineage: Eukaryota > Metazoa > Arthropoda > Insecta > Lepidoptera > Geometridae > Lampropteryx > Lampropteryx suffumata. The sequence continues at coordinate 10,591,265 of OX402565.1, forward strand.
TATTGAGCATACTAACCCTGGATTTTGCTGATGTTGAAGAATGCTTCAAAATTATATACAGGGTGTAGAATAATGGCTGAAAACTCTTCAGTACAGCATCTATAAGCACTAGTTGACATTAATATAATGTGTTTTTTTATAAACATTCGCGATCAGAAATCATATTGTTTTTGTAGTTAAAGGTTATTTCACGATCATGGTTATCCCAACATAATACGCAATAAATACCCGTTAACTACTAAAAACAATTATTATTATGATAGTCAGACTACTAACACATAATCTAGGACACCCGGTATAAACCCTGGTTCCTAATTCTAGTAAATGTGAGATAAAATGTCGTTGAAAGATTATGATGTCATGGCACAGAATAAATAAATGTCGCATAAACAAAACAATATTTCGTCTGAAATAGAAAATGAAGTTAAGACTTTCGGAGGTTTCAGTTGTGATAAAATATACATTTCGAGGCCTTCTGAAGTCGCCCTTCTGTTTCTACGATTATAGCTCTTATCAGCAAAGAAACGGGTTCAGACGGAGTTTGTTTAAAGCCTTGTTTTGACGAGACGTGATTGGCATCTGTTCTTAGATTCGAGAATAATTTTATCATCGTTTAACTGTACTGTTTGAAACTTCTATTACTTATAAACCGTTTAAGTTACAACAAGTTGTTTACAAGATGTTCTCTCTCGCACAATATTGCTATTAGTATTATGCGAGTGAAAACTCATAACTATAACCGTCATTTGTGATTTGATTCTTCATTTAAACAGGTGATTCCTATAACTATAGGTACACTCAGGTAGGTGCGAGAAATTATCTTAATAATCATCTCACTCGCACAATATTACAATTAGTATTTTTACATTTTGATAAACACGTGTTTTACTCACTTATTATAAAGCCACCGACCTGTTTCGATCTAGAGAATCCTCATCGGGGTGGGTTTGATCAGCAGTTCGCACTCTAGAGTGTAAGGCAGCGTCGATGCCTCTATCGACTAAATAAAAATAACACGTGAGTAAAACCCGTGTTTATCAATGTATAGTACAACTCACGAAAGTCTTGAAAGTGATACAATTAATATTGTTATTATGTATTAGCAATCATGCTATTATTGATGTTACTATTAGCAATATTGCTACTAGTATTGTTACTATTAGCAATATTGCAACTAGTATTGTTACTATTAGCAATATTGCTACTAGTATTGTTACTATTAGCAATACTGCTACTATAGTATTGTTACTATTAGAAATATTGCTATTAATACTGTACTATTTGCGATACTGCTGTAACGAGGCATGACTAAAACTGCCATTTAAGATTTCTTTCATTATCGAAACTGGTTATACTTAATTATACTCCTAGGTACTCAAAACATTGATTCAAATCCGAATTAATTGACTATAATTAAAAGAGGAATTCGTAAATTTGTTACATTTCATTACATACGATTATGTGTTTGAATTCATAGGGCAACATAATAATTTTTGATGCATAATTTCATAAATATTATACTAAGATACAAACATAAATGAAAACTTTAATGAGGTAGGTATTATTGACGATTTTGTGTATTTTTGTTAAGATAAGTTGAATTGTCCAATTGAAAGTGTACAATTGTATATATTTTTTTCTTGTTAATATTTAGGATAAGTTTGGATTGCTTTATTTTATTTATTGTGCCATTTGTAAATAATTATTTAAATAACTAAATTCAGCCTTACCCTAGTACTTTGATAAAGCACAGGTACATCCATACTGCCATACTTCTATACTAATATTATATCATAAAATGGAAAGTGTCTGTCAGTTTATTGTTTTATTTTTCACTGCTAAACAGATTTTGAAGAAAACTTGGTGATGTAGTCTGTGGCTTATTAGCATATGGGCTAGGTACGTTTTAAGTAAGTACAAAAGCCAATACAAAATAAATCTATGCATAAAAATCAATCATGTGTGTTTTCAGTCACTATTTTGTAGATCAGGATACTTCGAGGCCTAGTTTATGACATCTGTCCAATTTGACATATCTTTAAGACTGTTCAATGTTTATAAGCTCTTGGAACTGGGGCACTAATCCGACTAATCCGAACGACTTCAGCGTAAGTTTCATAACTCATAATGAATAATTCGACATTTGATGCTCATTTTTACGAAAAATAGATTTTTCGTAATATAATAATATTCGTAATAATCAAAATATATGCCGATTATCCGCCTATAGCACTCAAAAATAATCTAGATATCTCACAGGGAAACAATTTTTAGAATAGGAACAGCAGTTTTAAAGAATATTAACATCTAAACAGACAAAAAACAAAACCTGTTTAAATATTCATTTCTCATTTAAACGTGTCCTCTCATTTACGCACATTACTAACTGTATTGCTGTTAGTAATGTGCGAGTGGAACATATACCTTCCTACGAACTTAACTTCCTTATAATATTTGTATAGAAGTATAGATTTGAAACACCATCTATTAGTTTGTAATTTTGGGCTACAGGAACTGAATAAAAATGTTTGAAATAAAACTAATATAATAAATTTACCGATTTTAGTAATTATCTGGAAGGCTACCTTCCTTTCTGGTGCTATAATAGCGACATTAAATGATCATACGTATCTGGTGTCGTGTTTTCAGGTTTTTAAAATATTGTGTTTCTTTTAATCGAAAAAATATCGTAAATATAATTTTCTTTACCTCGAAGCAACCTGTTCGTAAAAAATTGAAGCGCCCCCTCCCGCGTTGCCGCATAGCTGCCCTACTACGGTAGCGCTCATGTAAAGGATGCTTGAAATGAAAGATTGTTTTTAATGTATCACTTAGTTTGAAAATATCTGAATTTCCATTACTGACTTCATTCATATATTTCATTTATGATTACTGATAAGTAGCTCTATCCGTGTGTTTATTTATTTAATGTCGCCATTATATTTACACCCTGTATTTAGTCGATAGTTTATAAATATGTAATTATATGAATATCTTCAAAAGATATGTTACAATAGGCAAGGTCTTTAGAAATGCCATTGTTGATTGATGTTTTATATAAATATAATTTTAATAAGGTTTCAGTTGTTTTCTATTTTCTAAAACCCAATTTTTTTAATAATATTATTTGAATTTCGTTAGTATAAAAAACGAAAAACCTGTTTTTTTAAGACATGTGCCATGTGCACGAAACGAGGCTCTGAGGCGCACTTTAATCCTTTCACCACACTGGTTAGAAATAACTAGAGACACGATAAGAAGAAGAAGGTTACTAATTAATTAACAATATTCATTAATTAACTGCTCACTCGAACACAATAAGTACATAAAGCAGATTAAATCTTAAATCATTGAATTGCTTTCCCAAGACGGTGACGAGACGTGTCTCGGAATATATTTTATACCATCCAAAAAAGTGTAGTAATACTGTAACGTGCTTATGTTAGGAGTACTGGGTGTTTTTTTGATGTATAATATATATTGACAAAAAATAATTATATAAGTCTTATATCAGCCATTAGTAATCATAAAGCAAGCTCTGCTTACTTTATGGTTAGATAATGTTGTGTAACACATGACTGATATACTACTCCTATACTATACTCCTACTACTATATTTTTTGTAAATTCATACGTCTACTATATATTTATCATTACCACTCACTCATTCATAACGAAATCTCAGAAACCACCGAACGGTTTGGAATGAAATTTAGTATGCCGTATCTTATATCCTCTAGGGCCGTAGGTGCTCGGTAAAAAAGGTATTCAAAAGAAAAACACTCGGGATCATGGTCAAACCGCGAAAACCGCGATTATGTTTTGTAATTTTTCCGAAACATTCATTTGTTCAATTATTATCTTGCTACTTTTAATCTACCACGCAAGCAAAGCCGCGGGAAACAGCTAGGATTATATATAGAAACACCCACACCAAATACTTGCAGATCATACAAACATTTGTCCCGCGGCGGGAATCGAATCAGCAACCTTCTGCGTCTCAGTCGAATCTTGGTTCACTTCGCCATAAAATATCATAAGTATGTATTTAAAACTAATATAAGTATTTTATCAATCATCTGTTTACCATAATACAAGCTATGTGCATAGTTATGCGTAGACTAGATTGTGTTGTGTGCATTGTTTATATACATATAATGTATTTATGTATTTATTTTATTATTAATCTGCATCGAAAAACATTTAAAAAACCTTCTCATATCTTTAAAAGACCTATACAATAATATGGCACAATGGGATGGTAAAAAAAAACATTTTGAAAACTATTTCAATGTCTTTTTTTATAATTTAGTAGGATCCCCTAAAATGTAATGCCGAGCAAAATTTCATTATGATAAAACGAATAATCTGCATGTAAGCACGGAACTGACGGGCAGACAGACAAAAATAGCGATATTACTTTGGGTTCTCTCTGGACTTCGAAACCCTGAAGTTCAAGTTCAAGTTGTTTATTGGTAAAAAAATAAGGTTACATATCAGTTTCTTCACAATAATAGATAGGTTAGTAAATACATTGTGCTGTACATATAATACAACGAGCATTTAAACATACATCGTTCAAATTTACAATATACATTTATGTATATTCATTTAAAGTAAATAATACATTTTTGTGTGATAATAAAGTTATTAAGTTATTATTCATTCAATTGGTACAATATAATAAAAGTCACATAATAATGTAATGTCTAACTGAAAAAATCATCAATCCTGTAATGCGACTAATCAATGAGCCAATTTGTTAATTTGAATTTGAAGGATTGCGTTAACATTTGTGATGTCAGGAAAAAATATTTATATTACTACACCTTTTAAATTTTCGTTGTATCGGCTAGCATGATCGTGAATCTAAGCGTTTCCGGTAGGAGGTTGGTTTGAATGAGGCAATTTGAGAGGATCCCCAAAGATTGCTAGTGATGGGAACGTTATAGGCAATATAACTAAAAGGGTGCCCAAATTAAAAACAAAAGCCTTGATTATCCTGACAACTGTTATTAAGGGTGTGTTATAAAGGTAGTTAAAAACTTACCAATTTTTTCTCAAAACAGGACAGACAAATTGTAATACGCCACTAAACTACATTCTCCTTCTTCGTTCATGGCATGTGTCATGACATAATAATGTCAATTTAGTCAGTGTCAAGTGTTTATATTGTTTATAGTATGTCACAATGTCGGATCTAGTCAAGTGATTATTTTTGCACTAATCACAACAAAACATTTATTTACACGATTGAATAACTCAAGCTCTATTATAATAAAAATACCCTAATAATGTGTTAAAAACTAAAAAGACAACCGACTTCATGTATATACACAAGGTAGCTACTGTAAAACGTTGAGGAGTTCCCTTGACTGTCCTTCGTCTTCATTATCAGATCCCTAATGACAGTCACAAACTATCTCGTTGTAAAGTTCTCATCAATACAAATTAATCAAGCACAAACACCAGGTAATTGCTGTATATCGTTGAGGAGTTCCTTCGACTGTCTTCTGACTGACTGTTTCGGCTCCATCATCAGATCGATTAGACCTTCATTAAATAGTAGTGCTTTAAAATCCTTAATGAAAAAAATTTACAAACGCTCTAGTCGCCACTTCAATTTTTTCTGGGATGTCATCATCAGATACACAGATACAGAGAACAAATAATCATCAAAATCGGTTCATAAACGACGAAGTTATCCGCGAACATACATAAAAAAAAATATATACTGTTGAATTGAGAAACCTCCTTTATTTGATGTCGGTTAAATATTACAAATAAAACCGGATATAACTCAAGAAAATAAATAATATAACAACGCAATGTTTGCGTCGCAAGACGACCATAAATAATTCTAAACTGAAATGTCTCATCAGAAATTACATTGCCAATATATGTCACTAGACGGTGGCGCCACCTGGAAATAGATCATGCAAAGCCTGGGTTTGAAGGTCCTGTCATGCACAATGCAACTGACCTTCATGGTTAGGATTCTCCCCTACTTCGTATGAATCTTGTCATGGAGTAAACCGAACACCTCGTTCATCAACAACTTTAGAAAAACTGTGATCGACAGTGTACCGTGTCGTCTGATGCATGGAAAAGCAGGCACAGAAGAAGAACAAGGTCAACCGGATCTAGATCGTGATGCTTTTAATAAGAACAATCAGTTAAAGCAGCGTGATGTTTTGTTATTTTATTAATATACAAATCCACAGCCCTTATTATTTATACAGCGCGTCTTATAAAACATTACTAACAGCTAATTAAATTTTAGTTAATTTACATCATTTTAGGGTTCCGTACCTCAAAAGGAAAAACATGGAACCCTTATAGGATCATTTTGTTGTCCGTCCGTCTGTCTGTCTGTCAAGACTCTTTATCTCGGGAACGCATCGGGGTATCAAGTTGAAATTAAAACGAAACGATTACGATAAACGATTAAAACAATATACTCGTCTACAGTCTCTTGAAGCTGTAAAAAAATAAAACTTTTAAGTTAAAGAAAAAAAAAGAAACGGCCGTTTATGCAGCAAAAAAAGTGTATTTTGACACTCTCAACTATAAAATTTGGCATGTAATACCGTCTTATATTACAAGTATAGGGAAAAATCTGAAAACTATACATTTGTAATTAAATCATAAAAAACAGGGTCTTTATGCAAGGAACGGCGGTGGACAGGTGGAACATTTTGAATTAAGTTAACCGTGTCAACTGGGGTATCGTATAAAAAGGATCATTGGCAGATTTTTAATTATTGTTATGATGTATTATAATTTTCGATTTAAGACGAAAATAAAAAAAAAAATCTCTTTTTATGGTGATAATAGGTAATAGGTATATATAATAGGTAATAATAATTTAAAATTAAAATTGTATTTACATGTACCCACAAATTTGTACGGAACCCTCGGTGGGCGAGTCCGACTCGTTCTTGTCCGGTTTTTTACACTACAGATACTTACAATCTAATACGTTTTAAATAGGAACCCAAAACATTTCATATAATAAATATTGGTGGATACAACACAAAAAAAAAAAAACAGCCCCAAACTAAGCATAGCTTGTATTATAGTGAACAAATGAATGATAGAATATATATTTTTAAATGCATGCTTAGATACTCCATAACACCCAGAAATTTCATCACACAAATGATTGGGAGGGAATCAAATCCCCAACAGCGTAGAAGACAGAACTTCTATCAACTGAGCTGACATGCCAGTCGGTCATGTAATAATTATTATGTACATTATGTACATTTTATTATTATTATGTATATTGTTATGTACCTACAAAAAAGTTGAAAAGAACAAAGGATACCTAAATGTGTGCAAAAGATGCTCAGAGACGCTGCATTTTAGTGATTCGGTACTTGTAGGTTCCAGCCAAAATATACCAGCTGGGTGGTCACCCCAGTTGGTACATTACGTAAAACTAGCAATAGCGACTGTAATAACAACGCGACAGCAAGATCGACGCAATCAGTCGCAAGCCGTAAAATACTTCTTATTACGGAATTTAGCCACTGATTTTTACTAGCTTTTCGCCAACCTACAGCAACTCTTATAGGAGAGATACAAAAAGTGTGTTTGACAGCAGAGATCGCGCAATTCACGGCTATTGCTAGTTGTCTCGAGTTACTTAATAGGGTAATAGGTTTCAACTAATAATAGTCCAACTACAGACATCCCTAAACTTTGTTAGCTTAGCTTAGATACAAAATGGCACGTAATGAGGAGGCTATTGAGGCCGGCTCAGCCTGATCCCAGGGGATTCAGGAGGCTCGCGATTTTATATAAACATATCGGGAACCTCATTTTGAATTATTGGAAACATTTTTTTAGCCTAAAAGGCTTCGAGCCAATTTTAAGGGGATTTGCAAAAAATCTTCAGCAATTTGAAGCTTTACTTAGTTCTGTCTGATCCAACTTTCAATATCGTAAAAGTTATTTCGGTATTTTTATAATTTTGTTCTGTGAATTTGTAGATATAACATCTACGACACAGTGTTCATTACATACACTTACACAGGCAATTCAAATTACTTAATCCTGGGCAATACTTTACAATTATGACGTCACGACAACATCGTGTTATTAAATCTGATCTGGTTACCGTAATACAAGCTTGGTTTTGCATTGTTTCGCATTCTCGAACCAACTATGCTCAAAATTCATTTTTAAGTAGAATGCATAGAACCTATAACAAAGCTTCAGCTCTGATATTTTTAACAATACCTACCTACTTAGTAAGAATGTTTTTAGGCGCGATGTAGGAAGTGCTGAATGATGTTAGCTAGTAACATATTTAATATAAGTACGCATCTTCATACCAATTTGTATTGAGTAAATATAATGGTATTTATTTTTATATATCTACATATATAATAATTATTATTATTATCTACATATATAATAATAATGTGTCAAACATTTAATGTTTAATCAAACATTTTATGTTTGTCCTACATAGTGTATAATTTTCTTTCTTTTTTACACAAACAAATAACACACACACACATCATCACACACACACACACACACACATCATCACACACACACACACACACACACACACAGACACACACATAATTACATACAAGCATCACATCTTGATTACTGTCGGTTTATTTTGTTTATTATAATGTAAATCCGTTATAGGCTGTCGGTTATAAGTTTAAGTTTTATGTAATCTATTTTAAGAGAAGATTGTGTACAACGAATAAATATCTCTACTTAATGTGAGACAGATTTTTATTAAAGCATAAATAACAAAACAACATGTCATAGTAAATGAAAATATTTATGACAAATTAAATACATTAAATAAATTAAATACACAGTTAAATACACATTAAATACAAAAAACTTTAAAACCATAATTATTTGACAAACTTTGGAAGGCAGTTTCTTAGTACCATGGGACCTAGAACATTATTTATAACCACATTGCATACGCTTTTTAGGTTTCGAACCCATGCTACGACAGATATTACTATGTTAGAGCGTATTTCAATAAGACTTTTACTTTATTTACGGTTTCACGCCAAAATCTACCTTCCCGTCTATAAGGCTCGTAAATTTCATTTCCTCCCCTTTTTCGAAGGTAGATGAGGTATGACGGATCAGAGATACTGATCCGTCATACGTCATGGGCATAGCGAACTGTACATCTACTATTTGGACCAGCTAGAACCATTGGGACTGCGTACTGTTGTTGGGTTAAAGAAACCTAAAATTCTACACATAATAATTTTATAGACAAAATGCTTCCATTATCAGAGCGTGCTCTTTTTTTAAAGCATAAGCCTAAGTCTTAAAAAACATTATTTTTTCAACATATCGCTAAGCAAATTAAAGTCTTCTTCGACAGTCAACCGTATATTATTTAATTGGGCTGTATTTAATTTTAATTTAATTGATCTTCATAATTGAAAATATTTCTTGTTTGAAGTAGAATCTGTTGCCTGCTCTTATATATATTTGTATTTACTCATTTATTAGGGTTCCGAAGTTCACAAGGAACCCTTACAGTTTTGGTATGTACGTCTGTTTTGATTCTGATTGTCTGTCTATCTGTCCGTCTGAAGCTTTGACAAGGCTCGCAGACTATTAGTTTTATCATAAATACATTTTGCACGGTAATTGAAAGGCACGGTTTTGAAAGTCTATAATCGCTACAAGACTTGGTCGCTAACTATTGGCCTCATACACAAACTCAGAGTCGCGCAACGTGCTATGGAGAGAGCTATGTTGGGTGTTTCACTACGTGATAAAATCCGCAACGAGGAAATCCGTCGAAGAACCAAAGTCACCGACATAGCACTGAAAATTTGCAAGTTGAAGTGGCAATGGGCAGGCCATATAGCTCGCAGAACTGATAACCGTTGGGAAATAAAAGTTCTCGAATGGCGACCAAGGACAGGAAAACGAAGCGTAGGACGACCCCCCACCCAATGGACTGACAACATTGTAAAGATCGCAAGAAGTCGGAGGATGGAGAGAGCTCAAAATCGTTCTTCCTGGAAATCTATTGGTCTATGTTCAGCAGTGAACTTCGAAAAGGCTGTTATGATAATGACGTATTAGTGGTTCCAACAAGGTAAAGGAATAAAAACGAGGACTGTGGCCTTGGAGCGCAAAGAGTGAAAAATATTAAGCTTCTATGTGGCTATTTTTGATAGCTGACCTCAATCAACCTCTATCAGTTTGGAGAAACTCCGATTTTTTTACATGATAGTTGGATATATGATGAAATGAGAAGGAAATTGATCATAGATCATAAGGTTTTAGTAGATTGTAAGTAACCTCCTGATTTGAATACCTTAAAAAAAGCCGAATACATTTTTTTTTATCATAGATATCATAGATACCTTTGACCGAGACCAGACCAGATTGTAGTTTTCATGAAAGACACAGCAGAGTTTTCCAATCCTTGGCTTCATTCCTAGTCTTTCCTTCCAATATAAATGTGGAAGTAAAGTGAGGAAAGTGAGTTAGTGAGGGTGGTAGACTTACAAGGTATAAATGGTACTGAGCGTTACGTTTGCTTATCCTGTGAAATGTTTTTAGATATACTAATTAAATGATGTTAAATTGGTTTAGGACCTGACCACTAGTCATTTTTATCCATACTGACTTCGGAAACCTTCACTAACCATGGAAATAAGCGCATGGCCAATTTATTTTAACTAAATGCGAAAACTTTTAATTGTCCACTACACTTGTCGGTATCTGTGACGAGAAGATGTGCCTTAATTTCCCGAACGCTGCCCATCCGAGTTGGATTCGTCGGCTGACCTCTTTGTTGAAGTTGGACTTGCCTAGTTGAATCGTCTGACCCAAATAAACATAATGGTCTACAACTGCGATTACATCGCTCCCATGAGTATTTGACATGATTTTTGTCTTGCTCATGTTCATTTTAAGATCCACCTGTTGGGAGACGATATTGAGGTCGCTGAGCATTGTGCCTAGGTCTTTCAGCGATTCTGCCATAAGAACTATATCGTCGGCAAATTGAAGGTGAGTGACGCATTCGCCATTGATGTTGATACCATGTATATGCCAGTACAAGAGCTTGAGCTTGAGAAAATCTCCCATCTCCCAACTCCCAACTCCCATCTCCCATCTCCCATCTCCCATCGCCCATCTCCCATCTCCCAACTCCCATCTCCCATCTCCCATCTCCCATCTCCCAACTCCCAACTCCCAACTCCCAACTCCCATCTCCCATCTCCCATCTCCCATCTCCCATCTCCCATCTCCCATCTCCCATCTCCCAACTCCCAACTCCCAACTCCCAACTTCCATCTCCCATCTCCCAACTCCCATTTCCCATCTCCCATCTCCCATCTCCCATCTCCCAACTCCCAACTCCCATCTCCCATCTCCCATCTCCCATCTCCCATCTCCCATCTCCCATCTCCCATCTCCCATCTCCCATCTCCCATCTCCCATCTCCCATCTCCCATCTCCCATCTCCCATCTCCCATCTCCGATCTCCCATCTCCCATCTCCCATCTCCCATCTCCCATCTCCCATCTCCCATCTCCCAACTCCCAACTCCCAACTCCCAACTCCCATCTCCCAACTCCCATCTCCCATATCCCATCTCCCATCTCCCAACTCCCATCTCCCAACTCCCAACTCCCAACTCCCAACTCCCAACTCCCAACTCCCAACTCCCATCTCCCATCTCCCATCTCCCATCTCCCATCTCCCATCTCCCATCTCCCATCTCCCATCTCCCATCTCCCATCACCCATTTTTACAAGTAACCTTTAACATAATTATATCTAGGTACCTATCTACACCTATTATTCCATTATAATATACAAAGGTACACTGATTCATTCACTGCAAATGTTACTTTGTAATCCTATATTTATATGGGATTATAAAATTATTTATGCCGTTATTTTAAGTTATTTATGCAGTCGACGACCTTTGTGACCCAGTGGACCATAGCCCTACCGTGCCCCCAGATTACTAATATAATATTATTGATCCATTCTAGTTGACAAGTCATTATTACGACGACCTCTGTAGCGCAGTGGGCTAAGGGCCGACTGAGAAGCAGAAGGTTGCGGGTTAGATTCCCGCATCGGAACTAATGTTTGTATGATCTGCAAATATTTGTCTCGGGTCTGGGTGTCTCTATGTATAATATGTATGTATTTATAAGTAGTATATCAGTCATGTGCTACCCATAACACAAGCTCTTACTTTGGAGCCAGATGATGTGTGAAATGTCCGGCATTATTTATTATTTATTTATTTATCACGCGTTGAAGAGTTTCGGATTTTATCATGTTTTTCAGTATTAGATCACCACGAAACTTATCTGGGACCTGGGAATACCTCAGAGATTAATCATAAAAATATAATAAATAAGATATAAATAAGAAAAGTAATCATAAAAATCGGCTTACATTGACGGAGATATTAGGTAACATACATACAAAAAAACAGTAAAGTTGAGAACCATCGTCTCTTTTTGGTAGCCGGTTAAAAATGTTACAGACAGTCAGCAGTACATTTATCTGCCACTTTATAGATAACACCATTCATATCTGATTGCGATATATTTATTTAAGTATTTTATTAGAGCCAATAATCTTATCTGTGGTCTGTAGGTACACTATTGTACACAGCACACTACCGTCAGTTTTATCTCTTGAAATCTGTTATTATTTGGTTATTGCATATTGACAGTCAGCAAATTGACAGTTTTGTTTACTTCTTTGAATCGTCTTAGCAGGGCGGTTTTTGTAAATACTGTATGTATTTATTACACATAAAAATACCCAGACCCGAGACATATGTATATTTTCAAATCATACAAACACTAGTCCCGCGACGGGAATCGAACCCACAACTTTCTGCATCTCAGGAGGACTTTGCCCACTGCACCACACAAGGTCGTCAAATAGATGTTTTTGCAATATTAATAGTTACATTCGCAATTTATATCGTGAATTCACAATATTCCGGTAGTTTAATCTACCTGGTTTTTTGAAGTGAAAACTTTTTTAGCATCGTTGTGATTTGAAAGTCGATGAAACGAAAAAGCGACAGTAAAAAGAGACAGACACATAAATTCATAAGATTTAACGTGGGAGAAAACGAGATAGGAATACGTGTTTATTATTACGTGTTTGTGCGCGTGTCAGAAATGATCTAGAGCTATACCTAAAACATACTAAAAGCTACCTGTTCACTACCTAAAAAGTGGGGAAATGTAGGTTGATAAATTTAAATGCAACTTTATGGACGTTATTTATTCTATTAATAATGTAGATGATTATATTAATTGCTAGACAAGTCACGTGTACAGTGTGACTGTGGTGCCCCCTTCCAAACTATGTCTCATCTACTTGATTGCCCTACTTGCCCCTCCTCCTGCACAAGAGCTGACCTCAACACCGCCTCGGACGCCGCTATAGCCGCAGCAACATTCTGGTCGAGGCAAATTTAAATTTTATGAGAGAAAATTGACACGAAAGAAGAAGAAGAAGAAGAATGTAGATATATCAAAACTTCTAAGACATTTAAAGACATATCTATTATACCATAGCAAAGCTAGTACATACTAGAAAAAGTATAGTTACCTATACGTAAAACAATAGCTCATCAATTATTTAAAACATATCACACCGACACGACAGGTAACAACATAATAAGTAACTGTTACAAATGTATGTAGTTCACAAAGATAAAATAGTTTTAAAGCCTGGGATTGTTACCAAACAGAGAACAACGTAATAAGTTAACGGTACACATATTAAATACACACAAATATATTCTAGTACAATATTATTACAAGGTACTTATCTTTCTAGTTCGGTCACTCCAAATCCACCCGTGTCAGGCTTTATCATCGCCTTTTATACATCTTTGAAATATATACAAAAAATCACACCATATTCATTATTCAACCAATCAGAGAAGCCTATTAAGAATCTAAATAAAATAATGGAAGTTATTTACTTGATAACAATAAAAAGATGTTAAAATATAATTCAAGAAACAATGGATTCATAGTTTTGCTATACCTTAGTTACCTGCGGTCAGTAATCTAATCCCTGTTTGTAAGCTACGCCGTACGCGCGTTTTAAAAGAAAAAAATATATCATTGAAACACAGTTTCAAGCAATTACAATTAAATCAGGTACAATTTAGTTACATAAAAATGAAAGAATTAGGTTTAGTAGTTCCAGATATTAATCACCTACATACCTACATACAAACTGAAAACGATTTGAGAAAACCGTCTGACCCATATTACATTTTTCTAGAGTCCTACTTATCTACTTGTTTTCCAAAAGTTTGGAGTTAATCGCACCTTGGAATAGTAAAAGTCGGTTGCAGGTGATTTACTTTTAAATTGTAAATATTTTATGTCTTTTAAACTAGCATAGATTATAAGTAATTTAATTGTTACTAATATAGGTATAATATGGATCAATGGTCTGAAATAACCTTTTTATAATATTATTATTATTGAAAATTATCCATACAAACTTAGACACACCCTCTTGCACTTCTTTATGAAGTAATTTTAAAAAACCTTCGGATAAGTATTTTATTATTGCTTTTAAGGGCGAGTTTCCATAGTTTGGAGTTAAAAATTCCCAAAAAAAGTGAAGTACCCGTTTGTATCCCTTTTAGAAGTATTTTAGAAAAACTCTCGAACATGGTATGTCATTTATCATTGAATTTACAGAGTATTTACTCAATATTTGGAGTGAACCACTTGTTAAAAATCACACATTCAAACATTGACAGCCCGGTTCACCGCTTTCAGAGGTGATTTTGAAATAACGTTTTGACATGTATTTCAATATTTTGCTTATAACTTGATTGGAAACGTTGATTATGAAACATAAGGACAAATGTTCTAGGGTTTTTGAATACACCCCAAATACAAAGGGACTTAAAATGTATTGAACATATGGTGCGATTTGATTCAAACTTGGGTCAAATATAAAAAAAGCATATTAATATTCCTGAAAGGAGGAGGGCGTAATGGCATAATGTTTTTTAAACTTACGCGATCAGAACACATTTACACTCTGTCATCTGTTTTTACACTCTGTCTAAGGTTTACAGAGTGTAAACCTGTCGAAACGTCGGGAAAAATAGGTAAATAAACGCGATAAATACCCTTAAGAGTGAACAAGTCGATTATCTTTCCATACAAACGTCGAAGGGTGATCACACCACCGTCTGATGATGAACAACCAAAACTAAAAGTGATATAAATTTGTCTTGTCATAATCTATGCTTCTATGAATACAGAATTGTGAAAATAATATGGGTTTGAAAGATACAAGACTTTTTACACAATCGTTTTATTTAGAAATCATAGATTAATCTGATCATATGACTCAAAATTATAATCGCGCTATCTCCTTACTGCTCATCTCTATCCTTGGTGCACGTCTATTCTTTTCTCACACTAAGCTAGGTGAAATAGCATGCATTTAAGCTGCGCCCACCAACGAGTTTGTGCCGCTGACTTGTGTATCCTTAAATATTTATAATAGCGTAATGGGATGTTGTTTGTTACGGAAAATTTTTAAAAGTGATGAGTGCAACCTCATGCTCAAGTTTTAAGTTTGTAAATGATTGGGGAATTTTCAATATCATCTCTCTTAGGGGTTAAATTTATTAAAATCCGATCTTAATATGCCTACACTATATAACAATAACACACACTCAGAGTTTCGTGTTTCTAAGATTAGATTTGGCAACTAAATATATGTCAGAAAAGTGCTCGAGACTACTCCTTTATACATATAATAGATTTTCTAATTACTTGACATATGAGTTAATCTAATACATTTAAACTATTAATTCCTGTATATATGTATAATATATTTATCAATAATATGAATCTCGGAAACGGCTACAACGATTTTAATGAAATTTAGTATGCAGTAGGTTTCGGGGGCGTCAAATCGATCTAGCTAGGTTTTATTTTTAGAAAACGTCGTTTTATCCGTTTTTCCGTTATTAATGTACTTAAAAAAAATTTAAGTAGTATATCAGTCGTGTAGTCCCATTACACAAGCTCTGCTTACTTTGGAGTTAGATGATGCTGTGTGCTGTATAATATCCGGCATTAATTATTTCATTTATTTATATTAAAAACTTCCAAAGCAGATATATAGAGATTGTCGATGTTGATAGAATTTATTGCCTATAAAGTAAACAGGATCACATAAATATATATTCTTTTTTTCATTTAATATAACAGACCAGGCTCTTTCATTCATTTTGATTTAATTTTCAACACTCAATTTAAATTTAAGAGGAATAATATTCAAACAAACAAAGCACTTCAAGAGGAAGAACCAGTAATTAATTTGTCTAAAACAAAGAAACTCCCAAAAACAATTTAACGAACACTGTTGCCAAATTATTTCGTAAAGAAAATATATTTTATAACTAGCTGCTGTTCGCGGCTTCGAATGCGTGGTACCTACATAAAAATTTGTCTATCCTTTCTGCCGTAAACAAACACAAACAGACAGAGACATTTTCGCATACATAAATAATATATTATAAGTTTAGAAAATAATAACGTTGAAAAACTAAAACGAAAACCGATTTCATTGAATGAAATTTGAGCCCATAAACCTAATAAAACCGAAATAAGAACCTCCTCCTTTTTCAAAGTCGGTTAAAAAAGTTTTTATTGTAACGTTTTTTAAATTCGTAAACACCACTAGAAACAGAATAGCATAATATAAAAATTTCGTTTACTCGAGTGACATATTTGTTCCAGATATATTGATTTAAAAACAAAACTACTGAACCGATTTTAATAATTTTTTTATGGGACCAATCGGTAAGTATAATATCCTTTCACATAAAAAATATTGATGAAGTCATGAGGTAACAAAGATAAAAAAATAAAACTGAATTCGGATAATAAAAATATAATTACAGAAACATACGAAATTATATATTAAAAAAGAAGAGTGATACGATCTTTATAATTGTAGCAAATCATTTGTTAATAAAACAAGCGTTTTTCATTTATCAACTCACTTTTCCTTTCTTGGCCATCAAGAAAGCAATAGGTGAAACACTGGTGAGGAGTCTTTGGAAGACAGGCCTTTGGAAAACATTTTCATGAAATCGACAAACCAATCATTATTTACTAGCTGTTGCTCGCGACTTCTCCCGCATTTTTTTTGAATGGAATTGTAGCTTAAATCCTTCCCCAGGATGCAATTTATCTCCTTGCGAATTTTTTTTGATAAGTTTCAAACCAATCACCTGACCACCCATTAAAATGTTTCCATACAAACATTCACACCCCATTTTACTCTTTTATAATCTTTTATGGGTAATTTTGTAAAATCCTGATACACATGTCCATTTATTTTGCATTTTAGGTATCCAAACCAAGTTTCTAAGAAATCACACCACCCGTTAAAAAGTTCCCATACAAATTTTGACACCCCATTTTACCCCTTTGTTAGGGTTTTTTTGAAAAATCCTGAAACACATGTCCATTTATTTTGCATTT
The DNA here is from genome assembly GCA_948098915.1 of Lampropteryx suffumata. Taxonomy (NCBI): domain Eukaryota; kingdom Metazoa; phylum Arthropoda; class Insecta; order Lepidoptera; family Geometridae; genus Lampropteryx; species Lampropteryx suffumata. The sequence goes on from OX402565.1 coordinate 10,608,819, forward strand.
TATTTATTCATATCAAGTTTCAAGCAAATCGCACCACGCGTTAAAAAAATTATACATTCGTTTTCACCTCTTTTCACCCTCTTAGAGGTTTAATATCGAAAAAGCCCGCCTTAGTTTAACCGCCTTAGCGGTTTTTCTGTAAAAGGAAGGTAATTTCCAAATTCAGCTTTCTAGCTTCAGCGGTTTTGGCTCGGCGATGATGAATCAGTCAGGTTAAGCTCTATGGTTCTATAGGTATAGAATAATATTGGTGCACAATTCACACTATACCATGTAGACCCAAACTATGCATAGCTTATATATTGGTGTCCAGATGATAGAATACTTATATATTTTTAAAACATTCTTATGATACTTTATAACACCTCATATAGACAGTGCCTTATATAGGTTGGTAAAACACATGATTACGCGTATTCAGAACTCGTTGACAGTTATATGTTATGCCTAATATACTTTTGTATCATTATAAATATAACCCAAATCTGTGCGAAACATTATCCAGGTATTAAAATAAAATGTTATCGGTATTATGCTTTGATAAGGAAAGCATAGATCAAATCAGTTGGCTAGTAACCGCCGAGGAGGAAGGACGTGCGCTTCGCACTCGGATTAATTTTAAACGCGCGCGAAAAGTTAAGGCGAATTATTTGTTTTGATTGTGAGCACTTGTGATTTTAAGGATTTGCGTTATGGACATTTTCTAGGTAATTTATTTGATTTGTTCATTAGTTTTACTGTTTTGTTTTGATTGTACTATAAACGTACATATTACTGACTTGGCTTGCTGACTGTTTGTATATTATAATAATCATAAGTAAATGTGAGTATTAGAAGTTATTTTTCTGTTAGGCTAAGAGCAATAAGGTAAGTTAAATCTGCTAGATTTCCAAAAGCTTACGAAATTTCAAGAATTTGCTATAGTAATGATATTGACAACCTCAAACACAGTTAAATAACTGTCAAGCCTTTCTCTAGCCTTTAGTTCAACATAGTTGGTTTACTCACTGTAGACACTTAACCTTATCGATCCTCAAGATGCAATGTCTCAATGATACTGCTCAGGATAACGTCCGATAAGCGATAAATGTATCAAAATAGATACGTCAATCGATTTGTGCCATTCATAACACACTTTGAATTTATAATAATACTCTCAAACTATAATTATACATTCGAAAATGTCAATGTTTCCTTATAACGTTTTCACGGCTCACCAGATCTTGATTAAACTTAGTAAGGAGATATATTGTATTTTGAAGAAGAGATTAGGCTAGTTTTCATGTAGGTACTATATAGCCATAGTACCTACAGAGGTAGATGCTAATAATTCATAATTCTTCATATATGTTTGTGTAAAATCTAAACAGCAAGTCGTGTAAACTCATAAATCCCGTCAAGGCAGCAGCGATATTTTGAGAAGAAAACCAAGGTCTTTCGAAAGGTAACAAAATTAAATTATGATACCGTTTCTACATTTGTGTCTTAATTTACATTAAATAAATAAAGAATGACGGGTATTTCACACAACATCATATGGTCCCAAAGGAGCGTACCATATGATTGATATACTACTTATGTATATTTTTTTAAAACATGCTTACTTAGCTCTCCAGTCGTTACATAGAAACGTACCCAGACCCGAGACAAACACTTTCAGATCATACAAACATTAGGCCTGCGGCGAGAATCGAACCCGCAATATTTTGCGTCTTAAGGCGAGTGTTCGCCTACTGCTCTACATAGGTCGTCACACGTTGTTATACTAAACAACAATATTACGTATGGCTCGTATTTTATACGTAGAACCGCGTAGCGTGCTACGCCGTAGCAACATAGTAAAACAGTAAAACAAAATATGCCTACCAATATCATAAATACGCAAAATTTTGTGGATGTTTAATTTTAATGATTGCATGTTTATATTTTGTTTCGACTAAATGGGTTTGTATAGAACTAGGTAAATTAAAATAAATAAAATAACGTTTTGACTTTGGTTTACATTTTGTTAAGATTTGGTTCAAACGTTCAAAACTACCGCGATCAGTCCAGAGTATATATCTCTATATACACTCAGAGTATATATAGAGTACATATAGAGTAGTACATCTATATGTACTCTGAGTACAGTCTATATGTACTCTGAGACCTGGGGACTGATCGCGGAAACGGAAACGATTTAGCTCTAATTCGGATTATACGTTGATCAAACGAACGTTTTTGATTTCGTGCATTCTAGTAGTCTGTGCATAGAGTAATACTAAGTAGTTCTATATATAAATTAGTTCGATTGGTAAAATCTACGATTTAATCGTTCAGGAAGAATAGCGCGGTACCATTTTGACATTCAGATTAGCCATATCCAAACTTTTGCTAAAACCTATCCGTTTAATGGCAATTACGTTGACAAATAGATCGCCCTACTGGTATACAATAAAGGCTACTATTAATGTAGGTATCACGCGTGCAAACGTATTAAAAAAAAGTGTGCGTTTCGGGACGCCCGACAGAAGTGCTAACTTAAACTAATCTAACTAGCGCTGTGGGTTAGAGTGAGAGAGGAAAAGCCTGCTTACCGCTGCCGTATGCGTGAGAGAAAAGGAAGGCAGACAGACTGGCACCGTAACGCGTTACGTAACAAAGTGGTTTACCCTCGCATATCATATGTTATCACTTCAAATTAATTTAAAATGTATAGATCTTTTAAAACGGTCCGTAGATAGCTTAGTTAACCTATTGTGTCCCACTTCTCGTCTATTCAACTATAGGGCTTATTTACCACACAATGATGATACAAAAGACCTTTTAGTTAATTAATTAAGCTCATAATACGGGTTTTCAGCAAAGCTCTTGCGTCATACAAATTGAACAGCTGTTTAGGGATGTGTTTAATAACACTAGTTGATTAACCTATGTTTTGACAGTTTAATCAGGTCAAGTAGCTTCAGCCCGCGTCTATTTTCGTGTAGTAAGTAGATCCGCCAATAGATTTTAAAATGCAACCGAAGCCATGGACCCAAAGCTTGCCATAGGTTGGCGAGACTGGGCGATAGGGATAGAAACTACCACCTAGACACAGTTCTAAACTAGTTCGGGGGTTGGTGAATGTCTCTTTAAGTTAAGTTAAATTAAGCTATTGTAAAATAATGTAGTTGAATGATTAATAATCATCATCTTTTAAAGACATCAGTTAATCTTGCAGCTCTGTGGCGACCACTGTGGCGTAGTGGGCCAAAATCTGAGACGCAGAAGGTTGCGTAATTAATTCCCGCTCCGAGACAAATGTTTGAATAATCTGCAAGTATCCGTCTCGAGTGTTTCTATGTACAGGACGAATGTATTAAAAAAAAATATTAGTAATATATCAGTCAAGTGGTACCCATAACACAAGCTCTGCTTACTTTGGGGCCAGAGGATGGTGAGTGAAATGTCCAAAATTATTTATTTATTAAGATAGGAAAAAAATACTAAAGCCCTGTTAAATTTTCATTTCAATTACTTATTTGATTTTCATCGAAAAAAAAACGCAATTAAAGCACTATATAAACACGTCAAGTTAATTTGCTCAGGAAACCGCTTTAAGTAGGAGTATGTAACTTTGATAGTGCATATTCTTTAATTATCTTATTTAGCTTCGAGAAATCGGGGTTTTTCCTACGAAAGTGTAACAGTCATGTTTTAAGAAAGATCTTTGATTATCTGTTTTGATAATAAACTTTATCCGAAGTATCGATCGAGTGCCATTCAGTTACTATGTTGGAAAAATAATAAATGATATATATATTGATAAAAATAATTTCGTTTTAAAAACTAAAGAAAAACCGACTTTAATGTATTGTGACTACAGAGGACAAGTATGGGCTATTTAATTATAAGTGTATTATGGTGCAATGTGATTTGAACGTAGAGGAATCCCGATAAAGTTCTAGACGGCCATTCCGCGATGAGGTTTAGAATTTTCAATTGACCATCGACAAAGACTTTATTAATAAACAAATACTGCAAAATTGTAGACAAGACAGATTTTAAGAAGAACAAGAAGTAGAAAACTAGTGTCAAGGAAAGCTTTCTATTGGATACAAGTGCATATATATATATATATATATATATATATATATATATATATATAAAAATATATATGGTGATGTATGTTCCCTATAGACTGAAAGAAAGAAATTTTGATGAAATCTTTAGATTGGCCTAGCGGGTGATCCTGTGAAGTTTGGTAAAGTAGATCTTTTCTTAATCCCCAGAATTTAAATCTATGGCAGTTTTAACCAGGTTCTCTCGCACAATACTGATAAAAGTGCAGAGTGAGCACATTTTACGAAACAGGCTGAAGGTTCGATTTCCTACTAGGACAAACATGTGTGGTGAACATTGATATTTGTTATGGTATATATAACTCAATCAGTTTTCTTTGGGGTTAGATGGTGTTGTGTGATTTGTCCACTGATATTTATTTATTTTAAATTGCTAGTAGGTCATTCTGATTGGTATATCGTGCTCACTTTCAGACATTGTAATAAGAAGTGTAAATCTCGTAGGACAGAAACCATTATTGTTGATTTTCGTTTAGAATCACATCCTTTGTATATTTATATATTTCCATATCTCCAATAAGAGAATCTGGCCCACGAACTGCCTGAAGCGTTTCGGTTACAAAACTCAGAATATGTTAGCCTAGCACGCACTATCGATTTAACAGCGCGATTTACAACTGATCCAGCCTGTAGTATATAATTTCGAAGGTTTTTTTCACGAGTACATGTGTGCCCAATGTCTTATTTTATATCACATTAATAAATTGACCGTTTGGAGTGTTCCTTGGATAGCTCAACTATTTCACATGTATTATAAATTCGTTTATTTCAGACATTGACACCCATAACACAAAAAATACTAAACAATATAAAAAAATAAAACATATAAAAATATATAAAAAAATACCTAAATACAAAGTATATGATAAAAAAAACCCATAATACCCATTTATAATAATGGTATGGTGTCATTTTTTATTTCCGTCCAGATGGACAGAAATCCAGTGCCTGTAAATTGGATTCGCTAGGTAGTCAACAGCTCTCAGTATGGTATTGTTGGAGTGACTTAATCTATTACAAAAAGCCGCTACGCGTTCTTATGTTAGCAAAGAAATCCGGAACCTCTGATGCGGGGCATCAGAGAACATACTCGAGGCGCTGCAATATCTTGGAAGCCTCGGAGCCCGGTACGCATTGTTGTAGTGTACACTTATGGTGCTGATAGATTTTCTCGTGAAGTTAATTATATATTATTGTATATTATTTTGTACTTTTTTTAATAAATGTACTTCTTGACCTATTTAAATGATTTAATTCACGGTCACATGAAAAAAATATACAACCGGAATGATCTGTAACTTTGCACAATTATTTGCATAGCTATTTAATATCTTACCGGAATTCATTTTTTGTAATGAAGTTTACACAATATTTACTGACGCTTATCTCAAACACCGACACTTTTATTTGTTTACTGACTAAATAACATAATTCTGTTGTTTTGTGGATATTTTTTCTTAAATTAAACGAAACTAGCGAAACGCCTCGTGACTTCGTTCGCGTACAAACTTTGATGTCTCATATCCTTACCATAAAGTTCCATGTTTCAAGTTGTTTACTTGCAACATGCATTATTAAAAATGTATAATGTATAAGTGAAAAGTATACATTAAATATAAACTATATAAGTAATGTTTTGTTTATATGGTTGCAAATGGATCCAACTCAGCATAATGCAGGTTGAAACAACCTGCGCTGATGTTCCGTTGAGACCATCTTTATCCAACTTTATTATTCTAGTTCAGAAAGAAAGAATGAATATATGTTTATTTGTCCCACGGCACAAATACGTTCTAATGTTACGTACGTAATTCAAATTCAAATTCAAATTCATTCAAATAATATTTTATTTGAACCCTCTTATAACTAGCTTAACTACGAAAAACGAATCAAAGATTATAGTAGCTTATACATTTCAAATCTGTCAGCTAACTATCTGAGGGCAGAGCAACATGAGACCATGCATTCTAACGCCACTTCTGCTTTCATTTCCATACAATGTGATCGTTCGGGGTCCATGACCTATCTTATTACTTATCATATAACTTATTGCATAGACTCCTGAGATGGAGCCGCAAAGACACATCTACTTCCGCTGGAAAGAGCGCAGAGAGCTGTGCTCGAGGTAACCTACTCTCACCCTTATAGGTTTCTAATCACTGAACTCAATATTACAAATATTGCGAATTCTTAAATGTTAGGAAACTCTACATACAAAAAGTTGTCCTTACACAACACACAAAACGCGCCGGCTCAAACCTAACAAATAGAAGACTTAAACATAATATATTCAACACAAAACTATGTAAAACAACATTTGCACAGCGTCACACTCTTTTTTTAGCAGCACATTTTTATAATAAAATAAACAGGTATTCCACACTACACAACACAACATACAGAGAATGTTAAATTAAAATTAACAAATATATGCAGAGCTTAGAATACCAACAAACATAAGACCTTCTATCCACAGGCTAAACAAAACACACTACACTCACACTCCCAAATTACTAACTTATACATACATACATACACATAAACCTACGCACACACACACACACATTTCAAGAGTGGCTGTAATTAGTTTTAATGAATTATTTTAATTGCATATTTTTATTTTTTCTTTATCTCTTTTTTTTCTCTATCTCCTAATAAGATATTATAATGCCGCCTGGTTGTACAAAAACAAACTGTACAAAATAAAAATATAAGTCCGAATACACATATACATAATTGTCTGTATTTAGATCTAAGTTACTTTTGACAACTAGTAAAGACTTTTTGGAAATAAAACATTATTATTATTATATGTATACGTACCATTATTAATCCGTTCAGTTATTGCGACATGACGTAACAGACATCCAAACAATCATATTTATATTAGTGTGATGTGACGTTGAGCTAACTCCGAACCTTGAGCATTATCACGGTCTCGTAATGCAGTGTTACATAAGATCTATTATGGACAGGACACGGAAGCGCTACTACATGATATTAACTAACACCATTGATACCTATTACCACACTTTTACCTAGTAGACACAAATACTACTCCCTAACCCCTCTATTCAATGACACACACACACACACACACACTTACACACACACACATATACACACACTCGTACTCACACATATACGCACTCACTCACACTCAAATACACAGCAACCAAACACACACAGGCATTTTATCCACTAGTTTACTTTTACTATTATTATATTTCTGTAAATAAAACTAGTGTTTTATAGTACCTTAGTATTAACCAATCTGTAACCTTCATTGTATGGCTATGGAAGAGCGGGATCTTCTAACACAAGTATTCTTTAATTAAAAGAAGATATTAACCTTATTAATCTAAATTGTAAACCTGTTACAGAAATAAACTAATTTCTTTGTTCTATTTTCTATGATTATGCATTGTTTTGTTAATTCGGGCGAATATTGGATAAGAGTTTTGACAGTAACCTTTGCACCTATTTTTGAGTTGCGCTGGATTAGTTATTGACGCTGATTGCTTTCTGGCTGTGATAATAGGAGCTTATTACGTAACTCACGACTAGCAATATGCGTAAATGGCGCGATCACTGTTGTCAAACACTTGTAATAAGTTTTTTTTCCTTCTTGCGACTGAATTCGCTGTTATGGCTAAAGCGTTGCTATATCAGTTGGTACTGAATAGAATAGAATAGAATAATAGTTTATTTGACACACAACACGAAAAAGGTTACAAATATAGAGAAACAAATAGGAGAATGATTAGAGTAGGTAGGCCAAATTACACACTATAAAAGAGTACATTTTCGCTTGTGGTGCCAAACAGGTCCAGTCTCAGCTTTAATGCCACTCCTATTGGAGACAGCGCTGGTTTTCAGACTGGGCCTTTCAGGGTGACATCACGGGCGGGACATTTATACATAAATAAACAAAAAATACTAACAGTTAAAACAAAAAAAAGTGAGAGTTACAAACATTAAATTAAAGAGATACTTATTTGGTAGAATACGAACTAAATACATTCACACAATAATAAAATGACAATGTTTTTAAGGTGACAATGACAGATGACAGATTTAAAAAATGGATTAATTAATAGAGTGCTACTGCACTCTATTAATATTTTTTTATTAATTACATTAATAGAGTACTGCTACATTTAACGTGAGTATAATCTAGAGCATTTACTTATAACAGAACATCGAACCACTCTAATGTATCACCTTTCACGAGCCGAACTTTGAGCACAACAAATATGTCATCCAAGTAAACGAAATTTCGTATTTTGCTTTTATAATAAGGTATAAAAAAGCGTAAAACCGACTATTTTTAGGGTTCCGTAGCTCGAAAAGAAAAAACGGAACCCCTATAGGATCACTTTGTTGTCCGTCCGTCCGTCCGTCTGTCTGTCAAGACTTTCTTTCTATGGAACGCGTAGAGGTATCAAGTTGAAATTTATATCAAATACTCAAGTCTACTGTCCCTTAAAGCTGTGAAAAAAACAAACTTCTAAGCCAACGCAATCAAAAGATACAGCCGTTTATGCTGCAAATTTCACTCGCACACACTCGCAAGGGAATCAAAACCTACAGGGTACTTCCCGTAAGCTCAGAATCTTGAAATTTGGTACGAAGCAACGTCTTATAGCACAGATAAAGGATAAATTGCGATAACCGTACATTTTAGTTACATCATATAATAAAAATATTTTTAATAATTTTAAACTTACTACCCCTTTTCTCATGAACGCGTAAAGGTATTAAATTGAAATTCATGTAAAATACTCAAGTCCATAATACCTTTAAGCTGTAACAAAATTAAACTTCTATGTCAACGCAATCAAGAGAAACAGCAATTTCAGCGCATATATTCAAACTCGCAACTCGCAAGGGAATCAAAACCTACAGGGTACATCCCGAACTCAGAATCTTGAAATTTGGTACGAAGCAACGTCTTATAGCACAGATAAAGGAAAATTGCGAAAACTGTAATTTTTTTGTTACATCATCCATCTATGACTCGATTGTCGTGATGGGTGAAATTTTACTTATATACCTATAGGTTTGTACGGAACCCTCGGAGCGCGAGTCCGACTCGCACTTGGCCGGTTTTTTTTACTGAAAAGCGTAAAAGAAAATCGGTTAAAAAATAACCGACCTTAATAAAAGGAAAAGGTTCTCAATTCGGTTTATTGAAGTGAAAACTTCTTTACAGACTGACAGACAAAAATTCATAAGATTTAACGTGGGAGAAAATGAGAAAGCATTATACGTGCTTGTGCGCGCATGCATAGTACAAAGCTCGAGAAAAGGCATCACAACAACCGTTGTGTTTTGTATACGTGTACGTATTATACGTTTGTTTTTTTGAAGGTTTCATTTCTACCACGTGTGAATTGCACACGTTTTTTTTTATATTCAATGAAGTCGTTCTTTTTAGTTTTTAATACGTAATTATTTAAATATAACTCGACAAAATACACATGCGACCTGCAAATCCGACATTTTAACGAAGCGTCAATTCAAAATAGAAAGGAATGTTACAGGTGCTCACTAACCTTGAGCATTACGTCGAACACAGCGTCAAGCATTCTCAGGAACGTTACATTACATGGAAATGCTTTTTTCAATTTAAGCTTTTCTTGTATTGTACCATTCGTTATCAATCATATTTTCGTCATTCGTTATCATATCATTATACAACCTCTGTGGCGCAGTGGGCCATAGGCCGCTTGAGACGTTGAATGCTGTCTGTGGGTTCGATGTCCACCGCGGGACAAATGTTTGTTTGATCTGCAAATATTTGTCTAGGATCTGGGTGTGTTTCTATAATTAATATGTATGTATTTAGAAAATAAAAAAACATTTATGAAAAGTTGCATACTTTTAACCTAATAAGATGCTTCATGCTGCATGCATGCTTCAAGCCGAACGCTTAGGCCGATCGTCCCTCTCTATCGCTTGTTAGCGCAATTTTTCGTGCGTGCAGCCGTTCATCGATTTATAAGACGTTATCACGTCCAAAAAAAGTATGCTGTACATCAGTCATGTTGTACCCATAACACAAGGTATGCTTACTACATGCAAATGCTCTACAAAATGCTCTGCTTTATACTAACCTTTACGTTATAACTCTGAATCTCGTTTCGGATTTTCCCGTTTGTAACTTCTTACGTGTCATTCGTTATTTACAACCAGTGTGGTAATAGGATTAAAGTGCGCCTCAAAGACTATTCGTGCAAATAAACAAGAGATCTATACATTAATACAGTAGCTGTAGGTAGAAAGTAAACAACAACGTAGCAACGTATTTCATTATACTTGAACGTCATTGTGGTTGATATCAGTTGATGTCATCAAATCAAATAAATCATATTCAAGTGATAAGCTATTTATGAAGCCCTCAAGTAGGTATTTATTAACTAAAAGTGGACGTTATTAAGTCATGATTCACTCGTCCGTGTGCTGGAAAATTACAATGATAGTATCTAATCTAAGACCCGTATTTTATAATTAAACTTGAATGATGAGTTTGATGAAATCTTGTTCTGATAGTTCTAAATTAAATGCTGTAAAAATGTATGCGCAGTTCTCGATCGGAGTTAGAATTTTTTACTAGAATACGGCTCTAAAGAAATGTAATTACACTCGGTAATAAATGGATGCTCAATCACGCCAAAAGAGTCTTCATGAAATATGGTGCGTTAAGGCTGGATCTACAATAGCGATATTAAATGCGTACCCGGTTTCGTGATTTCAAATATAAGATTTTTATATCTAATAAATAAAAGATTTATCGAAATAAATTATTTTCTTTTTTATCATCTTGGAGCAACCTGTACGTAGAAAGCTGAATCGCCCTCTTATATGTCTCGCGCTATTCTTCGCTACGGTAGTGTTCTCATAAAGGATGATTACAATTTTATTTTATATTGTATTATTGTGTTTGTAAATTTAATTATTTCAATTATGGACTTCAATGATAAGTAGCTATACAGCTCTAGCTAAACACTAATCATTTAATGTCGTCATGTTGGATATTGATTATAATTTTTCAAATAATTTATAATTTCCGCTTAATATGTCTTTCGTTTGTAGATTGTCTTACAGTTACCTCCAGAACATTCAATACAGTCTGCTTCAGATAAATATGTCTACCTATCAGCAATTCTCTGACTAATGATGCGAAATTCAAACTTCACGTGTGTTCAACATCAAAAGCGTACTAAACAATCTTTGTTTAAAGTACGGTTTATGAATAGTTTCGTATTTTTAGAATAAATATGATTGACAGCAGTGAAGCTTGGGGCTACAATATACGTACCGTTTTATCGTTTAAGCGGCAATAAAATTATCTGACACACCTTAATAATGCGAGGTCGAATGCGAAAGAGTTTACTGTCAGGCACCAGTACCTACCTCAATTCTGTAAATTAACAACGATTACCGTTCTATTCCAATACATCTACGTTTCAGCTCCAATTCGATAATTATAATAAAACCTTTTCTGTTATCTCTATGACCAAAAAAAAACATTCGATCGATCTTTGGCGACTCGTAGACGTAGTCTAAGCTGAGCCGTTGTTCATTAGCAGAATACGAAAAACCTCAAAAGCTGTCTTTCGGTTGCGGTTCGATTTCAATTGAGCTTACGTACTTACGTACCTCTTTGTACACTGCCGTATTTTTGTTTTTGTCTATTCTGTCCATCCATAAGTTGCTTGGAAGAGATCGTTTTAGCGATAAGGCCGCCTATTGTACAACTTTATTGCTTATTGATTTTTGTATGTTCTCTCTGTGTGCGACATGATCAAAATGATCCTCAGGGCGTGTACTCTGCTATCCGACTTCGAAAAATCGAAACGATAAAGTCGTTGAAATGCACGTCGAATTCAATCGGAAGGACAGTTATTTCGTTGTCAAATTTAAGTTATCGAATCGTCTGTTGTGGAGGATTACGACATCGATTGTCAAAAGTAATGTATAGAGTCAAAATTATTTAGCTGAGAGTAGGGTGTTGCACGATTATTGACCCGATATATTGTTAATCGATTTCAAGAGTAGGCTCCCAGGCCACTGTAAAATATGTTGAGAATATTTATCAGTGTCGAACAAGTAGGATATCAATTTGATGCGCATTTTTAAGTTAAGTAACTGACTATGACAGAGTACTGACGTATGATAAAAAGAATCTTTAAGAGTAAACAAGTCGATTATCTTTTAATACAAACGTAGAAGGGTGATCACACCACCGTCTGATGATGAACAACCAAAACTAAAAGTGATATAAATTTGTCTTGTCATAATCTATGCTTGTATCAATACAGAATTGTAAAAATAATATGGGTTTGAAAGATACAAGACTCAAAAAAAAATCGTTTTTCATTACTGATTTTAGCGCAACTTTAGGTATGAATAAATAACAAGAGGAGTACGCAAACTAAAAAAATATTCCAATACAAGCATAGATTATTTATTCAAGAGCTCAAATAATTTTTTTAATAAATACATTCAGTAGTTTTTTCATGAGAACCCTTGAGCCAAAGGTATATTCATTATTTTTAAGCAATCGTTTTATTTAGAAATCATAGATTAATCTGATCATATGACTCGAAATTATAATCACGCTATCTCTATTCTTTTCTCACACTAAGCTAGGTGAAATAGCATGCATTTTTGCTGCGCCCACAAACGAGTTTGTGCCGTTGACTCGTGTATCCTTAAGTTCATCTGAAAGAAATTGTTACACAAAGAGAATTCAAAAATAGGTACAAAACTAAAAATAAAATGCTTCAGATATAGTTTCTTGAGACGATAAACACACTTCAGATAACTCTTATCAATACACCGAATCGATGTTTCGAAAACCCCCGACACTGTCAGGCGTAAACAAACAGACTGAACTGCCGGGCTTATTATTGGCTGACCAGTGAGCTCAGTTGGCAGTAGCTCTGCCTTCTGCGCTGTATGTTGAAGGTTCCATGCTCTCCCAGAATAACAATTTATGTGATGAACATAGGTCATTGTTCTCTGTCTGGGTGTTATAAAGTATTATAATAAATAATAATAAATATTGCACATTGACACTGCACACAACACCATCTAGTCTCAAACTATGCATAGCTTGTATTATGGTGACTAGATGACTGATAGAATACTCATCTATATATTGTTAAATACATACTTATGATACTTTATAACACCCAGACGCAGAACAAACCCCTTTGTTCTTCACACAAATGTTTATCCTGGGAGGGAATCGAACCCTCTACCTATAGTGCAGAAGGCAGAGCTACTACCAACTGAGCTGACAGGCCTGCCAAAAGTATGTATTTAAAATATATATATATGTATTCTATAGGGTCTTTCATTAAGGGTGTCCTATCTTTAAATTTAAATAAAACAAAGTGTGTGTGATATTTTATCGAAATTATTTATTTATTTGAAAGATGTAGTGATGCCATTATGTGTGGAATATGACATCATTCAAATGTCCGCCACGTCTTCTCTGGGTGGAGCGCATGCGATATATCCAATTTTCCATGACTTTTGCGCATAAATCAGGCTGAATTTGACTTTATGGCATAGGTTATGTTGGCTTTGAGGGCCGCTGTGATTTGTGGTTTATTCACATAGACCTGCGACTTAAGAAAACCCCACAAGAAAAAGTCTAGCGGGGTTAAGTCACAAGATCTCGGTGGCCAGTTCACATCAGCTCCACGTAAGATGACCATGCCCTCAAATCTCTCATGCAGAATATTCAATGTGACATGAGCTGTGTGGCACGTAGCGCCGTCTTGTTGAAACCACATGTCGTTGGTGTTCAGATGATCCAGTTCATGCCAAAAAAAGTTGGTAATCATCGACCTATAGCGCTCGCCGTTGACAGTGATGGCCTGGCCAATGTTGTTCTCAAAGAAATATGGCCCGATGACGCCGCCAGCCCAAAACCCACACCAAACTGTAACTTTTTCGGGATGCATTGGACGCTCTTGGATCTCATGTGGATTGGTATCGTCCCAAATTCGACAATTTTGTTTGTTTACGTACCCATTCGTCCAGAAATGGGCCTCATCGCTGAAGATAATTTTTCTGTGAAAATTACGGTCAGTTGCTAACTGCTCCAGTGCCCATTCAGCGAACACACATCGTTGTCTATGGTCGTTTACCTTCAATTCCTGGGTGAGTTGAATTTTATACGGGTGCAGGCCCAAGTCACGACGCAAAATTCGCCAAGTTGTGGTCTGTGAAAGGCCGAGTTCTTGTGAGCGACGCGAAATCGACTGCCTCGGATTCTCCTGCACACTCTCACGGACAGCGGCGATGTTTTCGGCAGACCTTGCGTTTCGTTGACGTACGGGTGTTGGTCGATCATTTACCAAACCAGTGGACTCAAATTTATCCACCACAAGACGAATAGTCCTCTCGGTAGGACGATTATGGCGACCGTAAAATGGGCGAAGCGCGCGGTGCGTTGCCCGAACAGAACACTCATTTTGATAAAACAATTTTATCATTTTAACGTGTTGTTGAATGCGCTATCCATGATGATTTGGCAAAACAGAATGAATAAATGACTACCAATTTGACACATGTAGCTTCAACAAGATGGCCGCTACCAACTGTCAAAGTTTGGATGTGCCTATTGGAAGACCCTTTATTAGTCATCTAGTCACCATAATTCAAGCTATGCTAAGTTTGGGGCTAGATGGTGTTGTGTGCAATGTCCTCCCATATTTATTTAATATGTCAGCTTTGACCTAGGATATCTTGTCTTCATTTTCTTTATTGCATGTGTCATATAAATTTCCAAAATATAAATTTTGTGCGAACCGTGAACTCTAGCGGCAACGAGCGGACCGCGAATCAAACTCACCCCGATGAAGATTCTCTAGATGAATCGAAACATTGTCGGTGCCTGCATCGACAAAATAATACGTGAGTAAAGCCCGTGTTTATCAAAATGTATATATATCAATGTCAAGTAAATAAATTGTTATTTATTTAATAAGACGTCACAAAGTCGTAAAAATATTGTCGTTCATCAATTGTTATCTAAATTAATATACGAGTATAAAGAGATATGATTAAATTTTTGTATGTATGTAAATTTTTTTGTAATGGATAAACTCGAAAACTGCTTAACCGATTTTAAAATCTTTTTCACCTATAGAACGCTACATCATCAGTAAGTCACGTATGCTATTATCTATTTAAAAATTAAAAAAATATATATGGTAATTGTTTAATCATCTAGTTAACCCTGCGCTTCTCGATCACTTTACATATGTTGGCGTTCATTTTGAAACAGCCAAACTGTCGGCTAACGCATTGTTTCTGGATCGTATTGATAAATGATATACTAATTAAGTAAATTACTTTCAGAAAAAATCTTAATACAAAATTGCAATGTTTGCTTTGCAAGACGGCTAACAATAATCAAATACGAAGTGACGGCAAAATTGATGTAATATAGTATGGGTTAAATGTCAGTTTCTCTACAAAGCAGTTGAGAAAACCTTTGTTGCCGCTGCCTTATTAGCCCGGTGCCTTACAGCATAATAGCAAAGGCAAGAACTGCAATCTAGTCTGAAGTTATAAACGGTTGAGCGCACCTAACTTCACGGCAGTAATTGTCTATGACTACAAAGTAACTCATCAAACGTATATATGTATATATTATCATCCGAGTAGTAACTCGATGGAGGATTTAAGTTTTCTTCTTTTTCTTCTACCTATAATGGCATCTTTTTTAATGATATTATTATTCATGTCAAGTGACTTTGTTTTTAAAAGTTGCTATCGATCGTCTTTTGTCTATTCTAAGCGTCATCGCGGAATCGCTATCTATAATTTTGTTGGATCCCTCGTCGTACAAATTACAAAGGAACGTAATTTCTTTATTAATCCCTGACATTTCACACTGCATCATCTGGCCCCAAAGAAAGCAGAGCTTGTGTTATGAAAGGCTGGGAAAAACTGTATTACTTATATTACAAGTAATACATTTATAATATAATTCAATGTATTTATTTCGTTCTCTGTGTCCAGAAATTGTAATTTATGTGATATATATATTCATTTCATTTCATTTTCTGTGTTTTTTGTTTTGGTTTATTGCCGTTTTATTTATTCATGACTTCCAATTTTGGGTAGGGGAGACCGGGGTTCGAAGTGCCGGGGTCACGTTGTTCCGATGCAAATAACTTTGCAAAGAAAAGAGCTAGCAATATGTGTGAAGAGCGTTGCATAACGTCATACAATAACGCTGTTGCGTCCGCCACTTTAGTGACGCCTTGATGGCGAGTAAGTGTGCTAGTATATTGGAGGTTCATAAATGTTACGTAAGTAAATATTTTCGTGTTGATACTTTTTGGTCTATTTTGAACAATTTTATAGCATTAATGTGTGACTTGCATTCACTTGTTGAAAAATCTATTGAGATTGTTTTTTTAATATCATAATTGACGTTATGTTACCCATTTTAGAAGAATTTCAGATAAACTTGAAAATAAAATTAGGGGCTCTATGTTCCGCTGATTGGGGGCTAGTTGTTCCGCGGAACTTTGAACCCCGTGATATTGTAGCGAATTAATTTTAAACAAAAAATTGTTTAAGGATGTGAAACTACGAAAGAAAAACGGAACGAGGCAAGACTTCGGATCAACTATTGCGAAGGCAGCTAATGCTGTAATCAAAGACGGTTGGAAGTTCAAAACCGTAGCTCGGGAACTTGAAATATGTCATATGACGTTATTTCGTTACGTTAAAAAATTAAAGGCTGGTATAACTCCGACTGTGGGTTATTAGAAGGCATTGGCTGAATATTTATTGAAATGTTCGTCGATTTATTTTGGTCTCCTACCCGAAGAAGTGAGGAAGTTGGCATACTAGTTTGTTTTGGAATTTAAAAAGCCTAACATTCTAGCTTCATGGCATAAAAATGAAGAAACTGGAGCTCTTTGGTTCACGGGGTTTCTAAAAAGAAACCAGTGTTTGTCCATAAGAACTCCTGAGCCGACCATTGCAAACCACGCGTCTTCTTTTAACCGCCACAATGTTCGAAAATTCTTCATAAAACATCTCCTGTTATACTGAAACATAGCCTGTTACCATCAAGAATATGGAACTTGGACAAAACAGGAGTCACCACTGTATTAAAACCAAAAAAAATAGTGGCATAATATCTAATTCTAATGTATAATTCGAATTCATAATTTCTAATGCTAGTTGATTGATCTCAATGTTGTACTGGTTCGTCTTTCCTGCGGGTTCTGTCGGCTTGGTCTCCTACCAGAAGAAGTAAGGAAGTTGGCATACTAGTTTGTTTTGGAATTTGAAAAGCCTAACATTCTAGCTTCATGGCATAATAATGAAGAAGCTGGAACTCTTTGGTTCACGGGGTTTCTAAAAAGAAACCAGTGTTTGTCCATAAGAACTCCTGAGCCGACCAGTGCATACCACGCGTCTTCTTTTAACCGCCACAATGTTCGAAAATTCTTCATAAAACATCTCCTGTTATACTGAAACATAGCCTGTTACCATCAAGAATATGGAACTTGGACAAAACAGGAGTCACCACTGTATTAAAACCAAAAAAAATAGTGGCATAATATCTAATTCTTTTCTAACTTTTTTTTGTGGGTAGGTGTGAAAAGAAAAACCTATTAATTTTTGATCTCCTTTAATTTTTATTTAAAATACAGTATTTGTTTATTTAAAATAGTTATTTATGTACAAGTCTAAGGCTTAAAGTACAGTACCTGCCATAAAGTGTTATCTCCTTCAGCACTTAACTTTATCACAAGACAGAACCTCTAAATAAAACACATTGTTCCTGTCACTCAAATGGAGGATATAAAGGAAATTCAAGGCACTATGGCTCAAATGCAGGCCCTTTTCTCGGAACAGATGGCTGCTTATGAAGGTAAGCTGAAAAAGCAGTCTCCGGCTTCAGACTCTGTGGCCGCTCTGGCCAGCGAGTTCTCAGGCTTCAAGACTTTTGTCTTGACGGCTCTTAGAGCACTCCAGGACCAAATACAGGCTACTGCCCAAGCCTTTGATCAACTTGAGATGCTGAGCCGTCGCAAGCATCTGCTTCTGCATGGACTACCCGAAGAGCAGAATGAAGACACAACTGCCACTGTCGTTAAACTTGTAGTGGGTCGGCTGAAATTGGCTGGTTTTGAGGCTGCTGACATAAATCGATGCCATAGGATGGGCCGCATGACATCTGACCGTTCTAGACCGGTTCTTGTGAGGCTGCGAGATGTGTCTGTTCGTGACAAGATATGGTTTGCCAAGACACAACTAAAGAATTCCGGTCTAACTATTTCGGAGTTTCTGACTAGGGCTCGCCATGAAGTGTTCATGCAGGCTAGACATCGTTTTGGAATTTCCAAAAGCTGGACTCGGGAGGGCAACGTCTACGTGGTTGGACCAGATGACGCCAGGCATCGCGTTAGATGTATCGCCGACCTTGATAATTTATCAAGCTCGCAGGCGGTGGCACCGGCGGCAGTGACTGCGCCGACGTCAGCTACAGTAACTGCAAAACCAACTGCGGCAACCAAGTCCAAGCGTGCTGTGACGTCCAGGAAGTGATCTGTTCTATGTCCCACACACATTTTCAAAACACCCACTTTCCTCTTACAGATTTTATGTCTTTATTACTATATTTTTCTACCGTCGTAAACTCACTTTTGTCTTTTTTTATTTCGTATTGAAAAATATTTTGTTTTGTTATTTTTATGTCGTGCTACTTGGCTGTCAGTGTCAGAATTTGTTCTGACAGATATGACTGTTATGTTCCGCGTTCAGGTTTTGTCTATCTTTAGCTTTAACTTATTTGCCTATTGTAATTTTGCAATTGTTTTCTTTTTCTTTTGATTTGTTTTTTATTTTATGTAGGTATTACTTTTGTTTTCTTTTTGTTTTACTGTGTAATTTATACTTATAGTTACATAGTATTCATTGATTCTCTTCCAACACGGTTGGCAGGTGCGCTGATATAAAACAATATCGAATTAAGATATTGCATTATAGGTTACTTATTTATAGTTAGTATTTATTTTAGTGAGTAGGTCCATAGGTATATTACTATTTACTTTTAGATTTAGGTACTAATAGGTTCCTACATGTCATCAAGTGGTGATGATAGCGAACACTTTCTATCTTTTTCAACCAGTGACGACGACAGTAGCGGTGACCAGAGTTTCTGCAGTATTCCTTCCCTGTCCCAAACTCTTGAGACTCAGTTTTCCGAAGTTGCAAAGAATTTTAATGTCATACACATTAATGCGCAGAGTATTCCGGCTCATTATCCTGATCTGCTGGCGTCTCTTGTTCATAATAATATCCACGCTGTTTTAGTCTCCGAGTCATGGTTAAAACCATGTCTACCCACTACTTCCTACTCACTTCCCGGTTTCGTACTCGTTAGGAACGACCGCAATGATGGACGCGCTGGAGGAGTTGCGATCTATTTACGAGCTTATATTCCTTTCTCTTTAGTTAGCATGTCTCCTCAACCTCCATCATCTGGAATGGGCGAACACATCTTTATTGAAATTATTATGTGCCGCACGAAGGTTTTACTTGGAGTATATTATAGCAACAACTCTAACAATAACTTTTTTTCATCCTTCGAAAGACTCTTGGAAGACATTACACCCGCTTATAGTCACACCATTATTATGGGTGACTTTAATACCTGCCTTCTCAAGCAGGACTACCGCTCCATTCAATTTGAAAATGTCACTAAAGCCAGCAATCTGACCTTACTTCCTCTAACAGCTACTCACTTTTTTCCACATTGTATCCCATCTCTTCTAGACCTCATCCTCGTGTCCTCTCCAAATAATGTCGCTAAGCACGGTCAAACTGCAGCTCCCTCTTTTTCCTATCACGATTTAGTCTTCTTATCCTACAAAGTTCGCCCTCCAAAAGCCAAGCCCAAAATTATCCTGCAGCGTAACTTTGGTAGAATGAACCTCGAGAGCCTTCGCAAGGATGCTCAACAGATCGACTGGGCTGAGCTATTCGATAGTGGTAGTGTTGATGACATGGTGAAGTATTTCAACTATCAACTCACAAAACTTTATGACGCGCATGCCCCCATGCGCGCCATTAAGATCAAACATTTGCCAGCTCCATGGCTTACTGATGAAATCCGCTCGGCTATGCATAAGAGAGATCTTGCTAAGGTACGCATGAGGTGCAAGCCCACTGATGAAAATATAGCTAAATACCACGATCGTCGAAATATCTGCAACAGGTTGTGTAGAGACGCGCAACGCCGACACATTCATAACTCTGTAGGCGATAGTGATCCATCCAAAATATGGAAATTTCTAAGAACTTTAGGAATTGGCAGTTCTAAACAAGAAATCTCTCCTAGTTTAGATTTAAATCGTCTAAATCAGTATTTTTCAAATTCCTCTCCTATTGATGTTTTTTCTAAACATAACACTCTAAACTATCTTTCTTCCCTGCCAATTCCAGACATTCCCTCTTTTCATTTCTGTCAATTTGTCGATGGTGATGTTAGGAAGAGCATAGCAGCTATCACATCAAGCGCTGTAGGTAGTGACAGCATTAGCCGTAACATGATTGTTCCCATCCTTGACGACATTTTACACGTCATTACGTTTATTTTTAATGCCTCCATAACATCAAGCACCTTTCCATTGGCCTGGAAAGAAGCTCAGATTATTCCCTTACCTAAAAAATCTAATCCTTCATCTTTCTCTGAATATCGACCTATATCTATCCTCTCTTTCCTTTCAAAAGTTCTTGAACGTCTTATCCACCAACAACTAAGTATTTTTGTTTCTAAGAACTCCTTTCTCAACTCTTACCAATCTGGGTTCCGTCCAGGCCACAGTACCGTTACGGCTTTAGTAAAAATTACCGATGACATTCGTTTCGGAATGGACAGTGGAAAGGTCACTATATTTACACTCCTCGACTTCAGCAGTGCTTTTTGTAATGTTGATTTTGACCTTCTTTTGGGTGTGCTTAGCTCTCTTAATATATCTCCGCCGGCAGTTGACTGGTTCCGTAGCTACTTATTCGATCGGCAGCAGCGCATTCGTGTTGAGGACACATTCTCTACATGGCGTCTCACTGCTGGCGTCCCCCAAGGCGGCGTCCTCTCTCCTCTTCTCTTTACTATTTTTATTAATTCCATAACGTTAAATCTTTCATCTTCCTACCACCTGTATGCAGATGATCTTCAAATATACTGTCATACTACTGTAGATAATGTCAATGGAGCCATTAGTCTGATTAACTCTGATCTAGGCAGAGTTTGTGAATGGAGTAAGTCTTACGGACTTACTGTCAATCCAAGCAAAACTCAGGCCATCATAATTGGTAGTTCTAGGCAAATCGCTAAACTTAATCTTAATCTTCTCTCACCTATATTATTTAATGGTACACATATTCCGATCAGTCAGTCAGTTAAAAATTTAGGTATTATAATGGACACTAAGTTGACATGGCAGCCGTGGATTAATGAAATTAGTCGAAAAATGTTCGCATCATCTGCGTCTTTACGAAGACTTCGTAATTTTCTGCCAACCGCTACCAAAGTTATGCTTGCACAATCCCTGCTCCATCCAATATTAGATTATGCAGACGCCAGCTATCTTGATCTATCCGAAGTCCATCTTAACAAACTTGAGCGTCTTCAAAACCTCTGCATTCGGTTTATATTTGGCTTGCGCAAATATGACCATGTTTCAGAATTTCGCATGAAGCTCAAGTGGCTCCCTATTCGTTTTCGCCGGAATGCTCATATCCTGACGCTGTTATACAACATCCTTTATCTGTCTTCATCTCCCCACTATTTAAAGGAACGGTTTATTTTTCTGCACCAGTCAAACGATCGTGATCTGCGTTCGTCTGACACTCTCCAACTCCTTACTCCTGTTCATAGTTCAGCTATGTATGGTGAATCCTTCACTGTTCAAGCTGTACACTTATGGAACTCCTTACCTTTATCTATTCGCTTATCTAAATCTATTCATATATTTAAAATCAAAGTCCATAACCTTTATCTGTCTTTATCTGGAAACTGCTAACTGGTTGTTAGCTTCTATCACTATAGAAAGTTGTTTGATGGTGGTTATGTATGTCATCTTTCTTTGTGTAATTTTTGTAATTTTTATAGTTATGAATTATAGGCATTTTTATAGTTATTGTTATATTTTGTATTTTTATGTATTAGATTAAGTATAGGTAACTTTTTTTTTGTACACCGCCGACTTTTTGGTATTTTGTCTATCCTGTCCATCCAAAGGTTGCCTGGAAGAGATCGCTTTTAGCGATAAGGCCGCCCATTGTACAACTGTACTGCTAATCATTATTTTTTTTTGTATATTCTCTTGTGTACAATAAAGTGTTTATCTATCTATCTATCTATCTAATTCTAATGTATAATTCGAATTCATAATTTCTAATGCTAGTTGATTGATCTCAATGTTGTACTGGTTCGTCTTTCCTGCGGGTTCTGTCGGCAAGGTCGAGAGCCTAAATTAAGGCACTAAAGGACTTACTAAGTGCACGAAAGGAGCCTCTGAGGTGCAATTTAATCCTTTCACCGCACTGGTCAGAAATAACTAGTGACACGATAAGAAGTTATAATTATTAGAATGTTATAATTATGCCAATGTTTTGAAGTTTATCAAAGTTGATTCATGATAGGAAGGTACATAATTTTGATGATTATTTGTCTAAGATAGTAAGTTTCAATATTTATTTTAAATATTTTTTTATTAAACAATTTGATTCAAGTTCTTTTGAGTTTGATTTATACATATCCATAACAACAACTGGATCATAAATGATTGAAATTGCTGGCGGAACAACTTACCCCAACGATGGAACAACCAGCCCCTTGACGGAGTCGGTTGTTCCTTGTCGACTCTCCACAAAAAAATATCCATATCCAAAAGACATTAATAATTTAATAAAAACGACAACAAAATTTAAAACTAGAATAAATTCTCCATCTACCCCTATATATTGAATTCCAGTTTTTTTTATCTTCCTTTTACGCGTTATTTGAAAATCGGCACTTCGAACCCCGGTCACCCCTAAGACATTAAGTATTATTATTATTAATATATACATTCAATATAATATTTCTTCCTTATTATTTTATTATTCTAAATTATTATATTTCTATAATTATTGAAATATTGTAAGCTATAAATAATTGCATTACATGGGATCATATACAGTATGTAAAATCTTTTTAAACATGTAATGATGTTGACGTTAAATTACACTGGTTAGAAGTCACAATTTATTGATTAAAATTCTTCTAAATAAATAAATTAAACGAAAAAACTATTTATTTTAAAAGAGCTATGTTATTTCGGGAAATGTGAAACGAAGTAGAGTCGCTAGCGTGTATGTATATGACAAAAGTAATTCAAATTTGACAGTCTTTCACATAGACGTAACATACGCTAGTATGTATACTAATGTCCTATCAGACTAGTAATCGGTCAATAACATGTAACGAGGATACTGACAAGACTGAGTGTAATTATAATGAGCCGAAAGAGTCGAGGTGGGCGAGCCGGTGTCTAATACTCTGCCGAGCACTCTTCAAAGTTCATACGACCGATCACTCGACCATAATCCACGCTTCGGTAGTGTGTAAAGTCCGTCTGTAAAAGCATTTAGAGGGCACTAAGCTGCCAGTCCCAACCATTCATAAGTTGGAGCCTTGGGCCTTGGAACGGCTTAGAAACCCACCAGAGTTGGCTTCTGACACACACGAAAATAAAAGAAACGAAAAAGATATGAATGAATGAATAAAAGAAAACTAAAAAACAACCGACTTCATGTATATAAAAAATATCATCGATGTATACAATTTTTCGACTTTTATTCATTTTTTAAAAACCGCTCGACCGATTTCGATATATGTAATTCAAATGGGAATAATTAATATAATAATTATAATTAAATAATTTTCTTAATCGGTTCAGGTGTCTTTGAGTAATCGGTGAACATAAATAAAAAAATCCGACGAATCGAAAACATTCTCCTTTTTTGAGGTCGGTTAAAAATACCTTTTAGAAACGATTATCAATAATACAGTAAACAAATAATTAAATACGTGTTGGGACAATACACACAGCCCTAAATTAATTTAACTCGTAAATTGTGCTATAGGAACCATATGACAAATAGAATACTTAGTAATTCAGTAATACGTACGTTTATTCACATAAGACATGGTTATAATATACATTAGGTGGAATTGTCAATAGTAGAGCTGCATATCGCGCCAGAGTACAGGCACGTGAATATATTTCATTTATCATACAAATTAACTGAAATTATAACATATAATTAATCACTTTCAAAACTTTCGTGAGTTGTACTATACATTTTGATAAACACGGGCTTTACTCACGTATTATTTTGTCGATGGAGGCACCGACATTGTTTCGATTCATCTAGAGAATCTTCATCAGGGTGAGTTTGATCCGCGGTCCGCTCGTTGCCGCTCGAGTTCACGGTTCGCACTGCAGGTGAGGTATCTTGCGGCGCGAGTCGTGCGTACGGGTAGAGAGGACAACTTACAACGAAACGTTGTCACGGCAGGCGGTAACAAATTTGGTGCTAGTACTAGCTCTGCGACTTCGCCACTCGTGCCAACAACATTGGGAACCGTCAAACATACAGCACTGACACTATCCGGCTTCACATCGTTACTATAATACGTTCCGTGCAGACAAGGTTTCCAGGTTGGAGAAAGAAACCAACCTTTGTCTCTGTTGAAGTTTGGAACACGGCCGATTTCGATTGCTTCACGGATCTTTGAAAGATTCGTGAAGCAATCGAAATCGGCCGTGTTCACACCCCATTTTACTCCTTTATGAAGGTTATTTAAAAAAATCCTGAAACACCTGTTTATTTATTTTGCATTTGAAGTATCCTAACCAAGTTTCTAAGAAATCACACCACACCTTAAAAAGTTCCCACAGAAACTTTGACACCCCATTTTACCACTTTGTTAGGCTTATTTTGAAAAATTCTGAAACACGTATCCATTTATTTGGCATTTTATTTATTAATGTTAAGTTTCAATCAAATCGCATAACGAGTTAAAAAGATTCATACATTTGTTTTTACCCCGTTTAAAAAAAAATCAAATTCAAAAAATCCCGCCTTAGTGGCCACCCACTAAGGCGGCTTTTGCTGTAAAATAAGCTACCTTCCAAATTTCAGCTTTCTAGCTTCAGCGGTTTATGCTCGGCGATGATGAATCAGCCAGTCAGTCAGGTTAAGCTCTTTTATAGATATAGGTTTTCCTATAGGTATAGGCATAGATAGATGAAGTCGGTTCTCTTTTACAATTTTAAAACGTAATTATTGCTTGAATGTACGCTCGGTCGGTGACTTGAGTTTTACCCTTCAAGCCTTACAAAGTTGGGGTTGTCGGTAGTCTAATTTGATTACTTTCGGTGGATCTTGTCCCTCAGTTAAGCCAAAAAAAACAAGTGGCAGAGAGATTAAAAAGGCGTGTTCCCAAACTTACTAACTTTCATGACAAGGGTATTATTTCAAAATAAGAGGGCTCGGAATACAAAGCTGTTCAGAACAAGGAAATGACAAAAAATACAAGCATTTAGGAAAGTAATATGAGTAGAGCTCACAAATATTTACACAATTTTACAATGAGAATACGAATGCGTTTATTTTGCTACAACAAAACAACTTACAACTACTTATTTAGCCACAGGAATGTACAAAAAATAAACTTACCTAGTTGTGCTTAAAAATAATTATTATAACAATAATAATAGCACTATAATTTGACCTCTAAATTGCTATTCAACGAGGTAACGTTGTCAGCCTTTTGGGCGCATAAACGGAATTCTGTTTTTGAAGTGAAAACTTCTTTAGCATCCTTTTAATTTGAAAGTTGATGAAACGAACAAGCGACAGTAAAAAGAGACAGGCAAACAAACTCATATCACTCATATATACTCATAAACACAAGATTTAACGTGGGAGAAAATGAGATAAGAAGCATTATTCAGTGTTTCTTATATTCGTGGTTCTCTTTGTGCTCAAAATTTTGGAAGGTTTCACTTCTACCACGTGTGAATTGCACTCTTGTTTTTTTTATTTTTGATATATATACCTTTAAATGTTACAAATACACATTCCATGTACATCATTTAGGTATAAGGTAAACAGGTATAGTGATATACTTAATAATAAACTAGTTAAGTCATTTTGTAGTACTTCCTTGAAACTTAGCTCACACAAACTTAATAAATAAAGATAGTAGGTAGGTACTTATAATAAAAGTAACATTTATTTCCAAAAATAATAATAGAAATATACAGAATAATAAACAATAATATAAAATACATGTCATACAAAACTATCTATAGATAGCTCAACTGATCCAGATCACTGCCAGAGAGCAGCGTTCCCAAGTGTAAATTATCTTTAGCTAGATAAACCATTTATTTTACTAGACTACAGAGGTGTTCACTTTGCTCCGCTCCAGATCGGAATGCCTCCGCTGGTCTGACTGTCCCCCACCATATTTTTACCGGATGTTTTTCAACTAAAATATGGCGTGCAACAAAGTACTACCACCAATCATCCTACTAATTTATATTAATTTAAATACAATTTTTCCAGAAATAACAGTTACAAAATAAATAAGAATAAAATTATTATTTTTACAATAAATTAGAAATATTAAATTCCTAACTATTATTATACCATAAATTCTTAACTATTTCTACAAAACGGATACGGAAACGGATTTTTAAATAAATCTTGGAAATGTTTGCTGCGGCGACAACATTCGGCCGTCCTGCGCACGCATCCGTCCCTGGATGGCGTAATAGTCTGGTGCAATTGCTGAAAACAGAGTGAACACATTAGGTCTATATGCTTACATTACTCTATGAACTCGAGTCAATTTTACAATGAGTGCCTTCCACTCTGCTATTCCATCAACGGCCAGCAGATGGAAGACTCCTCAACCCATCCATACTTAATAACATAACACATTATTGGCATTTAGACTATAACTGTTCCTTCAGCGGTCAGTTGTTACACATGTTATGAATTGTGATTTCCCCTAGGTGGTGCCTTTGGCCAACCCTAGTTGCATATCACCTCAAAACAATCATACTTTCATAGTTACTTTGATAATAGTCTAAATACCAAAACATATTACATGTTTGAAGCAAATGCACTAGACAATAATAAGTAAACAAAATAGATTCTTAGGGAGATAACTACGTCAATTACAAATATCTGACAACATCTTAGGCCATTTCCACAGTCACAGTTTTGCTATCCAAGTCTGCTATTTGGATCCAAGGTTTCATATTTTCAGCACAAGTGGACCCTTCGTAGCGTTTACTGGATCGTTCAGCGCCACGCATGTCCTTAACCCTATAGCGATCATGACCCAAAACTTCGGTAACTTGAAAAGGTCCTTTAAACAATGGCAACAACTTTGTACTGTCCATCATTTGACTGACTGGGAATTTTTAAAACCACCAAATCTCCATCACCACAGGCGTGGATCCAGACCTCTAAAAAGGTTGTGGGCACAGCCGCCCGAAAATCGGCCAAGTGCGAGTCGGGAGTATTAACTCCCTCATGATCTACTCGGTCAAGAAAGAACAGGGAAACGATCAATAATACACAAAATCTTAGTGATTTATCCAAATTTATTTTATCGCCTTTAAATCATGAAAACATTTTAAACGCTTATTTCGGAATTGAGTTCAGTTCTCGCTGCGAATTCTCCTTTATATCTTCTACCGAATGAAAACTACTATGAAGCGGTAATTTGAGTTTAGGAAAAATAAAGAAGTCGGCTGGAGCCATATCTAGTGACTAAGGTGGTTGCTCGATGGTATTTGTTGAGTTTTTGGTCAAAAAAACGTTCACAATGATGGCCTTGTGCGAAGGCGCATTATCGTAGTGCAAAATCCAAGAATTTTCTTTCCACGAATCTGGTTTTTTTCGTCGAATTTGCTATCTTAAACGCCGCACAACGCTCAAATAATATTCTTTATTTACCGTTGACCTTCCCGCAAGATTTCCGAGTGCACAACACCGCGATAGTCAAAGAAAAAAGTCAACATGATTTTGACTTTTGATCTACTTTGACATGGTTTTTTTTCGGATTCGGTTCAGTTGGAAGGCGCCACTCCGAAGCTTTTTGACTAGTTTACATGTCATACTCGTAAACCCAAGTCTCGTCACCAGTATCAATGCGTTTCATGAATGTTGGGTAGGAATTGATTCGTTCTAGCATGTCCTCAGCGGCTCTTATGCGATTGAGTTTTTGGAGAAAATTCAAGTATTTTCGGACTAACAGAGCTGCAACATGTTTCATACCTATTTAAAATTGTACGGATCTACTCGTGAGACAGAAAATTCAGCGGCTATATCTCTCAAACTTGAATGAGGATTTTCAGCCACTATTTCCTTCGATCTTGCGATGTTAACTTCAGTTGAAGACGTTGATGGCCTAGCAGAGCGAGGGAAATCTTCCATCTCATCTCGACCGTTTTTTATCGCTTTGTGCCACGCGATACCACTCGCTTTTGACAAAGTCGATCCACCGCCTTCTGTAACATTTTTAGGGATTCCGAACACGAAATTCCATTGGCGATGCAAAATTTAAGATAAACTCTTTGTTCAATGTTTTATGTCCATTATTAAATTCGCAATACACACTAGATATGATCTCACTAAAAACAGCACTGTATTTAATCTAAATCACAGATGCAACTCAACTTTCTTACAACTTCAAAGAATATCATATCCTTTTGACTGCAGCTAGTCTTTTTATGACCAGGTTCGCCACAGCGAAAACAAGTTATATTCGAATTATTTCCAAAATTATATGATGCTACATTTAAGTTTGATGAACTTTCCGTCTTCTTATCTACATTACAATAGGGTATACGAACCGAGATTTTAGATGGCAAGTTTAGCATGTTTTTGAACTGGCTTTTGTTCCGGTTCCGAGTAAATTTTTCCGTGTAAGAATGAAGCCAAGTCATCGCAATATTTAAAGTTACCGGCCTCTGACGCAGTGCTTATATTTTTGTCACCAATAGATCCTACTATAACTGAAATAATATCCTGTTCAGAAAAAGCTAACCTCATTTTATCAATCTTGCCTTTTTGTTGAAAATGAAATTCATATAACGATTGGCCATCTGTAGGTTTAGCTTGAACAAACTCTTTGAGCAAACTGTACATATTACGCTTAATTTGGAATGTATCTAGTAAAGTATTTCGCCAGTCCTTCCCCTTCCAGGTAGTACATAGTGTCATATTCTTTTGAAGTGAATCATACCATGTTTTTGCGGTATTCCGTAATTTTTGCAAAGCTTGATATTGTAAGACACGATCGGACAAGCTGAAAGCGCTAGCATTGGCTTCTACAACATTTATCCACATTTCTATATCGTCTACTAAAGGGTCAAACTCCGGAATCACCGATGATTATAGAAAATTTTGGCTTACTGCGGGAGACGCATGCCTGGTGCGTCTCGATTTCCTGTGTCTGTTCTATGTCCATCTGAGCTTCTACTTGATGAAGAACACAAACTTTAAGAGCTAGAAGGTGTAGCTCTCCGTTTGCTTTTCTTTCTACGTGCGTTCTTTTGCGGCTTCGCGGCATTGAGCGTGGTTAATCTACACTTTTGATGTAAATTATCTTTAGCTAGATATACCGTATATTTTACTAGACTAGAGAGGTGTTCACTTTGCTCCGCTCCAGATCGGAATGCCTCCGCTGGTCTGACTGTCCCCCACCATATTTTTACCGGATGTTTTTCAACTAAAATGTGGCGTGGCAACAAAGTACTACCACCAATCATCCTACTAATTTATATTAATTTAAATACAATTTTACCAGAAATAACAGTTACAAAATAAATATTACAATTAATTAGAAATATTAAATTCCTAACTATTATTATACTATAAATTCTTAGCTATTTCTACAAAACGGATACGGAAACGGATTTTTAAATAAATCCTGGAAATGTTTGCTGCGGCGACAACACAAGACACTGGAATTGCCACGTTGAAACACAGTGCTAATTATGCTGAGTCAGAAAACCAAGTATTTAATATCAGTTACAGCTTGATACTTCCACGTGTTCCTAAGAAAAAGGAACACATTTGCGCCCAATGCGTGCGCCTAAGTCTGTTCCCATGTTCCACAGAATACCGCGAGAAATTTCACCACGAAATAAATCGCAATGAGCGCTGGGGCTGAGCTCTTGTGCGAGCTGAAACGCACTTTGTTGCGTCATAACACGAGTCACTCCACATAAAAAATTTCGTGGATTCTGCCTTCTGTACATGTACTTGTACAGTGTGTATTGTTATTCTAGACAACTCATAGCGAGCTTAAATATGAAAGCAGCTGACACAGCTCGGCAATATTTAAGAGTGCTTCGTTTAAAATAAATGCTGATTCGCCAGTTTTTGGGTTTGGTGTGTAGACTCCATTAAAATGACAGTAGTGACAGTTTCTAAATAACTGTTAATAAGCTAGGTATCAGGTTAGAGAAAACGGGATTACTTTCCCATGGGTAGCGTTAGTAAAGTGACGCCTTCTTGAAATATACTGTGTTTTTGTTTCGCCCCAGAGGAGATTTAGTCTTCAGATTTCAACACATTTCTGTTTCTTGGTACACAATATCCCACACGGGACTTGTATATTTTATGCTCTATCTTTAGGAGAACAAATTTTTAAGAGAATCATGCCAACGGTCACATCGACCTGAAACTCAGTAAAACCTACATTATAAGAGTAATTTGGAAAAAAATATATGAACATGATTTGATAATAAATTAGCCAAGCGCATGTGACCTTGCAAAGTTAAAGTCAAGTTAAAAGTAATTTTATTCAATACAATCACAAGGATCACTTTGAAACGTCTTACATATGTAAATTTAGGTGCCAATTCCAATTTCTTCCTTTCTTCCAGAAGAACTGGCAAGTAACTCGTCCTAGTCCTAGCTCTTTTTTGCATGATCCATCTTTTAATTACTTCATGAGTAACTATGAAAAACGAATACATGAGAGCGTATACATTTCAAATTAATATATTTAGTTAAAACTAAACTCATTGTTACATTTTGCAACACTAGATTCTAATAGAACGGAAGCTCTGGGGGCTGATGAGTTAAACGATTTGCTCACAATTTTTGGTATACCTGAGAAAAACTATCAAATACGTTCGCAACCTTTTGTTCCTCTGTATTTGCGGGCCTATGAATTTACCTTTTTCATTATTTATTAACTTCTAAGTAGCTTTTATTTTATTTGTTGAATTTTCTATTATTTTTCTCAAAAACAGTGGTAAAGCCACACATCCATAGCGAAGGGTTCCTGTTAGTATACGAATGTAGTGGTCAACTCTTAAATCATCTCGACACAATTTTCGAGTAGTTAGCGAAATAAATTCAATTTCACGAATTCAAGTTTACAAATTACTGTTACTCATAATCTAGTAAAGCCTTACCAGCCCACCTGGCGTAATTATAATTATGTTACTTATAATTTCAGAATAATATACTTTTCAGGAGGAGGAGGGACGGGTTGGAACAATAGCCTCCATCAAAAATAACGACATAAAAATTTATCCTAAAAATAGCCAAAATTATCACACGAATATCGCAAAGCTGTTTAAATAACAACTTTTAAAGACCTGTCTTACAATACGATGGAATAGTTAAAAAAAACTGCACTTTACGTGTAGAGGAGGTATCACTAAATACAAATTTTTAGTGTTTTTTCATTACTTATATAGAAAAAACACTATAAAAAGTTGATAATTTATATTATCGTGCTAATAAAACGATAGTCTACAAGCTAGAGCTTTGATTAGAGACGGACACACCGACGAACATGGCGAAGCTATAAGCGTTCTTTATTGGACTGTAGAATCCTAAAAATGTCAAAGAATACTAAGTCAGTTATAAAGCTTACTGTAATAGCTATGGTTTCGAACTTACGCAGTAAATTATGGATTCGAACGGTATCCTCACATATTTTCCTTTTGTAGGGAAAAAAAACATTTTTTGTCTACTATGAGCTCGGTAATTAAAGGTATAAAAAATATTGGAATGTTGGGTGCAAAATATTGGAAATTACCAGTATTTACAATATTTTGCATCCAACTTCCTCGTTTCAAATTACTTTACAAGTTATTGTTGATTCTGTTATTGAATATCATCAATAATAGAATATATATCATCTTGTTTTAAAGTTGACGTCGGCGTCGTTTTAATTTGCAGCCCGCTATAATAGGTAGCGAATAAACAAATTGACATCTTTCAACTTTTTTAGGGCCCACAAGTCCACTTCGCTTTAAGTTTACATTACCTTATATTAAAATGCACTTAATTTAACATGAATTAACAAAATAAATAAATTCATATAGCACCATCTAGCTCCAAACTAAGCAAAGATAGGGGTCTATTGAATCCAGATAACAGACGAATCTATACTAAAATAATAAATGTGAAAATAGCTCTGTCTGTTACGTTTTCACGCCTAAACCGCTGAACCGATTTTGATAAATTTTGGTATAAAGATAGATAGGACCTTGGAGAAGGACATACGCTACTTTTTATGTAGGTACCACGTGTGCAAAGCCGTGGGCAGCAGCTAGTACTCTTATAGTTGTAAATACATGATTATGATACCTTATAACACCTAGACACAGAACAAACATTTATGTTAAAAATCGCAAGCACAGGCAATTTTCTGAAATACCTTTATTGTAGAATTCTAACCTACTAATATGTGAATGTTTATGTGAGTGGAGGTTTAGGAGTTTTGTTACTCAATAACGGCTGAATGGTTTTGGATGAAACTTGGTGTCGATATATATTTGGACATGAATACCATATATATGCTACTCCTTTTGTATTTTTCATTATGTACCACACATACAAAACCGCGGACACAGCTAGAACAAAAAACAATCAATAAATACTTCCATACTATATTTTCAAATTTAAAAGTTTCTGTCGGCTTGTTTGTTACATTTTCACGACTAAACGGCTCAATGGATTTTGATAAATTTTGGTAGAGATAGATTGTATATAGGGGGAGGACAGAGGCTTCTTTTCATATTATATAGTCAGTAGTAAGTAATCTCGAATATTATGAGAATCACAGAATTGTTTCCAGTTTTATGTATCATTTTCATTATTAAACCATTTATGTTATCTAGATTCAGACGTCATTTCAGATGACAGGGGTTTAGACCGGCCCCCTGCCACGACCGGCTTACCGTGTAGCTAAGGACTCCCCAATAATGATGATAAGAATCGCGAGATATACATATAAGGAAAACCTAAAACGCAACAATAGCGCGTTCTTAGTTTTCCTGTGGTACCGCCTAGTTATAATATAATAAACAATATAGTGTAGATCAGTATATAGGATATCCAACAGACAAATTACCAGACAGTTAAAACAAAAAGTTTACGTTCATAAATCAAATCGGTCCTGTGTTTGTGCAGTATCAATATTCACCTCTCGTTAGTCAAACATTGGTTATCTAAGCCTACGTCGCTGACAAATGACGGGTGGAATATAGCGCTTAGAATATTCATCACTATAGAAATAATAATAATAATGCCGGAAATTTCACTCAGCATCAACTGGCCCCAAAGTAAGCTAGTGTTATGGGTACCACATGATTGATATACTGAAATACTTTTTTTTGTAAATACATACATATCATACATAGAAACACCAAGACCAGTGAAAAATACTTGCAGATCATACAAATATTTTCCCGCGGCGGGAATCGAACCCGCTACCTTCTGCGTTTCAGCTGGACCTTGGCCCACTGCGCCACAGAGGTTGTCTACTACGGTTAAGCTAGTATTTGATGACAGGCATGTCAGTTCTGTTGGTACTAGCTCTGGCTTCTGGCTGTAGTTCAATTCAAATTTTTTAAAAATGTTCAATTCAGGACTAACATTTGTGTGACGAACGTTTGTTCTGTGTCCAGACACCTAGGTGTTATAAGTTACTAGCGCGGATCCACCATCGTGGGCACGATGGGCATGCCCACAACCCTAATAGACTTGTGACTTTCATTTAATTATGCTTGTGGTCATAATATATACCATTGCATAAAGTTAGTCTGTAATGACGACCTCTGTGGCGCAGTGGGCTAAGACCCGGCTGAGACGCAGAAGGTTGCGGGTTCGATTCCCGCCGCGGGACAAATGTTTGTACGACCTGCAAGTATTTGTCTCGGGTCTGGGTGTTTCTATGTATAATATGTATGTATTTACAAAAAAAAAAGTATATAAGTAGTATATCAGTCATGTGGTACCCATAACACAAGCTCTGCTTACTTTGGAGCCAGATGATGCTGTGTAAAATGTCAGGGATTATTTATTTATTATTTATTTTATCAGGGGTACCTTATCTGTACTGTTTCCTGGGATGAATTTATTTTACCATGCAGAAAATTTACTAAACAAAAGAAAAAAAAAAATAACATCTCTTTACAGGAATTCACTATATCGATTATGAGCGAGTTCATACTCGCACTTGGTCGGTTTTAGGTGGCTGTGACCACAACCTAATTATTAATTTGATAGTGAAATGCAATGTAAGATTCTGTGTGAAAAAAAAAACATTACCTGGCAGAGCTTGTGTTTTGGGTACCACGTGACTGATAATACTACTTATATACCTTATTTGTAAATACAGACCCGAGATAAATACTTGCAGATCATACAAACATTTGTACCGCCACAGAGGACGTCAAATGTAAATGAGGGCGGGGTTTGCATGCTTGTGCAACAAATATTGAAGAAAATATATAGTGCTCATTTTACATTTCCTACCACAGCTCAACGCGGGCTATCAGATAAGGAACGTATGGGTATAACTATGCAACGAAAAACGGTCGCCAGTTTCCTGTCGACGCTTTTAGAAAACCTGGTATTTATTCATCGCAAGAAACGTTAGCGATCCATTGATGTATTCAAGGTGCTTTATAAATAGCGACCGATAAATCAAATAAAAGTACGTAATTAAACGATATCTCGACGATTTGTGATGAGAAGCGGTTATTTTGGCTTGTTACCACCATTTATTGGCGTAGATAAACAATCTATTGCCTACTCAGGAGTCGGTTCAATAAATAGAGCTAACGAAAGACAGAAATAAACAGCTACCCGCGGTTTTGCATGCGTGTTACCTACTTAAAAAGTAGCTTGTGTCCGTCCCCAAGATACAATATACGTATGTATCAAATTTAATAAAGTAGGTATTATTTTAATTTTATGTTACCTTCTACAAAAAATATTCTATATATATAAGATATTTTTTTTAATTTTTCAATACTATATCTATTTATAGATATATATATAAATAGAGCTATTGAGCTATCGTTTAAAACGGTCCTTAGATACCTCAACTGTTTCACGTATATTTTATATTACCGTACATTTCTGTATTTATTTCTGTAGATACAATTTATATATAAATATGTATATGCATACCATGATATTGACATTTTCTGCTTACCGATGTTTCGGCAAAGTTGCATGAGCCATGACCACGAGATAAACTGATCATGGTAAATATCCCGTTTTGAGTGAAAATTATGTTCAAAACCATGATAGTTTTAAAAGATACAATGAAAATTTTGGAGAAATCACTTCTCAGCCGACCACTCGTTCGTTCATCATATTCATGCACCATGATATATTTCTTTTTGCCTGTACAAAAAGCATATATAAATAGCTAGCGACCCGCCCCGGCTTCGCACGGGTGCAATGCTGGTACTAAATATACTAAAAAATTGGCCTCAATTCTGTTGGCACCAACCTAACTAATTTTTAACTAAAATTAGGCTTAGCACTGTCAAAATAACCTTTGGTATTCTGCTGCTACCAACTTATCCTAATTTAATTTTATCTAACTTAATTAAGAGTACTTAATTTAGTTAGATGGTACCAACCGAAAAGGTTTTATAAATGATATAACTAACTAAATATATTTTAGACAATTCCTAGTTTTAGAAATAAATAACCGAATTGCCACCAATGTCTAATGTGATTAGAAACCTGTATAATTTCAATGTTTCTCTGCTATATTATGCATGTATTATACATATAAAGCTTCCTCTTGAATCACTCTACCTATTCAAAAAACCGCATCAAAATCCGTTGTGTAGTTTTAAAAATCTATGTATACATAGGTACAGACAGACAGCGGGAAGCGACTTTGTTTTATACTACGTAGTGATGGACATATATTTTTTTTTTTCTTTAACCTATAGTGTCCCACTGCTGGGCAAAGGTCTCCTTTACCTTCCATTCTTTGCGCTCCAAGGCCACAGTTTGCCAAATTAGCTCGAATGCATCTAGATCGTCTCGCTATCTTTTCCTGGGTCTGCCGCGTCGTCTCCGACTATCGGGCACCCACTGAGTGACGAGCTTTGCCCAACGTTCTGAATGCATTCGAGTCACATGCCCTGCCCAGTCCCATATCAAACATGCAGTCCTCGTACCTACATCCGCTATGCCCGTTTTCGATCGGATTTCGGTATTTCGGACCCTATCAGTTCTTTTGATTCCCAAAACACTGCGCTCCATAGCTCTCTGGCAAATCTTGAGGTCTGATTTTTGGGACTCTGTCAATGACCATGTCTGAGCACCGTATGTCAGTATGGGCAAGATACAAGTGTCGATGAGTTTTCGCTTAAGTGATATTGGGAGGTTTCCCTTCATATGCTGCTTCATGGCCCAGTAGCACTTCCTTCTATATTTATATGTTTTAATTGTATTATTGTTCGTTTTGTCACGGTATGACGTCATCTTCCTTGTTCGGGGCAGTCTGAAAACTAGCGTTATTACGCACTGTGTGAAGTAGCGCAAAGCTGAGACTGCGTTTTTGACAAACGCAGACTAAGTTTGCTACAGCGTGACACACGTACTTGAACATACTCATAATTTTTTAATATTATTATTTCGGAGAAATCACTTTTCAGCCGGGCACTCGCTCGGTCATCATCATGTATCATGATATATTTTATTCATAGCTCCAGGTTTTCTATCATACAATGACATATGAACAATGGATAATTCGGAGAAATTCACCATCAATACTTATTTTGAGGATCGTGAAAATGTTATTGACGAGAAAGTGATTTGATGGCTTCGTGGAACCATTACGCCCGATCGAGCTGCCGATTGTTATGTTCTATTGTGTCTATAATAAGTGTGTTTACACAGTAACAAAGATATTTTTAGATATTTTTATATTTTACTTAACTTTAGGGTTCTGTAGAATAGAATATAATAGTGTTACGAGCCGGGTACTGATAAATTATGAAACCGCTCGATTTTAACAAATAATAACATTAATTTCAAAGTTACCACACACTCAACTTAATCCACTGATTCTACTAGTAAACTTCCCAATAGAACACTATAAAAGTCACAACACTATAACACAACTGATAACACTTCGAAACTATCGCACTTGTATCACTAGTTAAGCCGAGAATAGACAGACTGCATCCGCAAACCACCGCCGCATTTATACGAGCGTCGAGTGCGTCGCGCAAAACCGAGACGCAACTCGAACGTTCGAGAACGAACCGGAACGCGCTCAAATGTTAGCTTGCAATAGAGAGATATTGCTATCTCGTTCACTCTTATGCATTCGATACGTGTACTTTGAAGTTTGCATCTACTCGATACCAGATGGCGTTGTAGGTGAATATTTAATGCGTCCGCCTGCCAACAGATGGAGCTATGTATTGGGCGCAACACTATCCCCTCCTAAGACATGCTCATCCCGAGCATCGTTAGACCCGTAATATTGCGCTAGTCGATCCACATGGACAATCTTAGGCTTGCCTCGTAGCCCCTTTTTAATCCGGTACGTGACATCCTTGATCCTGTTCACAATTCGATATGGCCCGTCCCATTTTGCCTGCAGTTTAGGACACTTTCCTTAACTGCGTACAGGGTTATGTAACCACACCAGTGATCCTTCACTAAAGCCCTATGGTTTAATTTTCGGTCATATCGAGTCTTCATTTTTTCAGACATTTGTTGGCTGGATTGGCGAACGTGTTCGTGTACATCGTTCAATTTGTTGCGAAGGTCACTCGCGTACTCTGTTATATTGCGCGGAGACTGGGCAAGAATGCCTGTTATAAGATCTGCTGGCAACCGTAGTTCTCTTCCAAAGTTCGCCAATGCTGGAGTGACACTCATCACTTAGATCCGTGCTTAACATTCTGACGGGTACCACTTCTTTGGACTCTTGTTTTACACAATGCTTACATTCTTCTAGACAAGGTCTCCTTGACAAGGCATCTTCATTACCGTGAGATTTTCCATTGCGATGCTCAGTTTCATAGTCAAACTCCTGTAGCTGTTCAATCCACCTTGTCACTTGTCTTTTAGGATTTATGAACTGTAGCAGCCATTTCAATGCAGCGTGGTCCGTGCGTAGATGAAATTTACGCCCCAGCAGATATTTACAGAAATGCTGCAAAGTTTTTACTACTGCTAATAGGTCCCTTGTTGTGACACAGTAGTTTCTTTCCGGTTTAGATAAAGCTTTGCTGAAGTAAGCTATCACGATCTCTTGATCTCCTTTGCGCTGGGACAATACGCCTCCAATACCAGTATTACTTGCACCTGTGTCTACGATGAACTTATTCTCGGTGTCAGGGAAACCAAGAATAGGTGTATCACACAGACGTTGCTTTAACTCTTGGAAGGCAATATCACATTCTTCGTCCCAGCTAAACACTCGTTTCTCTTCGGTGAGTTTATGCAAGGGCTTAGCAACATCAGCAAAGTTTCTCACAAACCGTCGGTAATAGGAACACAATCCTAGAAACGCTCGGACTTGTGTTTTATCCTTTGGGATCGGCCAATCCTTAACAGCGACAATTTTCTCTGGATCAGTTTGCACGCCATGTTCTGAAATAACGTGCCCTAAGAAGCTTACTTGTCGTCTGAAAAATGAGTACTTCTTCGGACTCAATTTAAGATTTGGCTGCACGAATTTTAGCTAGTACCTACTTGTTTCAGATTTTGAAGCTGGTCTTCAAACGTACGTCCCACTATAACAATGTCATCTAAGTAGACAAGGCAGGCGTCTCCAATTAATCCAGCTAGTACCATTTCTATCAACCTTTCAAAAGTTGCAGGGGCATTGCACAACCCGAACGGCATAACATTAAATTGCGACTTTTCCGTAGAAAACGCCGTTTTCTCCTTATCTTTAGGGTCTTTTTCAACCTGCCAGTAGCCGTTTTTAAGTCTAGGGTTGTGAACCACTTCATCCCTGTCAATGTGTCCAGTATATCGTCAATCCTTGGAAGTGGATAACTATATTTCTTTGTTACGTTATTAAGTCGACGATAACCCACACAAAAACGCAAGCTACCGTCCTTCTTCTTGACTAGTACCACAGGAGAGCACCAGGGACTGGAAGAAGGTTCTATCACTCCGTCTTTTACCATTCCCTCAATCATAGTTTCGACTTATTTTTCTCTTGCGATAGGTAATCGTCTTGGTTGTTCATGAATCGGCGACTCGTTACCGGTGTTAATAGTGTGCTGAACCAGCCATGTCTTCCCAATGTCAGCATCATTTGAAGAGAAAATATCGGCATATCGATGTAACATCTTCTCAGCCATTGCAACTTCTTCTTCAGAAAGATCTTTGCAACAATTTTTCAGCAATGATGACACATTGTAATTAACTTCTAATCTATTGTCACTGGATATTTTTATATGTATGATATTTGATATTGTTTGCATAATTCTTGACATCTTCGCATCCAGGTTACTTCTTCACAATTGCCCATTAACATTCCCTTCTCATTGAGATGTTTCTCATTAGTCGGGTTCAGTATTCGCGCTGCTGAGATGGTAGATGCTTTTACTAGAGTCCGTGCCATAATCCATGGTAGGTCATTGTCCAACCTTTCTATCAATACACATCGATTTCTCTCTGATGTTTGCAATAGGCGTACTTGTACCATGGTTTCTGACCTTGGAGGAAGCACGATTTCTTTTAGGCAGTAGACTTTTCCTGAGGATCCTCTTTCTATAAAGACTGCTTCTGTGCCACATTTTAAAATCCCTTGATTTACGTCGATCTCCGCGTGATCTTTCTCACAAGAAATCCAAACCCAGAATGCACTCATTAACTATGTTGGCAATGATGACGTTATGATGGTAAGTGGTCTTCCCTAACTTCATCTCCACCTGCATCTCGCCTTGAACGGATATGTGCTTGCCGGTTACTGTCACGAGCTGAACTCTGTTACATTTGCGGAAAATTTCCAGAAAAAAGCGATTTGCAAGTGGGGAACTCACTACTGTACGAGAAGCACCAGTATCCAAAGTCATTTTACAGGTCGTTCTATTAATTTGGCCTTTGATGATCAGGCTATTCCCATCGTGGGCTTGTGAAATCGAAGTCCTGGCATTTACTCGTTTCCCTGCTGCTGGGGAGCGGATGTGCTCACCACCTGTCCTTCTTGAGGTCTGTCGTTATTCTCTTTGTTTCGTTTCGGGCAACTGGACCTCAGATAACCCTTTTCTCCACGCCCATAACATTTCGGACTAAACTTTGGACGAGCGTCGCGGCTGGACTCCACCACTTCTCTGATGCAATGTGTTTGAGTATCCATCCATACAGCTTCCACCTCCAAAGCATAGGCCAAAGCATTCTTTAAAGACTCGTGATGACCAAGTCTCACCGTAGCTCTGACTTCCAAGTCACGTATCCCATCGACGAATGCCTGAACCAAGTTCTCATCGATAAGGGCAGGTGAAGATTGGAAAGCCTTCCGAACCAGCTTTTCTATTTCCAGGGCCCACTGCTGCAGGTTCTCCGAATTGCGCTGAGTCCTGTCCTTTAATTGAGCGCGGAAAACATGTTCTAGATGTGCGTCACCATATCGAGATTCTAGTGCCTCCAGCAGCTGCTCATAACTGACGTTACTTCCCAGGGCCTCCAAAACAGTGAGTGCTTGGTCACGCAAGGCTAATATTAGTGCAGTCATAGCCTGCGACTTCGTCCATCCGTTTGCGTTTAGGACAGCTTCAAACTGAACTTTAAAGGCGGACCACGAAGAACCTCCATCAAATGGTGGCACCTTAAATCCTCGCGCTGACGATGAAGAGACCACAGGAGCAATATCTCTATCTTCAGATTTCAGCAGATCCACAGCTTTTTTTACACTTGCAATCTGGGTTTCTGCTTCAGAAATTCGGTTATCATGATGCTGGATTTGCTCCTTAACATCCTGAAGCTCCTTGCCAAAGGCTCCATGCAGGTCCTTTATAAGGCGAGTCTGTTCTTCTTGCCGGCGAAACAGTTCCTCCTGTTGCTGGCGAGCTTGGTCCTCCTAACGACGAGCCTGTTCCTCCTGACGACGAGCCTCTTCTT
Organism: Lampropteryx suffumata; assembly: GCA_948098915.1. Taxonomy (NCBI): domain Eukaryota; kingdom Metazoa; phylum Arthropoda; class Insecta; order Lepidoptera; family Geometridae; genus Lampropteryx; species Lampropteryx suffumata. The sequence goes on from OX402565.1 coordinate 10,650,437, forward strand.
CCCGTTGCTGGCGAGCCTGTTCGTCCTGCCGGTGAACCAGTTCCTCCTGCCAACGTTTCTGTTCTTCCTGCCGGTGGGCCTCTTCTTCCCGTTGCTGGCGAGCCTGTTCTTGTTGCTGGCGAGCCTGTTCCTGAAGCATCGCCATTAATGCAGCAAGGTCCCCTGCAGCAGGAGCCTGAGCCACAGCTGATGGGACTTTCAATAACTCACCAGATGACTCCATCGTTGGCTGAAGAACCTGTCGAGATTCTTGTGATGGAGAACCTCCAAACCGCCTCTCATCCATTTCCTGTTGCCGCTGACTCCTTATCCGGATACCGTCCGTGTCTTCCTTTGGTAATACCGGCATTTCTTTATCTCCGCTTCTGACACCAATTTGTTATGAGCCGGGTACTGATAAATTATGAAACCGCCTGATTTTACCAAATAATAACTTTAATTTCAAAGTTACCACACACTGAACTTAATCCACTGATTCTACTAGTAAACATACCAGTAGAACACTTAGAACAGTAGAATAAAAGTCACAACACTATAACACAACTGATATCACTTCGAAACTATCGCACTTGTATCACTAGTAAAGCCGGGAATAGACTGACTGCATCCGTACTACCTCGTCCCGTTCGACCGCGCGTTTTAAAAATAAATAAAAGCGGCCAAGTACGAGTCGGACTCGCCCATGAAGGGTTCCGTAGCAGCAAGTAACACAATATAAAAGTTCTTGTAGTTCGTTGTAACTTTGATCGATGTTTTAATAATAGTGTATTTTTTTAATTAAGTTATTGATAAGTAAACATTATAATTAGGTACCTAAATGATGGGATTTAGATATAACTAAATGCGAGCCCATATTCAATTCAATTCATTTATTTCCTCTTTTCACATGTTGCATGTACTTAGATTATGTCATAACAATATTTGGGATCTTATACAGAAAGTATTTCACAGAATATAAATTTATCGGCCAAAGCCTCGTCAATCTTATAGTAACTCTTATGTAATAATAGCCTTTTTATAATATTGAAAAATTCAGGGTCAGATTTAGATTTAATGTCAGTAGGAATTTGGTATATAATTTAATGGACACACACATATAACTCTTTAATGTTTTTGTCAGTCTAATCTTAGGAGTCAGAACATTTCTTTTATTCCTCGTGTTATACTTATGTGTAACAAACTTCATGTTGGTGATATTTTCTCTAATATAAACAATATTTTGATAAATAAATTCACCAATCATAGTCATAATGTTCAATTCTTTGAATTTATCTCTACAAGAGTCTCTATATTTGAGCCCTAAAATATATCTAACACAGCGTTTTTGCATTATAAATATCCTATTTGATTCTGCAGCAGTTCCCCAGCACATAACTCCGTAACTCATCAACGAATAAAAATATGCATGGTATACATCCTTAGCAGCCTTAGGCCCCCCCAGTTCTTTTATTTTTTTAACTGCATATGTAGCAGAACTTAGTTTTTTTGACAGCTCATCAATATGTACTGCCCAAGTTAGCTTTGAGTCCAGCCATACTCCTAAGAACTTCATGCGGTCTGTTCTTGGTAAGGATAATTCATGAAGCACACTGTCAATATTATTAGAGTGAGTTGAAGGATTAGTTGCCCCCAGACGAAATTGAACAACATGAGTTTTGTCAACATTTAACAGTAGATTGTTTACCGAAAACCATTCTTTTAGACTAATAATTACATCTTTTAGCATATTACTTAAATTAACGTTACTTTTTTCTTTGACTATTATACTAGTGTCGTCAGCAAATAAAACTAAGTCAAAATTGCTGTCCTTACAAACTATAGAAATGTCATTCACATAGAATATAAATAATAAAGGTCCTAATATGGAACCTTGGGGTACGCCTACTGTGATTTTACTATTATTTGATCTAAAGCCGTTTAGTTCTGTAACTTGAGTTCTGTTAAATAAATAAGATTTCAAGATATTTAATTCATTTTCTCTCACGCCATAATACTCTAGTTTTTTTATTAGAATTTCATGAGATACACAGTCAAAGGCCTTGGAGAGATCGCAGAAAACCCCATAGGTTTTTTGCGATCCCTCCAGACTTAACAGTATATCTAGCATAAGTCTTGTTATGGCATGTCTTGTTGATTTATGTTTTTGAAAACCAAATTGTCTGCTGTCTAAAATATTTATCTCTACTATGTAGTTAATGAGTTCTTCAGCTATATATTTTTCAAAAATTTTACTTATACTAGGTAGTACAGAGACCGGTCGATAATTGTTACACAGATATTTTTTACCTTTTTTATGAAGCGGTACTACTTTAGCTATTTTCATTTTGTCAGGGAAGTACCCTTTGTCTATACAATTATTAATAATGTGCATAATAGGTACAGCAATTACACTTCCTATATTTTTTATTAAGTACGGCGTAATGTACCAAAAATCATTAGACTTTTTTGGTTTCATGTCTTGAATAAGTTTAGTTACTTGCGTAATACTAATGGGTTTTAGTTTAAACGTTGCCTTAGAGGAAGGAATATATTTCTCTAGAAACATCATAGAGTTGTCAGATGAGCATTTTAGATTACATGTCAATTCATTTGCAATATTTATAAAATAATTATTAAAGTGGTTAGCTATGTCAATTTTATCATATATAAACTTATTGCTAATATCACAGAACAATTTATCACAGGTATTTTGACTAACACTACATTCTTTCCCTGTTTCTTCTTTAAGTACTTGCCAAATACATTTTATTTTATTTACAGATTTTTCAATTTTTTCGGCAATGAAATTTTTCTTAGCGATAGAACATACTTTTTTGAACATCTTACTGTAATTGCTTACATAAGATCTGCAAGTGGGATCATCACTTAAATTTCTCAAGGCGTACAAATCAAAAAGTTTTCTTCTCGATATTAGAATTCCCTTAGTAGCCCATTTATAGAAGTATTGAGGGCTACGGGGGCTATTCTCAACAATAGGCATATGTACATCTATATTTGACAATAAGTATTTGAAATATGTATCATAATCCGAAAACGATGAGACGTTTGACGAATCCTTACTAAGAGTTTCTTTCAAATGTTTTATAGTAATTTTGTTTATACGCCTTGATATAAATTTAGGTGGTTTTATTGTTTCCACATTTAGCCTTATATCTACAGTTTGAGCATAATGATCAGATTTCACGCCCGGTAGCACGCACACATTTTTTGTATGGGATGAGTCTGTAAAGATATTATCCAAGCACGACATAGTAGATTTTGTAACTTTAGTATGCTCAAAAACTTTCTGCTTTAACAAAAAACTATCCATTAAGTCAGTTACACTAACACAATCACTATCTTTACTTAGAAAATTGACGTTAAAGTCGCCACAACATATCACTGTCTTATTATTATTTGATGTAAGCTTGTCTAGACACTGTTCAAGTTTAATCAGATATTGACATAAGTTTGCAGAAGGTGATCTGTAGACTACTGCTATGATAGTATCCTTAAGTTCTATACATGCTATTTCACAAATGAGTTCTTCAGACATCTTATTTATATCATTGCGAGCTTTAAATTTTAGGTTTTGTTTGACTATTATGAGACAGCCACCTATGTCATGCTTAACTCTGCAATAAGAAGAAGCCTTCGTAAAGCCTTCTACCTGGAATATCGCTATATTATGAGACTTTAAGAAAGTCTCAGTCATGCACATTACATCAATATTTTGCGAGGTTAAGAATATGCCGAGCATATCAGCTTTTTGATATATGCCTTGAACATTTTGGTGGCACACAGTTATTTCACGATTTTTAGCTTAGCTGTCATATAGGCTTGTGATAGCTAAACAAGCTAATATATATTCCAGTTTGACAAGAAATATTTCCAAAAGTATTATTAATTTGTGTGCCTCCTCGCGTAGTTAGACAAGGTAGTAATAACGTCCTGTATCCAGCGTTCTGCATGAATGAATGTCAGTATACAATTGTCTTTTAAAAAATCTTCGTTGAAGTCTCCAAAAAGTAATGCATTTTGGTTTATGAACTTCATGAAAGTTTTGTTTGTACATCTGGGCGATACCGATCAGGCCACGCCCCGCGCGAATTATAATTATGATTTACTTAGGCACCTATTACAGATTTGTTATTAGAAAATAATGGTTCACGGTTTATGCATAAGTTTTTTGTTTATGAAATTAAAAGTTTATTTTTTATTTTTTATTTTTATATTTGAGTTGAATGAATGAAAAAAGGAAGTTTGCATGGTAAACTTCATCATATATTTTTTTAGTTTTATCATTCTCTTATTTTATAAGTTACAGGGGGGGGAATATTTTACCACTTACGTACATACCACACACGTATGGGTTTGATGAAAAACAATTTTTGAGTTTCAGTTCTAAGTACAAAATTTATTGTTTTTTTCTATTTTTGTGTGAAAATCTTAATGCAGTTTACAGACTTACCAAGTTTCAACAGTATAGTTCTTATAGTTTTGGAAAAAAGTGGCTGTGACATACGGACGGACAGACAGACAGACGAAGGGTTCCGTTTTTTACCATTTGGCTACGTAACCCTAAAAAACATTAAAATACTTTGCTTGACATTGGTTCTATATGACACAATTATTAATGCGCGCACAAAAACAGCTGTCATAACCCAAGCATAACGCAAGCTCTGCTTACATTGGGCCAAATGATGTTGGATTAAAATGTCCAGCATTATTTATTTATTTATTTTATTTTTATTCTTGATACTCCGTTGATCGAGAATCTTGAAATTTGGAAAGAAAAACATAATTTGGTCTTGCAGCACAAGTAAAAAAATATATCCGAAAACAGTTAATTTACCCAAACGCTGGCTCCTATCTGGTCCAGCGTATTCGAATTGCCATTCCACGTGGCGATGCTGCCAGTGTATTGGCAATGATTTGGATCAGCTGAGCTATCTACAGATCGTTTTAAACAGTCTTTAGATAGCTCAACTGTTTCACATGTATTTTATATTATTGTATATTATTCTGTACATTTCTATAATGAAATAAAATTGTTTATTAAAAAAGAAAACACATGAATAGCGGTAACACCTGGTTCACACAATCAATCGTAATCAGTTTCTCATAAATCACAATCAATCGTAATTCTTTTTGTAAATAAAACTATTGTTTATATAAATGTAATAATATTAATTAATTGTTTGTTATAACAAACTTACATGGCCGTGAGGTATATCGAATTATGAGAACATTTTTTGAACTACAAATTTAATTGTCCTACAACTCAACTTATCTTTTCGTTAGGCATTGATCGAAGATCGAGGCATAATAGTTTGTTACGGTGTAGTTGCTCTGATTTGGTCCTATGGTAAAAGCAATGACCGGTCCTTAAATAGTTTGTGACGATGTATGTTGCCCTGAATTTGACCGATGGTAAAAAGAAAGATGGTGAAAAAAGTAGGTAGGTTGATACAGTAATCCTCTCAGGTGCGACATTCGTATTTGACCATTTGACTGGCCTGTCAGCTCATTTGTAGTAGCTCTGTCATCTGCTCTATAGGTTGAGCGTTCAATTCCCTCACACATTTGTGTGATGAACATAGGTGTTTATTCTGTGTCTAGGTGTTATAGGTAAAGTATTATAAGTAGGTATGTATTTTAAAATATATAGGTATTCTATCAGTCATCTGGTTGCCATAATACAAGCTATAATTAGCTTGGGAATAGATGGGGCTGTGTGAATTGTCCAACAATATTAATTGATTTATTTATTTTTAATTGTTTCAGATTCGTTGAGCTAAGGTGCGAGAACCCTGTACCGCAGTGATGTGATGCAGTATTGTTTATCGATATTGTAGTAATTATGTGACTTCTGAATTAACTTAACCAACGTAAAAGTTTCGTTAAAACTACTAACCAAAACAATGTATCAAAAGTTACATTAAGTAGAGTGAAAGAGATTTAAAATTGGTGAATTATGAAAGTATCAAAGTAACAATATGGACGTGTGGTGGTTTATTCTCCTCGCGGCAGTGCGGTTTGCTGATTGCCAGAACTGTCGCGGTGAGGAGCCGAGGTATAGAGACTGCGATAAAGTCTGCGATGAAGACAACAATTGCAAGATACGAGCCGCTTTACTGCTGCCGAAGAATACGACGTACGATACCTGCTTGGCTGCGGTAAGTGCAACTGAAAATTTTTGAAAATACTATTGATCTTATTTTTCTTTGCATCAAAGTCTGAATTATAGTTACACTTTTCAATTTTAGTCGCTATGTAAATTGATAATGAACAAAACTGCGGAAAATCCCAAGAAAATCAATTCAATAAAATAATTTCAAAATAACTTAAAATTGACATTTCGGTCAATTTTAAGTTATTTTGATATTGTCATTCTAAAAAATTACTTTAATTTAGTGGTATAAGCAAAATAGGATCGTTCGTGTTCGTGTTCTTGACCGAAATTTTAGCTAGTCCGGAGAGACAACAGAATCACAACCAATGGTAGTGATCTATTGTAGCATTTTTTTTTTTTAAATAGTCTTAATTAAATTAACTAATTAAGACTATTTTTATCATCCCTTTCTTTTTAGCGTTATAAGATAATTAAGTTTTATGTTTTAACAGAACTTAGGAACGGCGTGCGAAGCCGCCGTATTATTATTTATGTAATAATAAAACCGGACATTTCACACAGCTTATTCTGGCCCCAAAGTAAGCAGAGCTTGTGTTATGGGTGTGGTACCCATGACTGATATACTACATAAACATGCAATTTTTATTTTTGTAAATACATATATATTATACATAGAAACACCCAGACCAAAGACAAATATTTGCAGATTATACAAACATTTGTTTATTATTTATAATATAAAATGGTTGCAATTCAAATTCCCATTTGAATATTAATTTAAAAAAGGTTTTTATGGTGGAAATATATTCACATTTCAGTCCGTTTTACCACTTGGAAGTACGTTATTCAAAATGTGTTTTATGAACATTTTTATTCTACAAAAAGTGCCTATTGCGTATAAAATACAGCAAATACATCAGAATATTCATTATTCAATGCTTATTCAAGTAGGCGAGATATATTTATGTATCCATAATAAATTACCATAAAAGTATTTGGGACAAGCCCTATCGTAAAACTTAGAAGCTGAGGTACTTTCCCTGGAGATGGATACATTTTCATAGGTCGTAAATTTTCGATAAAATTACGATACAATTCTTTGGAACTACATAAAACTACTGGCTAAAAACGAATCTTATAATTACGTTTTAAAAACAAAGAGACAACCGACTTCATGTATATTAAAAATATCATCAATGTTTACATTTTTTAGATTTTTGTTGATTTTTTAAAAACCGCTCAACCGATTTTGATAAAATTTGAATGGGACTACCCGGAAGGTATACCCTTTGAAACAAAAAGAATTTTCCAAATCGGTTCATGAGTCTTTGAGTAATCGGTAAAAATACATAAAATAAAATAAAATATTTCTAAGAACTGAGAACCTCCTCTTTTTTTTGAAGTCGGCTAAAAAGAAGAGAGGATACTTTTTATTTATTATTCAGAACCATAGTTTCATTAACAAAACATATAAGTTCAATAAACTAAATATATAGTTTTTAAATGTAAACTAACCTATCGTTATATATATGTATATATATAAATCTTCTGTGCGTGTGTTTGTAATTAAACTCCTCCTAAACGCGTGGACCGATTTTGATGAAATTTTTTTTTTGTGTTCAAGTAGATTCGAAAATGGTTTAAATTTACATTATTTTTAAAAACGCACGGACGAAGTCGCAAACGAGATAGCTAGCTCCTTATCCTTACTAAAACACAAATTTTTGTAGGTATGAATTTTGTAAAATTTTGTAGGTTACTCGTTCATGCAAAAACTACTCAATGGATTTTAATGAAACTTAACAATAATACAGGGTGCCCCGGAACTAGTATGTTATGCCGAGGTGGGCCGATTCTCGATACTTTCGAGAACAACATTTGTTTTACCTCTTTTATAAGTTTAATGTTTTTCATTGAAGAAATGAGCAGCAAAGTTTGCTTCAAAACTGCACTTACTACAAATGGTAACGTCCATAAAATCAGCTGTTTGTTGAACTCTGAGCGTGACCCCAAAATGAAGTATCGTTTGAGTTCACGCAGCACAAACATAAAAGTTGCCTACATTGTGATGCCTCTGTGAAGAAAGTAAATTTTTGTGTTCTTGTTGAGATCAGCTGCAATTTTATAAGAATCTTGTTTATTCTTTTATCAAATTTTCTGATTTATTGCATTTAGTTTTTGTTGACAAACAAAAATTTGCAACTAAACAGGATTTTTTTATGATGATGATGATGATAACATGTTCACAACTCTTTATTAAAACAACTTAATTTGGATTTTCATAGAAATTTATAGCATTGGGTAGGTAGGTATCTAACCAACATTTTTCGTAAGTAGGCAGAATACACAGGTAGGTAGATCTTCATAGAAATTCAAAGTATTAGGTACCCAACCTACAAAATTTTTCTTAGGTAGGTAGATAGATTTCTTATTAACATTTCTAGGCTAGGTATCTAATAATTTGAATTTCTATGAAAAATCTTGTCTATCCCATATTTTCCCATAGTTTTATCTGGCCACCTCATTGTGCGACTCTGTGACTTCGCGGCTTTTTATCAAAGATGTCAAACAAAACCGACAACCAATCAGAAGAGTTCAATCCACATAATAAATAATAAATTTCAGCTAATTCCGAAAATAGTCTACCTTTGTAATAAGCCGACATTTATTATTTTGTCAGAAATTGGTTCTGTAGGTATTTATTTTTAGTCGTTGTTCCGATTAAGACTTTATTTATTTTATTCATTAATTTATTTATTAATTCTGTCATTGGTTTTTTCTTGGTCACTGTGCTGAATTAATTTGTTTTGTCACTGGTTTTTTTTCTGTATGTAGCCTTAACATGAGTCTGGTGATTAATGGTGACAGAACTAGAGTGGTTAAAGGATTCAGTGACCAAGAAAGAAGCAGTGACATGACTACAGAATAAACTAAGCAAAATAACTTCACTAAGAACCAAAATAGTATTTACCAACATGAATGTCATCATTGTGATAGGTTTGAATTTTCACATCAAATGAACCCTAAAAAATTGTCGGCAATTTCAAAGGATTTTATTTTGCTTGCTTTGAATTGATTTTAGCTCAGTGTTTTGTTGTACTTCGTGCGGTCAACTTTCTAGTAAAGAGTTTCGTCATTCCGTTTCTTGTGACCATTGTGAGTGACCATGTGTTTTTTTAACTCAATCATAAGTGCTTTGTGTTGGATACCTAGGAGGTAGTACCTAGAATAGGTACCTACTAATCGTGTAATGTGGTGTTTGTTATTGTCAATTTTCAAAATTTTATGGATCCGCCTAGAACAAGACATTAAACGGTATGTAACTTTTTTTACCATAAAGTTAAAAACATTGTTTTCAAGAGACGAATACTTAACTAGATTAGCCGCTGGATTACTAGGTAGTTACTAAATAAATATCTACTTAGTTTTGTGCTACAAACGAAACAACATGGCTTGTGTGAATACCACAGTCAGTATGTGATGTAGGTAGGTACCTACGTCAAAAGATACTTACATACACCAACCTAGGTACCTATCTAGCCTAGCTTAGCAGACATTTTGACATTTTTTGATAGGTAACGCATTTAGAAACATTGTTGACAAAATAAGGGTTGTCAATTTTATTTCTTGAATGTTTTTGTATGAAAATCTGAAAATATTAATTCTTAGGATTTGTACCCCCACAACTGTTAATTTTCATGGTCGGAATCTCCTCGTTCAGGCTTAAAATACTAGTTCCTGAATTCCCTGTATAGCTTATACAATTTATAAAGATATTTTGTGAATTATCCAAAATATAACGATAAGTGTCAAGTAGAAAAAAATCTGTCATCTGCGAGCTTTCTGGCGTGCGCTGCACAACCCGTTAGAATTACACGAAGTACTAATCCTGCGCAGACAGAGTCGCAGACACCAGCTAGTTTGATATAAATCTAATTTGACCATTTATGACAAAAATAACATAAATAACCCAGTTGGTCCTAGGCGTCACCAGATGCGTGGCTAATACACTGGCAGCATTGCCACGTTGTATGGCTATGCTAATTCGCTGACCGAAATAGAAGCCAGCATTCCGGTCACACAATGGCCTCTACTAGTCTCTCCGCTAGGTCATTGATTACAGGATAATTAGAAAACCTTAATAAACAAAATACAGTAGGTATTGTAGAAGTATACATAGATATAATACCAAAGCCAAGATTCGAACAAATCTTATTTCGTCCACGAAATCAGTGAAAAGTATTTTCTCGGCTATTTGTATCTTATATAAAAATAAAATAAATAATTAATGCCGGACATTACACACGTCATCTAGCCCCAAAGTAACCGAGTTTGTGTGACCACATGACTGGTATACCTACTACTTATATACTTTTTTTTTGTAAAAATATACATATTATACAAAACACACTCATAATTTTGAAGTCATATTGTGACTTCAAAATTATGGGTATTTACGTCTGTCTTTTCACACGACAGAATCCAACCTTAATACGAGTAATCTATATATATATAAAGGCGATGTGTGTATGTTCCCTATAGACTCCGAAACGGCTAGACCGATTTCGATGAAATTTTTAAGAAATCTTTAGATTGGCTTATCGAGTAACCTGTGAAGTTTGGTAGCGATCGGATCAACATAACTTAGGAACAGCGTGCGAAGACGCGGGCAGAAGCTAGTACTTAATACGCTTTTATAAGATGCAAAGTGTGTTTGTTTGTTACGCTTTCACGGCTAAACGTCTGAATAGATCTTGATGAAATTTGGTAGTTTGTATCTCGGAAAAAGACATAGACTTCTTTTTGTGTAGGCACTACTTATACGTGAGCCACGGGTAAAAGCTAGTCCTAAAAGAGCAAGATAGGACAAGTCCCTTTTAACGAAAACCCCAGGGATCTCATCGGTACAGTCCCTTCCCGAGACTTTTCGAACGGGATTACTCCGAAAATTATATGAAAGGGCAAAATGTACTTCATTTTATTCCATTCAAGTACTGACCGTATATCCGTTACACGTATACGTATACGTATATCTCAATTTAGTTATTGATCTTTCGACTGGACCAGTTACGCTAGACGGCGTAATGAGCTATACGCGCGCTATATGAGCGGCGGGCTCGGCAGAGACGCAGAAGTTTACGGGTATTCCCGCCGCGAAAGAAATGTTTGTAGGATCTGCAAGCATATGTTTCTGGTGTGGGTGTTTCTCTGTACAATATGTATTTACAAAAAAAAGTTACTAAGTAGTAGGTATATCAGTCATGTGGTACCCATAACTCAAGCACTGCTTACTTTGGGGCCAGATGATGCTGTGTGAATTGACCGCCATTAGAATTATTATCTTTGTTTTTTTTTTGGCTGCAAATAAATAATTATACCTACCTACACTACAGTGCACTTTTTAAGACATATTTAGTTAATATTTTATTTTCGTATTGATTTCGCTACGTAAGGTCACTTTGATAAATGGTTCAATCTGAAAACCAGCGCTATTTCCTTACCGTGGGAAGTAGCATATAAGCTGAGATTGAACCTTTTTGGCCACACCACAATGCTAATTGGTTCTCGGGAAGGACTATTTTATGCATGGTTTTAACCAATTTTATTATACTAGTGGCTCTGTGAGCTGTAGACCACGCGAACATTTTTCGAAATGACTGAAATATAACTGTTTTTACGTTTTCAACCCCCATATCTCGGCCTTTTTGAAAAATGTCTAAAAGCTGAATCGACAAAAAAAAACTATATACTTAATATTATTAGTGGTAAGTTAGGCAATGAACACACCATCTAGCCCTAAACTAAGCATAGCTTGTATTATGGTGACCAGATGACTGAATACTTATATATTTTTAAATACATACTTATGATACCATATAACACCCAGACAAACACCTTTCTCATCACACAAATGTTTATCTTGTAAAAAATGTAAATGTATATGTGAGGGAATCGAACCACCAACCAATACAGCGCACTACTAGATTCTATGGCAGACACAACGTGTGAGAATAAGATTTTTCTTAGTCTCGTCGTCTCCTAGGACTTTTTGCATGTTTCAACCGGACTCCTTGGGTTAACTTTTTTGAATACGTAATGATTTTCTCTGATGTTGTTGGACATATTCGGCGGCATTTGTTCCCCCTAGTGTCTTCAGTACTTCACTCCCCAAACAAATTCAGAAGCGAGTTCGGTGAAGGTAAACATTCGCGGTTTTGATGGTAACGTTCAAACCACCTCATCAAAGTTTTAAGCAAAGTTTGCAACTAACTTAGCGCCTTCACTGCACGGTGTTGTCAGACAGATTTCTAATTTCTTCCAAAAGTTTCCCAACTTTGGCTTTCCCCTGATTATGAAATTGTGACAGTAACATGTCACAGTATTTAGTATAACCTATTTCACTTTCAAAACTTTCGAGTACATATTTAGTAAAATGTGTGAGTAAAACTCCCGTATTTTTTGTCGATGAAGGCACCGACACTGTCTCAATTCATCTAGCTAGAGACATCAATTCATCTAGCGTTGCCTGTAGATATGAGAAAGGCAACCCCTTCTCTGTTTATTTTTACTCCAGTCCATCCAACGGTTGCCTTGTAGAGAGCGCTATAAGCGATAAGGCCGCGCATTGAATTGCCATAAATAAGTTAATTTATTATTATTGTAATATTCCGTGTGGTAGTCAATAAAGTGTTATCTACTCGTATCTATCTATCTATCAGGGTAGAGCGAAAACAAAATGGCGAGCTACAATTTTTGGACGTGTTTGTTATACGATAATGTTTCGACAAGCTCTGTGGCGCAATGGGCTAAGGTCCGTCTGTGACGCAGAAGGTTTCGGGTTCGATTCCCGCCGAGAAACAAATGTTTGTATGATCTGCACGTATTTGTCTCGGGTCTGGGTGGTTCTATTTATATTATGTATGTTTTACAAAAAATATATAAGTAGTATATCAGTCATGTGGTACCATAACACATGCTCTACTTACTTTGGGTCTAGATGATGCTTGCATTATTTATTTATTTATTGTACAGGCCGTTTCTCCCACTCAGTGTACCGTTAACCAATACACAAAGATATTCGTAGGTATTCAAGAGTTGACTCTCACCATCTCCCGTCTCACCTTCTATCAGTAACCAGATATAACACTCATCAATAGGGCTTTTGAGGCTATGCCACCCTCCGTATCTAGTTTCAATAAAGGTAAAAATCATAAATGAGGGTTTTGGTAATGGAAAGGATATCACTACATAGTATAAAACAAAGTCGCTTCCTGCTGTCTTTCTGTCCTGTATGCTTAGATCTTTAAAACTACGCAACGGATTTTGATGGGATTTTTTTTTAATAGATAGAGTGATTCAAGAGGAAGGTTTATATGTTTAATTCATGCATAATATAGTAGAGAAACTCTGATAATTTTAGAGATTTCTAATGTGATGTCGTAAATAAAAATTTTTTTTGCGCTTACATTGCAAACGCTGGCAGGGTTCACCCTACGAGATAGATCAAAATAATGTACTACAGTATTGTATACCGTAAAAAGGTCTACAAAAAAGTCTGCGATGGTATATGTCTTTCTCTTAGGTTATGTTATTCTCTTAGATAACGTTGTATATAAAGACATTCTGTAGTATATTTAGTATCAGTATTGCACCCGTGAAGCCGGGGCGGGTCGCTAGTTTGTAATACGTTTCATTTTTAATGTGATCTTTCCTTACTTTGTACTTATTTTAGTCCGTATTTCTTGTAACCATCAAATAATGGATACCCAAGCTTGCTATCTATGATAAAATAGTACCGAAACAACACATTAAAGCATAATTCTCAATTTAAAACGACAAATAGCTTACTTGAATCAGAACCAGAATAATTTTGTTTTAAAAACTAAAAAGAAATCTACTTCATTGAGTAAAATTTGAGCTCATAAAAAATACATCTGAATTGAGAACCTCCTCCTTTTATGAAGTCGGTTAAAAATGATTATATTTTACGAGCATTATAATTTTTCGAATTTCGTAAACACCACTGGAAAATCACAGATAAGCAAAATATTAAAACTTCGTTTACTTAAAAGACATATTTTTTCCAGCTATTTTGTTTTAAAACCAAACTGATTTTGATGAAATTTCTATGGACCAATCGGAAAGTATATCCTTTCACATGAAAAAATAACTTTTCAAATAGATTCATATATGACAGAGTTATGAGGTAACAAACCCTCCTTATTCTTTTTTTTTTTGAAGTCGGTTAAAAATGGATTCTCCGAGATTTCGCAATGGCATTTTGTAGATGGCATAAAAGTAATGTCTAGTAGTGTGGATGCTAACTATATTCGCGGTAGTTCCTGGAATGAAATTGCCAATTCGCATATGAGACGTGTCGAATTACGAGTGGAAATCTCTGCTTCGCGTCAATATTGCAAATGTGGCAACATACATTGCATGAACTCACTCGTATTTCCACTAGCTCGTTCTAGTTTTCAGATTGAAACTCAATTTTACAAAATATTCTACTACGAAATTCAATGCATCACTACTCTAATATTGAACTGACTATACAAAAACTTGCAAAGGTTACGATCTGGATATGGAGACTCACAAGGAAATTCCTAGTCTGTGTTACACGATGATGAAACGCGCGTGTTTGCGTTAGGTTCTCGAGGGTGGGGTAGGGTTATGTTGTTGGGGGTTTGGTCGGTAACGCGACCAGGAATGCGAGGTTGTGTTGGAAAGTGCAATGCCTCCATAAGAAATGCGAATATTTGGATGTAGTTTATGTAGATAGACGACCTCTTTGGCGCAATGGATGAATGCCCCCCTGAGACGCAGAAGTTTGGGTACGATTCCGGCCGCGACCAATGTTTGTATGATTTACAAATATTGATCTCCGGGTGTTTTTCTATGTATGTATTTACAAAAAAAAGCATATAAGTTATAGATCAGTCAGCGTGGTTGCACCACTAACATCAAAGTATTCCTAATACTATATACTTGTTTCTATTATTCTGTTAAGTAGCCTAATGCTATACCAGGTTCTACGAGTATATCCATACCAAGACTAATCTAAATCGCTTCTCCTTTCAATGCGTGATTAAGTGAAAAACTGGTAATAATAATAATAATAAACAGTAGTCAAAATGATCCCAACATAAACACGCTAGATCCTACAGAACTCAGACGATTTTGGGCGGATATCTGGGAAAACCCTGTGGGCTACAATGAAGATGCAGAATGGATAAAGGAGGAGCAAACAAGTTGCTCGCCCTTAGAGCCCATGGAATATCTAAACATACCTATTGATGTGTTTCAAAACGTTTTAAAAGGAATACACAATTGGAAAGCTCCGGGATCTGATCATATGCATAGTTACTGGTACAAAAAGTTCACTCGTATAAATCCCTTTCTTTACAATCACATAAACAATTTCATGCAAAACCCCCACACTATGCCAACGTACATCACTACTGGTATTACATATATGATACCCAAGGACATAAATGACTTGGCAAATCCTGCTAAATATAGACCGATCACATGCCTACAAACAATATATAAAATTATACATTACATTACAGCTTGTATTTCACAATTGATTTATAGCCATTTAAACAGTTACTAGCAGAACAACAAAAAGGGTGCAAACAGTTCAGCCAGCGTTGCAAAGAACAACTTATTTTTGACTCTATAATTTTGAAACAGGCAGAAAAAAACAAGGAAGATCTTGACTCTATTTACATTGACTATAAAAAAGCATATGATTCTGTCCCACACTCGTGGCTCATAAAAATCCTAAATATTTATAAAATACACCCACAAATTGACAAGTTTTTAGGTGAATCTATGGCTAGATGGACGACTAGAGTGCAAGCACAAAATACCAGTAGAACCGTAGAATCAGCACCTATCAGGATCCAGAGGGGAATATTCCAAGGGGACGCACTTAATCCGCTCTGGTTCTTGCTCTGAATCCGCTCTCAAACAGTCTTAATTTAACCACTTCGACTATTTACTGGACGATATACGTGACAGACTGACAATCTTTGCAAAATGCACGATAAATCATCTTCTCTATATGAATGATATTAAGATGTACGCTAACACACAGAAACATTTAGACACACACATAAACACAAACAACCTCATAAAATTTTCTCTGGATATTTCTATGAAATTCGGTATTTTCAAATGTAAAATTAACTCCATCAGAGCCGGTCTGAACTATCAACATGCGTATGACATGCAAACTGGTGAGACAATAGAATCTCTCAGTGAAAATGAAACGTAAAAATACTTAGGATACAGCCAATCAAAACAGATACAACATAAAGAAATAAAAACTAAACTAACACAGAATTTTAAACACATATTAAACTCCATTCTTAAAACACAACTATACTTCAAAAATATTATTAAAGCTATAAATATTTTGTTCAATCCCGATACTAACATAATCATTTGGTGTTATAAATTGGACTAAAACAGAACTTAAGGATCTGCAGCGGCTTATAAATGTAACAATGACAAAACAAAGAAAACATCATCCTAGAGCTTGCGTACAAAGGCAGGTGCTACCTCGAATAGAAGGAGGCAGGGGTATTATTAATGTACAAAACCTACACAATAGGCAAATATCCACACTCAGGTCATACTTTTATTCTAAATCCGAAACATCTATACTTCACAGGGCAGCAGCATTATTAGATTGTAAGCATACTCCACTTAACTTACAAAACCACAAAAAACAAGATAATGAAGTACTGACAGACATACAGACATTAATCGCAGAATGGTCTCGTAAGTCCATGGAACAAGGACACTCCACGGAAGGCACCACCATGACTTGAGCCAACCCACCATCGACAAAAAGGCGTCGAACGAATGGCTCAACCGAGGTGAACTCTTTCCCGAGACTGAAGGGTTCATGATAGCTATCCAGGACCAAGTGATTGAAACCCGGAACTACCAGAAATATATTTTGAAGATACATAACTTACCAACAGACTCGTGTCAACGATGTAATAGTTCCTCTGAAACCATCCAGCACATAACGGGGGCATGTAAATCACTAGCACAAACAGACTACAAATTTCGACACGACCAGGTGGCAAATATCATCCACCAAAGACTAGCTGCTATGTATAACTTAATTGACACATCTGTGAAACCAACCCCGTATTACAAATACATACAGAAACGGTGCTAGAGAATACCACTCATAAACTCTATTTCGACAGAGCTATCCTGACGGGCAAGACATTATAATAGACCCGACTTAACTCTCTTGGATAAAAGTAACAACACAGCTCTCCTAATTGACATTGCTATCCCCAACACCCACAACCTGCAGAATACCATTGCCGAAAAACTAGCTAAATATGTTGATTTATAAAATAAAATCACCCGCATGTGGCGTCTCCAGAATGTCTCTATAGTCCCGATAGTCTTGTTTTCTACAGGTGTAGTCCCTAAACAACTATTTCAATCCTTTGACCGGTTAAATCTCCCAAAACATACATATGCTCTTCTCCAGAAGGCTGTTATATTAAACACCTGTAGAATAGTTAGGAAATTCCTGCAGGATGAAGGAACTCCCAACCTTAATAGGCACTGATGTGCACTTGGCTTAGGCCCGTGCATCTCGGTTAACTCCCGGTTTAATCGTAAAACTGAGTACGATAAATATAACACAAAAATAATAATAATAATAATGCCTAACATTTCACACATCATCATCTAACCCTAAAGTAAGAAGAACTTAATTGGACCCACATATACTACCATTTTTTTTGTAAATACATACATATCATACGTAAAAAAACACTCACCATAGACAAATATTTGCAGCTTATATAAACATTCGTCCCGCAGCGAGAATCAAACCCACAATTTGCGTCTCAGGCCGGCCTCAGCTCACTGGACCACAGAGGTTGTAAATATTATGATCGTTACATGGTATTGTAGACTAAATTTAAATCAATTGAACTTTAAAAACATTCGTGAGTTGTACTATAAGAAATACGGGCGTTTATATATTTTATCGATGGAGGCACTGACACTGTTTCGATTCTTCTAGACAATCTTCATCAGGGCGAGCTTGATCCACGGTTAGCTTGCGCTCGCGGTTTGCACTGTGTCGGTGACTCCATTGACATAATAATATGTACTTAAGTATTTATGTAAATGTAAAAAAAATACATCAAGGTTAATTTGAGATCCTCAATTGACATAAATTTTCACAATTGTAATATTACAATTACAGGGTGTCCAGGAACTAGTATTTTAAGCCTGAACGAGGTAATTCCGACCATGTTAATAAACAGATAAGGGGGTGACATTTTTTTGAATTCCTATTTTGAAGTAATACGTAGGATTTCGGGCAAAACAATTTTTCAGAAAGAACATGGTAAAATCTAGAAGATCCATAAAGAAAATATGTTTTGACAGGTGGAACCGGTCTTCCAGCTGGCACTCCAAGACAAGGCGGTCCGAGAAGTCTTTCCGTCGTGGCTCGAGTTCGAATGGATGGCCTATGACGTTACGGATTGTGACGCGGCGTACGCGGTTATATCAGCCATCGATGCGTACAACGACTGCACTCACGTGTTCTTCGGGCCAGCTTGTGACTTTGCACTGGGTGAGTAAATAAATTAAATTTTATAAGTTTTTTTATTTTTACCATCTACTTTACTCTATAACATCACCTGAGGATCATCAAAAATGGTTTAGCACCCGCATCTGACTGTAAAATTAGGTTGGTAATTTTCGCTGAATTATAATAACACTTCGAGTGAGGATTTCTACGTGGAACTGATCCCAGATGAGTGCTGTTTGAAGACTGATGATGGAGACGACTGCGATAGACTTCAAATTATTGGGGATTAGTCCCCCTGCTGACTAGAACAGAAGAGCTAGCAATAGAGAAGGAAAACTTGAAACAAGCCCGGCTCGGTGCCAGCCGTTACGCACCTGCAACCGAACCGACACCGCATGTACTGATTCGTTTTTCTTGCTGGTCCTGTCGGCAAGGTCGAGAGCTTCCATTAAGGCTTACCTAAGTGCACGAAAGGAGCCTCTTAGGCGCACTTTAATCCTTTCACCACACTGGTTAGAAATAATTAGTGACACGATAAGAAGAAAAAGAAGACTGAGTGAATTTCTCAAGGCTTTTAGTTGGAAGTTCTTTGTTACGTCGCAGACGTTTGCCCGAAATCTTACACTTTGTAATATTTCAACCGACACCATACTCTTAATATAAAAACGAAACAATGACAACTAGAAACTGTTGAATGATTTTGCATGTTAATAATCTCTGTATCAGAGCGGTTGACGGTACCGACTGTCAACAGCTTAGGACTGAGGCACTTCAATGTAGGTAAAGTAGTAGAGCACAGAGGGTTTTTAATTGTAATTATTCGAATTTGTTGTTTTATTGCCGTGAAAGAAATTCTTAATAACTCTTTAGGGATTCAGTTCAAGGCATTTAAGCCCGTATTTAACTTTTCCAGTTGTGAAGCTATGACGGTGACTTTTGGTTGGTCATAACACATAATTGATTTAGGTGTGGCATGGGCAAGTCCATTACAAAATATTGAATAGGTAGGCAAATACTTAGTGCTATATGTGCTATGAGTTCTAATAAGTTAGATTCAAAAGGATCGCGACAAATGTTTCGCCTTTCCACGAGGCGTCTACAGGAATACTTGACTCGCCCCTAACTGCAACGAACTGCGCCAACACTGCACCTCTCTTAACAAGCTCACTAACTCATACGGAAGTAGTAGTAAGCCGTTATTTTAAAACAAAACTCCAACTCAGTTATGAGCTTTATATTCAGACAAATTTGAATAAAAAGCTGCTAATAAATGTATGTTTTATTATTGATCGGTATTTGTATTTTGTTTGGGAATAAAGACCTCCATCGTTGGGTTAAGAAGTCTACAGGGTATCCGTGTAGCATCACCATGTCCGTCAGTCTGTCTGTTTGTCTGTCTGTCTTTCTGTCCCCTCTAATCAAAGCTCTCACTCGCAAACTTTTAGTTATATCATGATGAATCTTTGCATAACTTTGCAATAGATAGATAGATAGATAGATAAAAAAATGTATTTGGTACTACAGACACACATACAATTTACATTTTAAA
The DNA here is from genome assembly GCA_948098915.1 of Lampropteryx suffumata. Classification (NCBI taxonomy): domain Eukaryota; kingdom Metazoa; phylum Arthropoda; class Insecta; order Lepidoptera; family Geometridae; genus Lampropteryx; species Lampropteryx suffumata. The sequence goes on from OX402565.1 coordinate 10,670,690, forward strand.
TATAAGTAGGTACAATTAAATAGTGTAGGTAAATTTGTGTGTGCTGCAGCACGACCAAAAGGCCATGGCTCAGTGAAATTTTTTGCTTAAAAGCAAAAACACTGATTTTCAGCCAAAACCTGAGCGAGAGCGAGCAGAACGAGTACAAACGAACAATGTGTAGTAATCAATTATTGCGATTGCGTAGCAATAGTGAAAATTATTCGTGTGATTGTGTTGCAAACTATTCATGAAGTTTTTTGAAATTAAAATTGAAATAATCTATATAAATAAAAATATTATACATATCATATACATATCAGCAATACATATCAGTGGCATCTCCAATGATTTGTAATAAAAACGTTTTAAGGTTTTAAAAGGGGAAATTTCGTTTTATACAGGTATTCATTTGATTAAATTAAGCTTTGAAGTGGTAATTTTGATAGGGGTCTAGTGTCCGCCCCCCTTACCTGATAAACCACGGTATTTGGGTACCTAGAAGGTTTTAAAAGGGGTAGCAAATATGCTGAAATTATAAGGCTAATTATAACGGCAAGTATGGCTTTACCAGATAAGGACTGCCTGATTTAAAAAATATTACGGAAACTCCGTACAAAGTTATTTTATTTTGCGTACTAGATGGTGTTCAAAATTCAAAAGTTAAATTGCTTTAAACCTGACAACCTGTCATTTTTATCTTTATTAACGTTGAAAGCCGTCTGTGTGCGTCGTCCTACGCGTTTGGAAATTATCTATAATAATATTATAAAGAGGAAAGATTTGATTGTTTGTATCGAATAGGCCCCGAAACTACTGGACCGATTAAAAAAATTCGCTTACCATTGGAAACCTACACTTTCCCCGGGTGACATAGGCTACTTTTTATCCCGGGAAAATTGGTTTGTCCCGGGAAAAATCTTCAATGCAGGCGAAGCTGCGCGCGGACAGCTGGTACCTCATAAATGCATATATACATAAAACCACGCTTATTTCGAGGCGCAGTAGACATACACTGATTTTTACATCGTAAGATCTTGACATTCTTCATTTGTATTGTTTTTATTTTCACTCTCACCTCATCATCTTGTTGATCCTTTTGGAGTGAGAATGTAATAAATACTCTCAGAATACAACTATACAACAATAATATGTTAGATATTATGTTAGATTTGTCGAATGGCAAATTTTACGAAATAAATCAGTAACTGTCTCCTAAAGCAAATTATAAAATAACATATTAATGACAAAAAAGTTTGGGATGAACCTGCTCCAACTCGACTCGGCATCCGTAACAAAATTAGAAATATCTGGACTTTTTTGTATGATCACAGAAAAGTGTTAAGTCCAGACGAGTTTCTTGCCGGATTTTTCTTGAACTAGGGTTAGGAGAAAACAGCACCTAGATTCACTAGCATGTAAGACGATTCAAAGTAGTCCTTGTGATTTTATTGAATCAATAATGTTTTGAATTGGTTTGATGTAAGTACCATTATGAAACGCCTTACATGTTAAAGAATTTTGATAAGAAGGTTATACCTTCTAAGCTAAGTTTCCAAAAAACTTGGTTCAATATGTTCAGTACTTTTACCGAAATAATTGAAGGAACAAGGAAAAGTCAAAGAGAAAAGTTAATAAGTCTGTGATGTGGAAAATCCTTAGAAGAATCGGAAAAAAGGAAGAGCGCTCAAATACGTTCAATATCTACACTCAAAGTTACCTGCCTACTTAAAAAGATTAATTTAAACATAATTTTTATTTTGTTGTTTTCTTTTTTTATCAAAGTTCAAACTATGAACAGGTTTGTTGTTGACTGTAAAATGTTTTCTCCAGTGAACATTTCTTCTTTTATTTGTTTATCTTCTTTATTAATTTAGTTCCATGATATGTCGTCTTTTCGTAATTTCTTAGGATAGCTTTTTCTTCTTATCACACGATCATCTTGGTTATTTCGAACCAGTGGTGAAGGATTAAAGTGCGCCTTAAGAGTGAACTAGTCGATTATCTATCCATGTAAACGTCAAAACATGATCACACCACCGTTTGATATTAAACAACCAAAACATAAAGTGGTATCAATTTATCTCATCATAATCTATGCTTGTATCACAGCAAAATATAAAAAAAAATGGGTTTGAAAGATACAAGCCTCAAAAATTAGTATTTCAACACTTATTTTAACAGAACTTTGGGCGTAAATAAATAACATACGCATCACGTAAACTCCAAAAGATTCCGATACAAGCATATATTATATATTCAAAAGCTCAAATAACTTTATTTTTAATGGATACATTCTGTAATTTTTTCTAGCGAACCCTTGAGCCAAAAGCCTGTTCATGATTTTTACGCGGTCGTTATATGTCGAAATCACAGTCCAAACTAATAATATGATTAAAAATCATCATCATACACTTTCCTTACAGCTCATCACTATCTTTCGTGCTCGTCTATCCTTCTCGCACTGTGCTAGGTGAAATAGCATGCAATTTAGCTGCGCGCACTGTCGAGTTTGTGCCGCTGACTAGTGTATCCTTAAAGGCACCTTTCGTGCTTCTTCATAATCTTCGTAAAGCCGATGTTTTCCGTCACCGTTTGAGAGTACTGGTATAGCTAATAGTAGACAGCTGTGCAGACAGTTGGTTTGGGTGTGCGTTAAGGCGTTTATTGTCTAAACTAATATTATAAAGAGATTTTTTTTTGTTTTGTAATGCATAAATCCAAAAACTAATCAACCGATTCTAAAATTTTACAAATATTTAAAAAAATATATATTTTAAAATTCTTTAAATTATAAGAAGCATAATATAATAATAATAATAATTCCGGAAATTCCACACTGCATCATCTGGCCCCAAAGTAAGCAGAGCTTGTGTTATGGGTGCCACATGACTGATTTATACTACTTATATACTTTTTTTTTGTAAATACATACATATTATACATAGAAACACCCAGACCCGAGACAAAAACTTGCAGATCATACAAACATTTGCCCTGTGGCGAGAATCGAACCCGCAACCTTTTGCGTCTCAGCCGGACCTAATCCCACTGTGCCACAGAGGTCGTCATAGCACAGCATTATCATCATCAGCGAGTAACAGACTATATCTTTTTTTTAATAATAGACCCTACTATAATTGCAATAGGAAGGAACCTAAGGAATTAAAAGTTTGCATATAAAAGTTAATATTTGGCGTGCGCTGCGAAAACAATTGTTAATAGGTACATGTAATAATGTACTATATATATATATATATATATATATATATATATAATAATATAATAATGTAGGTATATAGGTTGGATGAGGGTTCGATTCCCACCCATAAACATTTGTGTTTACACAAATGTTGAACATAGGCGTTTGTTCTGTGTCTGGGTGTTATAAAGTATCATAAGTATGTATTTAAAAATATATAAGTATTCTATCAGTCATCTAGTCACCATAATACAAGCTATTCTTAGTTTGGGGCTAGATGGTGCTGTGTGCATTGTCCAGCAATATTTATTATTATTATTATAAATATAGTTATAGTTATACCTACAAAATAGTCCACGAGGCTATATGTTACTAACTATTATAGTTAGGTACAGATTAAAGCACAAACGCAGTGACGAAAAGTCGCGGGTGTTTCAGCTACTATTTAATGAAGTATTGCTTTATTTCATTGTTTCATTGTATTGCTTGGAGACTGATGATGGAGACGACTGCGATAGTCTTCAAATTATTGGGGATTAGTCCCCCTGCTGACTAACAGAAGAGCTAGCAATAGAGAAGGAAAACTTGAAACAAGCCCGGCTCGGTACCAGCCGTTATTCAACTGCAACCGAACCGACACCGCATGTACTGATTCGTTTTTCTTGCGGGTCCTGTCGGCAAGGTCGAGAGCTTACATTAAGGCTTACCTAAATGCACGAAAGGAGCCTCTGAGGCGCACTTTAATCCTTTCACCACACTGGTTTTAAATAACTAGTGACACGATAAGAAGAAGAATTGTTTAAGCCACCCCTTAGATATTCTGTATCAATAGATTTAACAAATTTGATCGATACTAAGGAGCAACTTAAGTAACTAATGACTTTGAGTTTGGTAGTTAGGCCTCTGTCGATAATTGTAAATAATTGCCGATATGTCAAATACATGATCATGAAATATTATTTCGATTGTTTCTGATTGTAATTAGTTTTGGTAAGCTTTCATCACATGTGATGTTCGGAAAAGCCTTTGATTACATTTAGGTAGACATAATTCAAAGGCTTCGATCATTCGGCTTCGATTCCCTCCCAGATCAAACATTTATGTGATGAATATAGGTATTTGTTCTGTGACTAGGTGTTATAAAGTATCATAAATATGTATACAAAAATAGATAATATTATGTTATACCAGTCATCTGGTTCCCATATATGTATACATTTATGTATATGCTTAGTTTGGGGCTAGATGGTGCTGGGTGCATTGTCCACCAATATTTATTATTTATTTATTTTTATTCCCAGCTGTCCCATTTCCCGTACCATTGATAGGCCATTGAGATTAAACAAGTCTCATTTGTCATATTCTCGAATTAAGTAGCTCTTGAAGGTTTTACAAAATGTACTAGGTACGCAGAACCGCCAAGAGGTCACCTAAGGCTAGGGTTTATCTAATTCACTTTGCTAGATGCTTGATTCGCTTGAATTGATTTTTCTTAGCTTTAATAGGAATATGTACTAGAAACGCAGGACCGCCAAGAGGTCACCTAAAGCTTAAATAATACTCTCAAATCGCGTCATTCTTACGATAAGGTAAGAAAATATATTTATTGAAAACACTGTCATTTAAACTATGAAATCCTGTGCTATAAACGACAGTTACGGCTCGCAGTTTGTTTGTCAGTTAAAAACAAAAACAAAAATGTTATTACTTTTTGTTACAATAACAAAAAGTAAAAATGTACAAGAGAAGCTATAATTTAAACAAGTGTAGGAAAGGAATGTATGCCGATGTGAAGTGAATATGTCGTCAATTTACGTCTGAAAAGAATAACTATTAGGGAGTTATTCCATTACCCGCAAGAAATAATTCGGTTTTGAATCTTATACCCATGACATACAGTCATATCTCCTGAAAAACGAACTCTACCACTTAAGCCCTTATGGAATCCTTGGAGGAAAACTCTTATGAATTGGTACAACTGACATCTTTACAAGCGTGTGATTCTGTATAGGGCAGTAATTTGAGCCGCAATGGAGGGCCTGATGATAATAGGGCACGCTCTCGTCATACGGTCTCGTTATGTTTCTTGTTGTTGAAATATTTTAGAATAAATATGACAATGGGCGTGAAGGGTTCCAAAGCCTGAAGTTCCTAATGTTTCTAAGTAACTAGTAAATCCTTCTACTTATCATACACATCTTTAAACTTCTGTCAAAAGTTATTCACCCTTTAAAATAAAATCCTTTCTTATAAGATAGTGACAGGGCGAATCTTAACCTGTGTAAAAGTCAAAGTCAAAAAAAAATATGCAATACAATCACAAATATCACTTTGAAACGTCTTACATACTGAATGAGTTAAGGTGCCAATTCCTCCTAACCCAAGCCCAAAAAGAACTAGCAAGAAACTCGTCCTGGTCCTAGCGCTTTTTTGCATGATCCATCTTATATCTAGCTTAACTACAACAATCTAATACATGAGATGTTATACATTTCAAATATGTCATTTAAATATCTTAGGGCAGAGCAACATGAGGCCGTGCATAATTATCAATAATATAGTCATTTATATTATAATACGCTTTCTTCAAAATACACCCTTGATATAAGTTTTAATTTTGTTAATAGGTAGTTTAGTTGCATTTTCTGGAAGCTTATAATAGAAGTGCACCGTGTTCCTCATAAAGAACTTATTTACTTTTGCTAGTCAAAACCTAGGGATGTGTAATTGTATACATAGGGATAGCATAGTGTTTAGCTAGTATTCGAGGCGTGTATAAGTAAGAGCGTATGGTTCAATCTTATAGTCGCTCATCAGGTATGGCGTCGGATAACGATTGTTTTGCGAGACCTGTGACTTTTAATTCATAAATTAAATTAAAAAATCGTGGACTTGTGCCGTCATATCTCAATAAATAATATCATTCATTGGGCTTTTGTGAACGTCAGTGTCACGGCTGTTCTCGAACCAAATGGGTTTATGCGGGTTCTAGTCTGAGAAAGTTCTAGACGGCCATTCCGCGATGACGACGAAAACTTTATTATCAAATAATCACTTGACACTGGAAAAATTATCGATAAAATAGATGCCATTGTAGGAAGAAAATAAAGAATTGTTTTAATGCGTAATGATGGCAAAAGACCCGATGGCATGACACTCATCCTCTGGAAAATAGGCCGGCTTTTGGTAACTTTGCAACGTCGTCACATCATGCCGGCACATCAATGCGAGCCGGCTCCGCAGATATATCAGCAGATCACTTAAACGGCGCAAGCATGTAGATAATCAAAATTACATACTACATCCATTTGGTGTGGAAATTTTTGATCCATGGAAATTACACTAAATATACAAGGGCCTAGCGGAGAGACTGTAAGAGACCATGAGTGACCGGAATGCTGGTTTCTATTTCGGTCAGCGACTTAGCATTGCCATACAACGTGGGAATGCTGCCTGTGTTCTGGGCACCCATCTGGTGACGACGGGTACCAACTGGGCTTATAAATTCTATTTTTTTCATAATCTAGTTAGTTGTATAAAAAATTGGTAAGTTTACATTTTATACAATACATACAAAACTAGGTAGTTCGTTTATTGAACGTTTTTTTGTTTTAGTTGAAACAATAAATATAAATAGAACTTCCTAAAGTGACTAGTGGTTCAGGTCCTTAATCAATCAAACACAAACTGGATGGTTTGCAATTTGCAATCTTTATAACTTACATTTGTACCTACCACGCTGGCAAACCCGCGGACAGCAGATAGTTTCCACAAAAAATGATTTTTTTACTAATGATATGTCTTTCACGTAACTTAAATTTAAATAGTACAGTTTAAATAGTTTTAATAGTCCTTTATTCGTAAAATCCTAAAAAAGAAGAAAAAATATATATAAAAAATGTTACTAAAATAATTAATTAAATTACAGCAATGACTACTGAAATGTATGTGGGTGTATGTTTTGTGTGAGAATAAGTATATGTGAGAGTATGAAAGATTTAATTTATGAAATTATGCGTAAACGAACACCAGTCGTATATTTTATAACATTTATTTACAGAAATGAATATACAGATATGTACATAATAATATAAAATACATATAATACTGCCTGAACCCAAAACATTGCCAATTATAATGATTGGAGCTATACCAATATTTTGTACAACATTTACCTGAAACATGTCTAGTTGTCGTGTAATTTGTTGTAATGTAACGTACTACATTACAACAAATTACACCACAATAATGTAATTTTCAAATCAAATACATATTAGATCAAATTACATTTATTTGCAACTACAAAAACAAATAACAAAATGGAATAATTACATATACTAAACATTAACATTACACAAATATACATAACATTACACAATGGCTTAGTTGTTAATAGGTCCCATCTCAGCTTGTGCAGCCGGGCAATTATCTAACTCTGATACTATAAAAACATTGATACTAACAGCTTTCAGTTTCTTTTGTTGAATGGGTATTACGGATGATTGAATTTTATTGTAGCACAAACTGTCATTTAAATAGAAACTGAGATAGAAACCGAACGTGCGTAATACCAATCCGTGAAATAATGCCTATTGCTTATCGAAACTGATAGACATTGATTGTATCAAGAGTTCCATAATCGCAATGGGACCGAGTAGGTAATAAAAAAAACGTAGGTCGACGTGATAACAAGTAATAAATGAAAATAACTGAACAATGAACAAAAATAGTGATTAGATATGATATATAATAATATTTTATGTAATTAGTAAGTAATTTATAAAAAACTCATAATCGATCCAGCCGTTTAGGCGGAGTTTAATTACAAACACACGCACAGAAGATTAATATATATAAAATAAATTAAAATATATATATTATAAAAATAATGAAAATAATAATGTCTATTTAAATTTTTCAGTAAATTAAAAGTAGAGTTAGATATATTTATTTAGGTGGGTCTTGCTAGAAAGGGGTAAGGTGAAATGTCAAAAGCTGGCGTCAGCTCGCTGTCTGAAACCCTCGCAGCTAATATAATCCTAGTTAGTAGGTACTTATTATTCAAAAAACATACTTTTGCGACAACAACACGAGAGATACTTTATTTTTAATTAACTAAGACTTGTGCTTACTAATACTTTAACCAGTTGGTTATTTTAACCATTTCACCGTATAAAATATCGTAAGTATTCTATCAGTCATCTGCCGGGCGATTATGGAACTCTGATATTATCAAAACATTGATTCTAAAAGCTTTAGTGACTATTTATGAATTTAATTTTTAAAACATGTATTGTTTCAACTTACTCTAATATTAATATATAAACAAGAGACCGAGCTGTTAAAATACTAAGGTAAGGTACATTTGTTATTTCATTACGATAAGAGAAAGGCTCTGCGAATTATTCCGCGACGATTATTTTCGCGCTATTCTATGGAATATGGAATCAAACCTAGGCGCACACACTAGCGGAAAAACTGCATTTAAATTATCGCCGCGAAATAAATCGCAGTGCGCGCTAAACCTTAGCCTTATTGTGATGAAATAACAAAGGTAAAGCAAAAGCTCTGATAGCTAATTCAGAGTTCAAACATATTTTGTAGTTTTTGGGTTGACAGTCATTTTAATCCAAAGAGATAATAAACACAAAAACTCCAATACTCCAATGAAAAAGATATGAAAATTTATTTTTTAAGAAATGATACATGCTTATGTAGCTAAAATATAAATACCAAATGTTATGACAATAATTACGGGAGTCTTGACCCAAGACTCTGAGTAGATATTACGTATTACTGTTACAATCAGTTTTTATTTAAATTAGGTTAGTAATCGGTAAATATAGCAGCTTTAGGGCTACCTTTCAGCTGAAATTGCAATGAAAGGGAATCCAATAGGTATTACCTACTTCTGATACTTATTGTTATATACATAATTTTCACTACGAACGCGATATTTGTCTGGTGAATGCATCTGTGCCGAAATATCGGGAGAAAAACTCATAGAAAAACAATATACAAATATATAAAAAAATATTCTGTTTGTAGACAAAATTAATTTCTTACCGGTTTTAAATAAAAATGATTTAAACCATTGACCCAAGAGCTGGCTTCTATCCGGCTCAGTGTATTAGCATTGCCATTCACCGTGGCAATGCCGCCAGTGTCTTGGGAACGCTGCCCTCTGGCAGTGATCTGGATCAGTTGAACTCAAGTATACGTCTATAAGTATTTATAGACGTTTTAAACGGTTCTTAAATAGTTCGTTTCACATGTAATTAATATTATTCTGTAAATTGTAGCATAATAATAATACCACATGACTGATATACTACTTATTTATTTTTTTATTGTAAATACATGCATATTATACATAGAAACACCCAGACCCGAGACAAATACTTGCAGATCATACAAACGTTTGTCCTGCGGCGGGAATCGAATTCTGAGTCTCAACCAGGTCTTGGCCCACGGCGCCACAGAGGTATAATAATGAAATGAATGTTTAAAGTATGTAATAGCCGAACTGGTTATGTTAAACAGTCGGTCAACGTGTCGGTGAACTTCAACGTTAATAACAAATTTCCCTCAGGACTCTGTTTATTTAATAACTGGCTCCATAATTAAAAGAGTTAAGACATAATTGCCTTGACGGTCTATGAAAGCGTTAGTAGAGTAAATTTTTAAATTTAGTAGGTACTTGTAGGTAGATGCTAATCTTTATTTCGTGGTATAACTATAAAATAAAAAACGTGTGCGTCTCGGGACGCCCGACAGAAGTGATAACTTAAACTAATCTAACTAGCGCTGTGGGTTAGAGTGAGAGAGTAGGAGCCTGCCTACCGCTGCCGTATGCGTGAGAGAAAGGGAAGCCAGACAGACTGGGGCCGTAACGCGTTACGTAACGAAGCTGTTTATCCTCCTATAAGAAGTTATCACTTAAAAAAATATAATAAATGCATGAGTTTAAAAACAATTTTTATGACCACTAGATCATTTTTATTTCGTACAGAGTTTTTTGATACGAAAATTAGCCTGACAAATATTAAGCTTGGAAGAAGGCATTTTTTTGTAGAGCCCCGTTGCCTCCCCATTTTTTAAAATAGTTGAGATGATGAAATTGTTATATTTTTGGTCACATGCAGTTGGCCTATTTATTTACGTTATATTTGAATCTTATGGTTATTATACTTATATTTTACTAGCTGCTGTCCGCGGCTACGCGTGGTACCTACGTAAAAAGTAGCCTATGTTCTTCCCCCGAATGCAATACATCTTCAGCCATTTAGCCGTGAAAACGTAACAGACAGAGACACTTTCGCATTTATAATATATATAGATATAGATTTATCATACAAATATAACCGCCGCGGTACAAATGTTTGTATGATCTGCAAGTATTTGTCTTGGGTGTTTCTATGTATGTATTTCCAAAAAAAAAGTATGTAAGTAAGTAGTGTATTGAACATGTGGTACCTATAACACAAGCTTTGCTTACTTTGGGGCCCAATTATGGTGTGTGAAATGTCCGAGATTATTTATTTATTTATTATTATTATTTTATAAGATTCTGCACACTTCTTCGCACGCGTGATGCCTACATAAAAAGTAGCCTGTCCTTCGCCAAGATATAATATCTCTAAACCAAGTGTCAATGAGATTCGTAGGTAAAAACAAACAGACATGCAGACAGGAAAACAGAGACACTTTCCGCACAGAAAATAGTGCCGTAAAAGGGACATATATCCAGTAGTCGGTACAAATGGGTTAAATGATCATGATGATGATGAATGTAAAAGCACCATTAGTTGACTTTTCAATAATTAATCTCAAATAATCCTTATCCTTTGATGCCGATGTTAACTTTGAGCTAATATTCAAAACCGGTAATTAAATGATGAAACACCCCTTTCAGAAGTCAAGGATATAATAGGCCTTATTATCGGCCCATTTTGAAACTAATTTGTAACATGATACATTTTACGTAACTACAAATAACATAGGTTTATTAATATATTATTACTAGCTTCTGCCCGTGGCTTAGCATGCATCGTACCTACATAAAAAGTAGCCTATGTACCTACTGTTGGTCACAGATAGCATCTATAGCAATACCTAGTTCGATTCCGCGGGACAAATGTTTGTATGATCTGCAAGTACTTGTCTCGGGTTATCTGGGTGTTTCTATGTATAATATGTATGTATTTCCTAAAAAAAGGAATGTAAGTAGTATATCAATCATGTGGTACCATAACACAAGCTCTACTTACTTTGGGGCCAGATGATGCTGTGTGTAATATCCGGAATTATTAAAAAAAAAGATTTAGAAAAGTAAAGTTTCATGCAAATCCGTTTGGCTTTGTCAACCAAGCCACAAATAAATATTACATACAAACATTTACGCAAACTTTTTCATTCATTATACTAGTGGGATGTACTCAAAATAAAGATGCTTGTTAAAACTCTCCAGAACACTGAATGATGTTGATCTGGTTCACTGGTTGGCAAAATTCATTCCGTTCGAGCGAAGATCTTCAAGGTAGTCAAAATTATCCATTTCAAACTGTGGGCGTACGCAAAATCTTGCTGCGTGTCAATGTCAATCAGCCCCATTTAGGGCGCCAATAATATTTGTAGCCACTGTTGGGCGCCAAAATATTTGAGGCTCACCAAAGTAGGTACCGAGCCAACATTTCGAAGACGAAAGTATGCATGAAGTTAAGCAATCGAAACACTGAAGCCGGCGGCATTATTTACCAATACATCCTTTAAATAAATGCCTCTGTCTCGCCGGGATGTGTCGTGGGTCGGCGACTTTGTTCTGTAGACGCTTCTGTTTGTCAAACTTCACTGCAATAATTTTAAAGTTTATATGTTTATTTATACGCTCAAAAATAAAAATACAAATACAAATTCATTTATTTACCAAGAAAATAAAAATACAGTGTTAACAAAATAACTGATGGTACCCGCAATAGGGCAAGCCTGTATTGCGTGAGACTAGAGGCATAAGATGAGCGATTTCCACAAACTAGATAGAGATAAAACAAATCAGATAACACTTAACCAAGGCAAGACACAAGGAGGACAATCCAGAAGAAATAAAATAAAAATCTATAATCTACAAATAAAATGAATGAATAGATTCCGATGGAACATGGTTTAAATATAGCTGTAGTCTAGGAACAACAAAATACTACTTTTACCAACTAACCAGCCATAAGGAAGTGAGTTATAAGTTATTTTCTTTGAATATTAGTTTTAGATCTGAAAACCAGAGCTGCTTCCCACGAATGTGTGAAGCTGCAATTATGCTGAGACAGGACCTGTTTGGCCTACACGACACATAGGGGAATAATTAGCACAAAACTATACCAAAGTATTGCTTACTGTTTTTTTTTTCTCTTTCTGATTGACTATCGATAGTATTATTTTAGTTATGCCTAGTGTTTTTTGTTCTCTGTGTATTGTGTGTCTAATTAACAATTTTTATTATAAACTATTATTTTCTAAGGTTTTATAAAAGCTCTATAGCGTTGGAAAAGGCACCCCTTAAAGCCTTAAAACTCAAAGTAACCATTTACAGGAAAGTAGGTAAGAGGTCCATGAGCTGAGTTCGCGGCGCCTCTGTGCCCTTTGATAATAAGATGTGTGTACATACGTAGTCCTCCGGCATAATAATTTTATTATACCAGTAACTTGTAAAGACAACAAAATTATTAATGCTAACGATTTAAACCCCGCCGGCTTCGTAAACCATTTACAGTTGTTTTAAACTTGAAGAAACAAAATAAATGAAGAAAAGTTTATTTCGTGTCATAAGATATCATATAAGTACTTATAATATAATAATTAAATTGTCAGAAAAATTGGTCGTCACTCAGCATGTACCTATATATACATACATATATATATATATATATATATATATATAGCGTTTAGAACGCTCTTATAACGCTGGTGTTCCGTGACGCCGCTTTAAGATAGATAGATAAACATTTTATTGTATTAACGACCTCTGTGACGCAGTGAGCCAAGGCCCGGCTGAAACGCAGAAGGTTGGGGGTTCGATTCCCTCCGCGGGACAAATGTTTCTATAATCTGCTAGTAATTGTCTCGGGTCTAGCTGATTCTATGTATAGTATCTATTAATTTATAAAAAAAGTATATAATTGGTTAGGGTACCCATAACACAAGCTCTGCTTACTTTGGGGCCAGATGATGCTGTGTGAAATGTCCGGCATTATTTATGTATTTATTTATTTGTACACAAAGAGAAAACACAAAATAATGATTAGCAAAACAGCTGTATAATGGGCGGCCTTATCGCTAAAAGCGATCACTTCCAGGCAACCTTTTGATGGACAGGATATACAAAAAACAAAAAGTCGGCGGTGTACAAAAATTTATCTATTCTTAATAATCTAATACATGATCTAATACAAAATCTTATGGGTTTTTTTTAGGTTGTTCCGAAATGAACTTTAGAAATACAGAAATCGAAATAGTCCGATAAAAGTTTTTTAATTTTGTTTTATGCTGAAACAAACTTCTGATTTCGACTGGCGGAAAATTAGTAATATTTTTAAATTAAACACCAGTGCGCGAGAAGGTAGATTTTATAATATTTTAGGGTTCAAGTTATGGAACCCCTTTAGTTTCGCCATGTCGTCTATCTGGCTGTCTGATAAGACAGCCGTCCTGTCTGGCCGTCCCTAATAAGAGCTCTATCTTGTAGACTATTACTTTTATCGCAATGAAACTATATTTTTCACGGTAGTACGTGTGGCGCCTACAAAGTTGTGAAATAAAACTTTGAAAAAATATTTTGTTGAGATTTCCTGAACAGTTTTTCGATAAAGGTAATCTTTTGATAAATATTAAGCTATTAACCTCGTAACTTTTGATAGAGTCCGTCCCACCCCCCTCTCCTGGCCTGGGGATACCTGAAAGGTACTTAAAGTTGACGTCTAGTAAGGCTTTACTAGATTAGGAATCATCTAAATTATTTTATTTTTGTTTATTTATGTTAGTACCCTCATCACTCCGTCATTTATGAACCCATTTGAAAAAATCTTGTTTAATGTAAAAGGATATGTATACTTTCCGGTTGCTTTCATAGAAATTCCATCAAAATCGTTTCAGTAGTTTATTTTTTTAAACAAATAGCTGAAAAAAATCCATTTATGGCAGATGTTGAAGTACACTGCCATCTGTTAGAAACTTATGGAACTTGTTGTAGGAAAACATTTAATTTGCAATGAAAAACATTCAGATCAATAATCGATAAAAAAACCTAAATATATCGTATAATTTTAATTACACCCAGTTAGTCAAATTTCGTAAAAATTGGTTAAGTAGTTCCGTGGTTTATTCTGGGCGAATATCGTGAAGCTACACTTTTATATATAAAGACTAGCTGCTGCCCGCGGCTTCGCGCGCGTGGTACCTACATAAAAAGTAGCCTATGTCCTTCTCCATCTATCTATATCTATACCAAAATTCATTAAAATCGGTTCAGCGGTTTAGGAGTGAAAACGTAACAAACAGACAGACAGACAGACAGAGTTACTTTCGCATTTATAATATTAGTAGGGATAGGGATGTACGTTGCAAGGGTCAGGTGCATCTGGTAAGATTGACGTTAAACAAATATAAATACGTTTTAAAAACTAAAAAGACAACCGACTTCATGTATATAAAAAAATGTATACAATTTTTAGATTTTTGTTAAATTTTTAAAAACCGCTCGACCTATTTCAATAAAATTTAAATGGAACCACCGAACCCCTTAGAAAAAGGCGTTTTTGAGTAATCAGTGAACTTACATAAAAATAAGAAAAAAATAAGATTACAACGAATTGAGAACGCCCTTCTTTTTTACTAACAAAGTTAGTAAATATAAGAATGACTAATGGTCAAATCGCAAAAAAATTCAACACTACTTAGTTAACAAAAAAATACAACTGAATTGAGAACCTCCTTTTTTTTGAAGTCGGTTAATACGTTGGCTACGTTAAAAAGAAATCTGATATAAATAATTATGTTCACCTAGTCTGCACACAACCTGAATTTAGAACCCCTCACGTCTCGACTCAGATGAAGCGAGAAAAATAGCTTCCTATAACAAAGGCTGATGGAAAGCCGAACAAAACCCATGGGCTCCCTTGTCAGCTTGCAGTATTCTGTCGGCTTAGACCAGTGAACTTAGAACGTGACAATGTTTCGTGCGTGCAGCCTGCGTAGTCAAGTAGTCCAAATTCGCAATAGGTCTGCTTAATGCTTCGTGACTACAAAAATGTGACAGTTCACATACCCATACTAATAAGAAATATAAATATAAATAGAAATATTTATTGTACTTATGTTGTTACATTAACTAATTTAACTACTATTAATTAAGTATTATGAATTTAAATGTGGTAATTTGTCTGTCTGTGTGTTTGTTACCTTCTTCCGCAAAATAGATCTGTATGAAATTTGTAGAGGAGATAGATATCTTGAATCAAAAGCAAATTGTCAAAAATATTTTTATTAAATACAATCACAAGGATCACTTTGAAACGTCTTACATATTAGGTGAATTAAGGCTAATTCCTCCTAACACAAATCTAAAAAGAACCGGCAAGAAACTCGTCCTGGTCCTAGCGCTTTTTTGTATGATCCATCTTATTACTAGCTTAACAACGAAAATTGAATACTAGATTACAGTAGTTAATACATTTCAAATATGTCAGTTAACTGTCTGAGGGCAGAGCAACATGAATCTAAGCTTTCTTATCATTAATAAAGTCATTTTTAATATTATATGCTTTCTTCTATCGTCGCTACCATTTATGTAAGCTTTCAACTTCTTAATACGTAGTTTTGTTACATGTTTAGGAAGCTTATTATAACAGCGCACCGTGTTCCCCATAAAGGATTTATTTACATGTTCTAGTCGAATACGGATGTATTATTTTTTCATTGCCTCTCCATTCATTTCAATGTTGGTCGAGCTATGAGTTACATTTGGTAAAGTGAATTTGATAAGTACTTTTAGTTTTTTTAGCATTAAGTTAAATATTATTAACATTGAACCAGGTAAGAACTAACGATAGGGATTCATTGACGTTATCGCAAATACTGGTTTTAGCTTTATCAACTTGAAAAATTAAAGACGTATTGTCAGCAAATAAAACTATATATCAAATTTTTTTTCACAAAAAAAGGGAAAGGACATGTGCTACATTTTATGTAGGTACCACGCGAGCGAAGTCGCGGGCATTAGCATATAGAAATCAAGCAATATACTTGATCTATGCTAATCCATTTTTTTAAGTAATCATTTTTCAGTCATGGTAGTCCTTTCTATGTTGTATTTTTTTTCAACATTAAAATACTGCATTATACTTCTAATAAAACTTTTGCACGGTCTTTCGAGAATACCTACAATACGTTTTCGTGTCAATTTCCCAAATTAGTTAACTCAAATTAAAACCCGATGTCTACTGTCAAACGCAGAATTGGAACTTCGCCTCCAATAATAATCATTATTCCTCTCAAGAACCCACATCAGAAGTACAAACGTACCTCGATATAATGAGAGAAATCAAATTTATGTACTGTGCCACGGATCATTGCCTAGTTTACATTGAGGCTACTGATTTTCCAAAGCATTAAAAAAAATACTTTCTTGACGGTAATCTTCAAGCTTGTCTGCCTGAAGATTACAGTAAATTTCCTTTGTGTATAAGTCATAGACATAGTCATAGTCATAGACATCCAAATTTTATTTACTACTAGCAACCCGCCCCGGCTTCGCTCGGGTGCAATGCTGATACTAATTATACTACATAATGGTTATCCCTAAGAGATTTAGATCCCTACTTATTTATTTATTTATACCTTCTTACAGCTATTTTTACAGGAATAACCCAATACAACAGTGTAGTCATCATTTTACATTTTATTAAAAATTATCCTTAATTACAATTTAACAAAATAACATAACACATATTAAGTAGCCTTTGCGAATTCATTCAGAGGACATTGGAATACGTCAACCTTGTCTGCTACCAGATTCAGCGTGTGCAATGTGCGCGTAAGAGGTGCTTTGCCCAATAAATGTGTCCTTCCTCGAGGCACCGAGAACAGGCGCGGCAGCTGCCTATGCCTGTGTACGTACTTGTCGGGCACGCACAAACTCATGACCTCTAAAATGTCCGGGTTTACAATTTTACCTCGGAACACTCCAAGCACATACCGAGCAAATGCCCAATCTCTTCTGATTTCCAATTTGTTGTATCCAACCATACCAAGAACGAACAAGGTTGGATACATCAATGGAAAGACAGGATATACACCGTAGAGTTTTAAATATAGGTACCGTGTGAATTTATTTTGTATGCGCTCCATCATGAGACTATACTTAGCTTCATGAGGAGCCCATATCGCGGCTGTACATTCCAACTGGCTTCTAACTAATGCATCGTACAATGCTGTCAATGCTTTTATGTTTGTGAATTTGTTAGCACTCCGAAGTATGAATCCAAGAGTTATATATGCTTTTTTACAAATATTGACAACATGCACTCTGAATCTAAGTTCCGTATCGAGACATACCCCTAAATCTCTAACCGATTCCACCCGCTTCAGCACAGTATTCTCCATTTCGTTGGTGTACTTATACCGTCGCGGACTTTTTTGTAGACCTTTTGAGGGTGTACAATACTGTAGTACATTATTTTGATCTATCTCGTAGGTTTCAGACAGCGTTTGCAATGTAAGCGCAAAAATATGAGTTTATATACGACACCACATTGGAAACCTCTAAATTGATCAGTGTTTATCTACTATATTAAGCAAGTATTATACATATAGACCTTCCTCTTGAATCACTCTATCTATTAAAAAAACCACATTAAAATCAGTTGCGTAGTTTTAAAGATCTAAGCATACATAGGGACAGACATACAGGGAAAAGCGATTTTGTTTTATACTATGTAGTGACATGCCAACATTTTTGCACATTTTTTGTATTCCTTTTAGGTGACCGGCTGTAAACCCATCGCGTATCGAATTTTATAGACTACTTCCTAGACTAGCTATTGTTTTTGTATTGGATTGTATTAACGATAAAAATATAGATAGATAAAAAGATAAACGCTTTCTTGTACACAAGGGAACACACAAAAAATAAATTATTAGCTATACAGGTGCACAATGGACGGCCTTATGTTTTTCGTTTTTTTTCTGACTTTATAAATGACTGGCAGATTCTTGAGCTGAGTACAATAGTCCTGTATTACAAAATTCAGGCTTCTATCTTCTGTCTTCTCAATTTTTTTTTATTAGAACAACTTAATTGTAGGTTTATTTTGGCCGTTTGCGATGTAAACATTGCGTACTTTTTTATTCATAGAAAACTACGGTTATTGACTCGTATTGAAGTTTTCAATTTCTTTGTGGTTCGAGCCAAAATAATCCGTATAATAGTTTAAAAAAAAGACACCATATCATTATATAAAATAACAAACGACGAACGACAACATACCAAGGCCTGGCTGAGACGCAGAAGCTTGCGAGTTCGATTCCCCTTGTTTCTATGTATAATATATATGTATGTATGTATTTACAAAAGTATATAAGTCATTTATCAGTCGTGTAGTACCTATACAAGCTCTGTCTCTGCTTACTTTGGGGCCAGATGATGATGTAAGAAATGTCCGGCATTATTTTATTATAGTAGGAATACTAGCTGTCCCGTTCGCGACATCGTCAGCGCGTTTTAAAAAGAAGAAAAAAAATTAAATCAAAACCATTCTCGGAGCCACTTTAACACACAAAAAAAATCACCAAAATCGGTCAGGCCGTTTAGGAGTTCAATTACAAACACACACACAGAAGATTTAGATATATATAAAGATACTAAGAGATCTTTAGATGTATGATTTTTTAGTACAAGTATCGTTGTAACAAAATAACATGGGTTAACTACCTGAAGACATTGATTGACATGTGATTTATTTATTTACATTCGCAGAGTTTCATTTGTTTAGTCTGTGATTAACAGTTTCTGTAACTAACTATTTTTAAAACATGCCGACTGATGCCGCTAATATTTTTATAACTGCCACTATATATCAATATATATCAATTTTTGTACGGCAATCCGTGCATAAATTTCACCAATATGTATTATATTTAACTAGTTGCTTCACTCGCGACTTTCCTTCTAATCGTTATTTCTGTAGTGTACATGTTTTATTTTTTTATTTTTTAAATACAATTATATATCGTATAACACGAGTCGTATAATTATATACTGTCTTAACAGGACACTAAAATTACAACGGAATCACATAATACATAAATACTGTGTAGCAGCATCTGTATCCATATCATCAGATTCACATAGGCTGTTGATGATACGAAGGGCTCGCGTGTATATACAACATACATAGAACCCATGTGAAACCGTTGAGCTATATATGGACCGTTTAAAACGATCTATACATAGCTCAACTGATCTATATCACTGCCAGAGGGGCAATGGCAATGCTATCGAAATAATATGCTATAGTCTAACTCTCTAACATAATAATCATACCTATCAAGCGTGCCGTTAAAGTATGGTTTGTCTCTATCGTTCTTATATCAATGAGTAGAGATAGCAACAGATCAGAACAACATTTTAGCTAGTGTGCTATTATAACATAGACAAAGAGTGTAATATAATTACGTTTTTAAAACTAAAAAGACAACCGACTTCATGTATGTACAAAATATCATCATGTATACTATTTTGAGATTTCTGTTGAGTAAAAACCGCTCGAACGAGTCCTATAAAATTTAAATAGGACCACATGGGAAGTAGGTAAATAGACCTTTCAAAACTAAAAAAAAAATCTTATTCGGTTCAGGCGAATTCGGTTCAAATCGATGAACATACATTCCGACGAATTGAGAACTCCCATCTTTTTTGAAGTCGTTTAAAAATAGTAGTGGTTAGGTTAGGTTAAAATTATATATTTAATCTTAGTGCTTGGCCAGACTGACAGCGTGGTGCGGGCAGCGGCGCAGGTGCGGCAACGCGCTTATTTGCCTGTCCGCAGTGGAGCGCGGCTTCGTTCCAAGTATGATCGTGGCCAGTATTTCTCAAAATATAATATGGGTGGAGAAGACTTATTTTACTGGAATATTCTTACATTAAATGTAATTTTTAAATGAAATGAATAATTGCGAGAGCAACCTCCAAAGTTTTTTGATTTATTTTATTCTTGTAGAATCATAAATATTTTTTATGTTTTTGTATTAACATTGTTTCGACATCTATAGCGTAGCTCGTGCTTGAATAGCAGTTATTAATCCTTTTACATTAATTTGTGACGACGCCATCACAAGAACGCGTGCGGTTAGCTCGAACCAGTTTGAGATCTCCGCTCCCGCGCGGGTTGTCGCTTGACGCCCCGCGCTCTCACTGCGGCCACTTGTATGATCGAGCTATGGCGTGAGTTGCCCGCGCCAAGTAGCCCGCGCCGCTGCCCGCGTCCGCCCGCACCCGCGTGTCCACTATGGACACTCAAATAAAGTTCTTATGTTTGAGTTTGCCGCGCCGCGCCCGCCCCGCGCCCGCGTTGCAGTCTGGCCAAGCACATAAAATCAAATAGACCGTCAACAATTTAGCCTAAACACTCTTAGTCAATTCAACAAAGTTCATAACCAGAATTCAAAACTAGATTCACATAAAATAAAAAGATACCTACCTTTTTTCTTCCCTCTCTTCAACTGATCACCCTTGGATGACTCGTCACTTTCTATGCTTAATGAATTCACTTCCACTTTGCGGGAAACTACAATAAACCATAAATTTAATTTAATTTTTGAATTATTGATTTTTTATAATAAAAAAAATAATAATAAAAAGAGTCGATTTCAGCGCGTTAGTTCTAGTTAGTTGTGAGTCTGAATCATTTAATCAGGGATTGGCCTTAACATTGCAGTATGCGAGTTATAGTTCAGGGATGGTCAGGGTGGTCGAACAAACAGACGGATAGACAGACAGACTCGGCTAAACATCAGGGTTCTCTTATAATCCTATAATAATGATTGATGCTAATGACTTGTTTAAATCTATTGCCATCTGTCTTCTTTGACATTAGTACAATAAGGATAAAGCATACGTAAGCTTTGTGGGATTATAAAATACAAGGTAAACTCGAAACATCATTAGATATTAATCTAGCCGCCATAAACATCGTGGCTTTAACGTAGTCATCTTAACTCGAAGCTTATAAAAGTTCTGAAAAGATAAGAGATTCAGAAGAGATATAATCCTAGTTCGATCCTAGCTTTTTGTTGACAGACGTTGGAAAACTTAGGAAACTAACTTGGCATAACACCTAAGTTCACCCACATATTGATCGGTTAGATCTGGCGCGTTATGTGGATTATTCAGTGCGGATTTTTTCACGCTATTCTGTAGAATTTTGAATGAGACGTAGGCGTACCTAATAGCTGTAAAAACGACGTTGAAAACAACTTCAGAATAGTGCGATTAAAGCCGCACGGATTCATTCGCTAGTGCGAGCTACGTCTTGTTCAAAATGTCAAAAGCTTCCAATATTTAAGGTACGATGTATGTCATAATTATGTCATTTTTAAACGGTAAAAAATATATATCCTTGTCTTTCCAATGTCAATCCATAAATAGGCAACGGATTTTAACGCACATTAGTTAATATGTGATTATGAATTTTTTTGACAGCTTAAAGTGTATTGGCACAGAAGACTTCTTAGTACAAGTACAGATTGCGATACCGAGTACTCCTGGCCTGTTGTTTGTAAACTGTACTGATTACTCTCAGAGAAGGTAGTTTGTGATAATAATAATAATAATAATAAATCTTTATTAATTATCTTAGAGCTAAGTGTTAGAATATGGAAAATAATATTTATTATTATTTCATAATATATATTATGTAACTATACTTAGGTAATTGTTTACAATATGCCTGAACTAGGAGAACCTGTATCTCAGGCTGAAAAGGACTAACAATATTAACTTTAGGTAAATAAACAAAAATTCAGTAAACTTAAATTATAAAATTAATTAAACAAAGTTACACTATAAACGGTTATGTGAAAGACAAACAAAGCGAAAGCCTACTTTTAACATAAAGGATAAAAGTTTTGAATATTACCTACTTTACTATAACTAATAACTCCTCAGTTTCTTCGTAAGATAGACAAGATAGGGCCTTCTGTAGGGGGTTATTTTACAATTAGTAAAATTCATTGCATAGATACCTAGTTTACGATTAAGCCTTTTATACACGAAAGGCCCTAGAAACACCAAAAATCTAGAGGCGATAGCAGTTTGTTTTAGTGGCATGCTGTTAGTACGGATATCATTACGTCTATTATCAATATTTTCAGCACAATAAGGAAGGAATCTATGTTGTCTTAGAGCAAGGTTTAGTATAAATAGCTGTCGAACTGTTAGCACTTTACAGGACTTAAATAATAGGTTAGTAGGAAAGTGAAAAGGGCGGAAGGTGGCTACCTTTAGGATTGCTGTTTGAGCTTTTTCTGCGGCTAATATAGAGGCTTTAAACGTACCGCCCCATGACGTAATACAGTAAGAAGTGTTTGACATAAGGCAAGATATATATTCAAAACTAGCTTTGAATCTGCAATACATCGTAACGTTTTAAATACATATATTAGTTTTCGGATTCTATTGCTTAGTACTTCTATATGCACCTTGAACGATAGATTTTTGTCTATTATAACGCCAAGGTACTTAATATTACTAAGATTGAGATGGCAGGGCAGTTACATAAATTATTGTCAATTACGTGATTATTACATTGATGAGCATATATTTTTCTACTTATTTGTGCTGATTGTGATTTCCGCATCGTGAAATTTAGGTATTTTGTTTTATCGGCATTAAGTGTTAGTAGGTGCCCTTGAAGCCATTTATTAACAACATAGAAGCCGTGTTGAGCATATTCGTAAACTTCCGTGTCTGTACTAGCTGAAAAAAGTAGAGCAGTGTCGTGAGCATAAGATATAACTTTACCATGAGCTAGGTGTAGGTTACATAAGTCATTAATGTAAATTAAGAACAGAGTACTTCCCAATATGCTTCCTTGTGGAAGGCCAAAGGAAGTTTTTTCCAGATCTGAGCTGACGACATTGTCTATTTTTACACATTGGCTTCGACTGCTCAAATAGCTGGTTAGCTGATTGAGCTGGTTGCCTCGTATTCCCATCCTTTCTAACTTGTTGAGTAAGATAGGGATAGAGACAGTGTCGAATGCTTTTGCGAGGTCTAGAAATATACCTATTGTCTTATTGCCTTTATCGAGTTCCCTCACGATGTAATCAGTGACCTGATGAACTGCGTAGCGTAGAAGTAG
Organism: Lampropteryx suffumata; assembly: GCA_948098915.1. NCBI lineage: Eukaryota > Metazoa > Arthropoda > Insecta > Lepidoptera > Geometridae > Lampropteryx > Lampropteryx suffumata. The sequence continues at coordinate 10,694,279 of OX402565.1, forward strand.
ACAGTTTAGACCTAAACCCAAATTGAGTATCAGACAAAAGCGCATTACTTTCAAAAAAATTAACCAGTCTATTGATTATTATTTTCTCTAATATCTTTGAAATGGAGGGTAGTAAGGATATTAGTCTGTAATTTGATATATCTGTCTTGCAACCTGATTTATAAACTGGAACGATAACGGCTTTTTTAAGACATTTAGGAAATATTCCCTCGTGCAGGCATTTTTGGAAGGCAAAAGTGAGTGGTGAGGCTAAGATGTGTTTGTACTGCTTTAGTATTTTAGTAGAGATATTATCCCAGCCTGTAGCACAGTCATCTTTTAACCCCATTATAATTCGTTCAACTTCCTGAATGTTACAATCTAATAACACAAAGGACTTTGTGTAGGACTTCTCACTAGCTGTTTGGGAAGCCGATGGTTTGTTTTGAATCAGCACTGCAAGTCGTTTACCCACATTAACAAAGTAATCGTTAGCATGATTGGCGGCGGAAAGCGAGGAGTTATGTGAATGTATTAATCGGAAGTCGAATCACGTTGGTTTGTTGAACAGGTGGTGTTTTTTATAATTACCAAACTTTTTTACTATCCTTACCAGCCTTTTCTAATGAAGTTTTATTATTTGGACATGATCTGGCATTCATGTGTAGCTTGTCTCGATGTCTCATACAGCGGAGGAGCTCTGGGGTGATCCATGGCTTAATATTAATATTTTTTCTGCTAATTTTTACAAGTCTAGTATTATTACGTAATACCTGCTGAATGAAGCTCACTAAATGTGTCATACATGATTCTGCATCAGCTGAATTGTAAATATAATCAAAGCTAATCTTACCAATATATTATGATCTAGTGTTGTTTTAAATTTTTCATGCTTGAGATTAGGCAGATTTAGGCTAAGTGTTAGTAAAGCGGCATGATGGTCGGTTACAGAGGAATTAGTCACTAGGGCGATTACTGGCAAGTTAGTTTTAAGCATAATATGATCTATGCAAGAACCACTTTGAAATGAAACGAGCAGTGGTTTAGGTACTCCTGCGCCGTCTCTTCATAAAACCCCGGGCGTATATTAATATTTATGTCACCAACCACTTCAATAGTTTTAATTTGTCGATAGTGTTTGGAGATGAAAGTGCAGTGAGACAAGAAAATAATCTGTATTATTAGATGAAGGTGATCTATACACAGCTATAATAGCAAAACTGGTATCTATTTTACTAACAGACAGGTACAGTCCTTGATGTTCAATTCTTCGACAGTAATATAGTTCAAAGTATTTCTTGCATAAAGTACTTCTCCATCGTTTTGATTATGGCTTGTTTTGGTATAATGAGTTCTATAACCATCCATACAAGGTAGGTTGTTCTTATGAACAACAAGCCAACATTTAGTTAGAATGATTATGACACACTCGACATTTAGCCTTTGCAAAAAAAATGCTGTAATTGTTAAAATTTTTGTTAATACTGAGAATGTTTTGATTTAATATTGTTATTGAGTTGCAGTAAGCAGAAATGTGCTGTTTACAGTTTTCAACATCACATGTCCTTGACTCGGAAACTGAGAAATTATCTAGGTCGTTAATTAATCTATTAGTCATGATTCTCTAAAATTAAGGTTAGACTAGACTATACGGCGCACGGCGCTCTTAGGCGCCTTCATAATCTATATAGTTGAAATACCTTTGCTCGGCTATCTTTTTGGCAGGTCAGTCTAAATCACCTGTCTTGTGATTGCTGGGTTTTTTGAAGCGAAGACAAGATGCACATTGAGCTGGTGCCGCTGTTTTTGGACACTCATTGGACTGATGACCTAGTTCGCCGCAGTGTCTGCAAGTGTAGACCTCCGCTTTACAAGTCTTAGCTGCATGTCCGAACTGTTGGCACTTGAAACATCTGGTCACCAGAGTGAAATCTCTTACAGGAAAGGAGGACCAATTCACGAAGACACGATCTTGGTTTATAAGGGCCTTTCGAATGATGGCTGAGACCTCAATAATGTAGTTGCAGGATTCAGCTTCCTTCCTGCTTGATTTATGGCTAAGTTTAATAGATGACAGGAATTTATCTTTAGTCATATCTGAAAGCTTACTGCACACATTCTGTTCGTAAAGGCACTTGTAGAACTCCTGCTCCTGCATGGTTGACGGAACTCCAATTACCACTATACGTGGCCTGCACTTGTGTCGTTCGTCAATAGTAAGGTCAGCTGTAGTGAGTTGGACAGATTTTTTTAGCTTTTCGATGTCATCTTTGGTGTCTGTGCTGTTTATGACACCACCATTTCTGGTCTTTCGAAGTCCTCGCACATGTAACTTCAACTCTTCGGGGCAGAAAATTTTTTGTACCAACGTTTTGGTGTCGTCGCTGGTCTTGAGCTTATCCTTGGGATAGATTACAACAGAGCTCAGATTTTATGGCCGGATAAAGGAATTGTTACTCTTTTTAACCATGTCGGCAAAATGAGGTCTTAGCTGTTGGTCGCAACGATTCCCTTACGCTTTGTTGCAGGTCCAGTAACAATTGTAGAAGTAAAAAAATAAGAATTAATTTATTTTGACACACACAAACACACATATACAAGTACTATACCAACAGGACAATAACTAAACCCCTAAACTAAATAAAATTGGTTGACAGATCTCACACCTGATTTATCAGGTCTCGAGAATTTGGTGAGCATTACTTCCGCGAAAAGTATGTAAGAATTCTGCACCAATCCAGTCTGTGTTTTCAAAAAAGGCCCATTCTCAGCTATAAACTAATATACATTGGACGAAATAGGTTTTCAGACTACGCCAAACAAGGAGGATGACGTCATACCGTGACAAGTCAAACATAAATTACATATATTATTAAATGCTTTAATTGTAAAGAACATGGTTGTATAACATAACACCAGTAACTTATCTGCTTTGGCGTAAGAGCAGTGCATTTTGAACTCTATAATCTATGTACTTCAAATGAAATCAATCTTCACTTCCATCTCCTTGAAAGTTTCCACGTCTGTGTATTTATTACGTTATTAAGGCTAAGCGGCGACTGAACGATACTTTAGGAAATTTGGTAACGAGATAATTTTACTCAAAACGTTATATTTACCATGATATGTGAGTTTTTGTGCTTCCCAATATTTCGACACAGTTGCATGCGTCGTGATCACGAGATAAATAGATAAACTGATTTTGTAAGAAGATTAGTTTAATCTTAGAAGACAGGCTACCTTTATTTAAGTACGTACCACTCGGAGCTGCAGGCAAAAGCATAACATAACACTGAAGCACTTTATAACATCAACATACTCAGAGCTTGAAGCAAAAGCAAATAATTTAAATGTTGCCAGTATCTGAAAACTTTACACGGAACTTCAAGCAACATTTTGTGTAACTTTGAAATTGCACGCTTAATAACTGGCACGCTTTTGTACAGTTCAGTCTGTTGACGGAGCCTTTCGGACTCCGTCAATCGAGTTGGTTATTGACTCTTATAAACTCATAAGAAAGTTACTATGACGCATTCTACGCATAAGGGTTGTTTCGAAGCGTCTGAGCGCCCACCCTTTATTTGTTTATAATATTTTTATATTGCATTATTATTGCCATAATAAACCTCCATTATTAAACAACGGGATACCTTTAATAGCCGCAATACCCACTGGACTTGGGATCCGTAATAAATTTAGCAAGAATCATAAAAAAACATGTTAGGAACAGATGAGTTTCATGCGGATTCTTTTTAAACTGGCGATAGGAGGAACCAGCACCTAGATTCACCTAGTATCCTTAAGGACTAATCAAAATTATCCTAAGTTTAATCCTTGTTTTTATCCTAGTTTATAAATAAAAAGGATTCTGGTTCTTATTTCAACAAATTAAGTGTTTATATATAGAGTTTAATATGAAAAAAAATGGAGGACAATGCATACATCACCATCTAGCCCCAAACTAAGCATAGCTTGTACTAAAGAATCTAGATGATTGATATAATACTTATATGCTCATAAATACATAGTTATAACACCCAGACACAGATCAAATATGTATATTCATTATACAAAATATAATGGTAATCCCTACTAATCCCTACTTCCCTACTAATATGAAAATAACTCTGTCTGTATGTCGGTTTGTCACGTTTTCACGCTTAAACTGCTGAACCGATATTGATGAATTTTGGTATGGATGTGACCTTGAAGACGGACACAGGCCTTTTAGGTAGGTACCAGGCGTGCGAAGTCGCGGGTACCAGCTAGTATTAAATAATAAACCTACTCCAAGACAACATTCGTCATCAGCCCGTGTCAGTCCACTGCTAGACATAGGCCTCTTCCATGGCACGTCACTGAGCTCGATCTTCAGCTATCCTCTTCTAATCCCTGCCCGCTGCCTTACGAATATCATCGCCCCACCTAACTAATCCAAGACAACGCACAGCCTATGGCAGTTGTCCCACTGCTGGCGAGAAAACGACTAACTATCGGATAACTTCTCGCTTAAGAAACATAACATATATACATTCCGTATAAACAAAAGAGATGCATTATTTTAATAGTTGATTGCTGACTGTTTACACTGCCGGCGAGGACTCTCCTCACTCGCTGTTGTCGCTGGGCGACAAGAGCTATCAAAGATAATACTCGCTCAGCGATGCTAGCTTTGGTGATCAGAACTCGCCGAGAGGCCGAGTAGCGGTAATTGCTGCACAGTGCGAGCGCGAGTAATCGAACATCGCACTCACATACTCTCTTAGAGCCCAGCGACACACTCGCTTCTTGCTGCTCGCCAACTAGTTTATAGTTTCTAGTTCTACACGTTTCTCATTTATCGTCGGCGGTGGGACAACTGCCTAAATAGACTAACAGGAACATTAAAAGGTACAAAGTACTTAGTGCGCGTCTATACACTGTAATATACTCTATATTACAGTTTATAGACGCGCACTAAACAAGACTATCTCCCTAAAGGGTCCAGTGAGGGTTGAAGCTATGGAAATAACATTACGTGTAATTATCATAGGCAAATGGGTCCATGGAGAAACAAACTAAAGGAGACAGTTGACTTATTTATGTGCGCATTACATTTAAAAAAAAAATAAAAAAAAAATAAAAAAAAAAAATGAAGTATGGGACATTTACTGCATGTGCCCGGACAGTTAATTAATAGTACGGTAGATCTAATGTAAGTAAAATAAATTATGAGCTTTATTGGAGAGATAGTAGTTTTTTTGAGTGTGAAAAAATATAAGTTCTTAATAATTAAGCTTGGATCATATTAAGGACTCACACAGCGCATAGTACCGTTACCTATACATTTTCTTCTAAAAATCATATATCTATGGTTTATTAAAGAGACCGGAAGTAAGGGCACATACAAAAGGAAAGCCTACCTGTACGATAATGACTATATAGATTTAATAATTATTTATCGACACGATAACGTAGTGTGTGACGTGTATGGTGCAAATAAATCACTTACCTTCCAAGTCGTCCTACGCTCTCCACATGGATGTCAGACACTGTAAGGTTCAGTAGATTCTGGCACAATCTTGATATAACCTTCCCCTACGTCAATTACTTACAAACGATGCCCAAAACCTTGAGCACAGCAGTCTATTCCTTTGCCTCTGCAAGGTCACAGTTAGACTATTAAAATTAAAATTTGAATATTCATTCATAAAACTCACTGCTCATTGAACTGTCCATTTATATTTAGGTGTCAGCTGACAAATCGCACGAACGATATTGCTTGTGTCAAAACTGAACACTACCTCTTCTTATCCTACTTTTCTCACCCAGCAGTGAGAAAAGTAGGACTGTGGAAAATGATGATTTAAAAAAAAAGTATTTATTTGTGGATAAAAACAATTTCTTTTAAATGTCTCACTGTTCGCGTGTTGTTCAGTTAAGGGTTGAAAGCCCTGAATAATACTGCCGTCATATAACCGCTACCGTTTAATTAGAAAGCCTTCTTCCTACTACGTTGATTGCTTTGCGATGTTTAGTGGTAAGTGGAAATTTCCTGGCTTACACGAGGGTGGCGTTATTAGCTGTTATTCAATAAGTCAAAGCGAGGTTACTGTATGTAATAGCTTTATCAAGAAAAAAGCTACTTCAAAGTGGACCCGAATGGAGCTTAACTAACCGTAACATTTAGAACCGGCAATAGGCCTAGACAAGAGTCTTTTTCTGTTAGCGCTCAAACTTGTCACGGGATAAGTCACGTGACTGAAGTGCTGCCATTTTCATAAAATTTGATATTAACGCAAAGGCGTTATCGCGAAGGAAAACAACCGTGAGGTATTGACCCCAAGATTCTTTGTCTATTGGCGTTCACGCTTGCGGAAAGATGAAATTATATAGAAACAATAATAATAATGCCGGACATTTTATACATGTAAGCAGAGCTTGTATTATGGGTACTACATGAAAGATACATATATACTTTTTTTGTAAATACATACAAAAATTATATATAGAAACACCCAGACCCGAGACATATACTAGCAGTTCATACAGACTTTGGAATTGAGCCCGCAACCTTTTGCGTCTCAGCCTTGGCCCACTGCGCCACAGAACTCGTTAAATATGATCAGACTCTAGCTGAAAAATAAGAAACGCGACTCAAGAGTGTCCGTGCTAACATTTCATTAAATTATACGATTTGGTCTTAATCTTTCCGTAAGCGTTAACGCTAACAGAAAGTTGATCTTGTCTAGGCTTTCTAGGTAAACCTTAAGGGATAAAGCCGGAGCTAGTACTCGACATGTATGTGCATATTAGGTATATAATATTCATTCTCTATGTGTTCTTACCTGACTTTAGAACTATCGATGAGCGCTTCGTGTAATTTAAACTCCCATTCCACTATACAGGTTGTTGAAAAAAATATAATATTTTTTTTATTACTTACTAGCTGTACCCGGCATGCGTTGCAATGCCACAAATTTTCTCACCGTTTAAACCTTCCCAGGACTACGACAAACATTTTAACACTAAAATCAGCTAAATCAGTCCAGCCGTTCTCGAGTTTTAGCGAGACTAACCAACAGCAATTGATTTTTATTATATAGATTTCGAAGATTTCAAAGAAATTTGCAGGATTGTTTGCTCAAAGTATACGATTTTTCATACAAATTTTTCACATTATTCATTTTCTTAAATTCAATCCCGTTTAGAGGGTAAAAAAGGATGGAACACACCTTTTAACTCTCCACGGGGAATTTAAAAAAACCCGGTTTTAGTGAGCGCCTGCACTCTACGATGCTAGTCCCTAATTTCAAACCTGTAACCATTTTAGTTTTGGATTTCGTTATGAGTGAGTGGACTTCTCCTATGTCATATATAACGAGGCATCAGGGTACCTACCGGTAGTGATGTCAGGGAGACTGGCGTCGCCGCTTCCACCACTAGGTTCACGCATTGCGAATGATAATGACACCCAATATATTTAGACTCAATTTGTTATTAACTCTATTTAAAACTTAAAATCTAAGGTAAATTTTAACAATAATACTCACAGGACTTTTCACCATAGGAGTTTACCAAAAAGTGCTCTCTTAAAAATTGTGGCTTCCCAAGTTCCCAACGACTCGCAATTTTTTTTATATTTCAAGATGGCTGCGTCGTTGTGAAGTCATTACACTTTCACACACTACACTTTAAACTTAATATAATTTTGTAACAAACAAAAAGGTTTTCTAAATTAGTTTTACTATTTTGTGAACCCATTTGTAACATTAAATAATTTTTTCTCTTAAAACCAAACTTTAAACATCCTGAATTCAAATCATCGCGCATTCCGCTTTCACTTTAAATTTACTTTAACTCTCTTTTAACTAAAAAGGTTTTCTAAATTTGTTTGGCTATTTTTACAATCTACTTTTGACATCAAATGAATTTTATCTTCAGCAAAAACATTTTAACATTTAAATTTCAAATCTTCGCGCTATCCGGAAATCGGATTCCAAAACATTAATTATTTAAACAAAATAAACTCCAAACTATAACCATAATTAATAACAAATTAGTAACAAATGATTTAACAAAAATAACCAGTAATTTTAACCTCTGTTAAAATAACTAAATTTTACCATAATTAATAACAAATGTTTAAAAAAAAATAACCAGTAATTTTAACTGAGGTTCAAAATTAAATAATCGTGAGTACTGGTTTGCTGCCCGGAAGACAACCAATCAACATTCAACATTTACCTCAGAAAGCATTAAAGATGGATTCTAATATTAATAAAATCATAAATAAGCTACTTAATTTTAAACTTAGAGTTATTTTTAACTTATTAGTTAGGTCTTGCGTCGACATGCATTCTTCAGCATGCCACTGAAGTGTCGAACTTTCTCGTTGCTAATGATCAGCATGATTAATATTCAGCAATCACTATTTGATGGAGCACTAAAGTGGCACGAATTTTTCACACAATTCAAAGTGATCTTTGTGATTTTATTGAATAAAGTATCTTTTGACTTGACTTGCAAAATAGGGCTATAGAAAGAAGGAAACTATTTATTAATCTACTAATTTCTACTAGTTTCATTAATTACATGGTAGTGTACATGTTTTTTTTTTTTTATTTTAGGGATTCCGAAGTCCAACCAGGCGTCCTTCTAGTTTTACCGTTATCTTCGTCTGACTCTCTAGTTCGCAGACTATTATTCTTATCGTAATATTTGCATGGTTATACGTATCTTCCGCATCGCAATCGTCCGCATTATTTTTTAAATTAATTGTAGCTTAAATCCTTCCCCTGCGGGCCTAGCACGGCACGAGGAGAAATAGTCTTTTCACCTTTTTATCCACCTGTCAGTGGATAAAAACCACCACCTGTCCACCACAGGTGGATAAAAACGGGGGAAAGACTATTTCTCCTCGTGCCGTGCTAGGCCCGCAGGATGCAATTTATCTCCTTGCCAAATTTTATTGATAAGTTTCAAACCAATCACACCAATTAAAAAGTTTCCATACCCTATTTTACTCATTTATGAAAGTTATTTTGAAAAGCCTGAAACAAGTGTCCATTTAATTTGCATTTTAAGTATCCAAAGCAAGTTTCTAAGAAATCACACCAACCGTTTAAAAGTTCACATACAATCTTTGACACTCCATTTTACCCCTCTTAGGGGTCGAATTAAAAAAAATCCCGCCTTAGTGGGTTAGTTTTGCTGTAAAAGGAAGTAAAGCTACCCTTCAAGTTTCAGCTTTATAGCTTCAGCGGTTTTGGCTCAGCGTTGATGAATCAGTCAGTCAGGTTAAGCTCTTTTAATAGGTATAGATTAACTTATTAATCTTTCTTATCCTGATTTCGGAAACCTTACTGGCATTCACAAAAGCTATATACCTGAAGATATTAACATTAATATATCTCCTCCAGACATGTTTATTTATTACTACCTACTTACTCTCCCGAATCTCCTAAGTACTTGCCGTTAAACATAAGGACTTCTTAAGTAAGTGTATACACTGCCTAATAACACGTAATATTATTCAGACAGTAGCTAATAGTATCTTTAAGACATTAAGTAATGTTGGTTAGATCGTTTGCGTATTAAGAAAACTTGCTAAATTTATGGTTTTATGCAAACTTTTTATTTTAAAAATCTTTATTTCTTGTAATTAAACACAAGTATTTTCTAACAGATTGATAAATAAATGATGCCGGATATTTCACACAGCATCATCTAACCCCAAAGTAAGCAGAGCTGTATTATGAGTACCACACGACTGATATACTACTTATACATTTTTATTTGTAAATACATACATATTATACATAGATACATCAAGACCCGAGACAAATATTTGTAGATCATGCAAACATTTGTCCCTCAGTAAGTACATTGAAGCACTCAACTGGTTGGACAAATTCGTAGTGAAGTGCCGCGCCAGATGAGATGAGTTACGCGATAGTAAGAGAGGACATATGTAGGTAAATATATTATTAAGCTCTAGTGCTTGTGCGAGCTGAATTGCACTTAATTGCGTCGTTGCAAGAGTCGCTATCTATTTGGCTTTATTTGACTTTCTACAAAAAACTTTCGTGAGTTGTACTATACATTTTAATAAACACGGGCTTTACTCACGTATTGGGTGCGCACCGTGAACCCGAGCGGCAACGAGCGGACCGCGGATCACACTCACCCTGATGAAGATTCTCTAGATGAATTGAAACAGTGTCGGTGCCTCCATCGACAAAATAATAATAATAATTCATGCATTCTGTACTAAAAAAAATTCTGTGCCGATGATTTAACGCACTGAATGCGAGTATTCGTAAAGACACCAAAAGAGTAGGCCCGAGTAAATACAAATTACAGTGGAAATGGCAGGTGGACTTTTAAATTTCAAACAAATTGTTAGTGACTGTATCTTTTTAAGAAGATTTGTTTCCCTCGGGATAAAAACTTCAGCCCGGCGGCAAATCGAGTCAGCGCAAATTGAATCTGCGGACCGCGGGACTACAGGAACAAAAATCAATACTGGCTTGTCCTTTTTTAAATGACGGTTTATGTGCCTATTTTTAAACTAGTAATCAAACTCGAATGGGGTATAATCTGTTTCAAAAGAGAAACAAATCGCGGTTTTAAAGAAATATGTTTCCTTCTTTCTTTTTTATCTATCGGCCATTATCACATACTCACTTGATTTTCTTACCCATTCATACAATCTATCCATCTTTCCTAGTCTTTTCATGTCATTTCACTCGCACAATACTATTTCGTAATATTGTGCAAGTGATTTTGTTTTTCTCGATTTTTTGGCAGATTTCTATTTGGAACAGCCAAAAAATCCATACATAGGTCTCGATTTGAGCTTGAATTATGGATTACGGTCGTAAAGGTTACACGGGCAATTAGTTGAGCAATTTCTCAGCAACTAATCTGCATTCATCTGTAGCAACTTGATTTCCTAAATTGCTACATATTGCCGATCATTCTTACCTGTCCCATTTCTAGTATCAGAGATCACTGGTGGTCTTGTGGTAATGGCCTACCTTCCATTTCTAAGGTCGTTGGTTCGAATCTGATTGTGCACCAATGGCTTTTTCCGTTCGAAAAAAATATGTGCGCTGTATTAGTGCTTTCGAACGGTAAAGGTAAACATCGTAAGGAAAATTAAAAAAATTCGGAGATATGTGCCAAGTGCTGGATCGACTAGTAATACGATGAGAAGAAGTACCATTGGTGGGATAAATGAGACTAAAAACGTCTCATTTGTTCCATTGACTATCAAATGGTGTAACGTTATCAGTACATAATTGCAAAATATGATTTTTCCTTATAATAGCTTGATGCTGTGACGTCATAATTGGCAAATGTTGCCCAGGGTTCAGCAATTTAAATTGCTCGCGTACATTATACCCTACATTGAGCTCTTGGCCGGTTGTATGTTACGTTTACTGTTTAATAAAAAAGTAAGGTATTAATAATTTACTCAATAGTAAAAAGCTCCGGCTATTTTATTATTTACCACGTTTCTTATTTTGCAAAAACTTCAGCGCTCCTTTTAAAAACGGCGCGGCCTTTCCTACTTTCAGTAAAAGAGAATCATTTAGTTGAGAGAGAAAAAAGGTTTTACTTCAGATTGAAATAGAAATATTATTCCTTCGATATTTAAATAAAAAGGTGTGGCTCTCTCTTGTATATCGCAAAGCATTGCAATCTACAAACTTATGAAAGTATACGAATCTAACTAGCTACAAATTAAACGTGCAATTTTGAAACGTCAGATCAGATCATAGAGCTTATTTCTGCAAAGCAAACAAAAAGTATTTCAGGGTACAACGGTATTGCATTCATTTTAGACCCGGAGCCAGTGTTTAATATTTTACTGAATTTCGGTAAAGCATGGAGTAAGTTTACCATAAATTAGGTCTGGCACGTACAAATGACTGAATGGTCGGTCAGCTCAGTTTGCAGTAGCTTTGCCTTCTGTAAGTTGAGAGTTTGATTCCCTCCCAGGATAAACTTTCGTGTGATGAATATAGGTCTTTGTTCTGTGTCTACGTGTTATGAAGTATCATAAGTATGTATTTATAAATATATATAATATTCTTTCAGTAATCTGGTTGCCATATTACAAGCTAGTTTGGGGCTAGATGATGTTGTGTGCGTTGTCCACCAATATTTAATGTTATTTATTATGTACTTTTTTATCGTATCTCGCTAACCTATTAAGCCTCAAGATGAGGAAATTGTCTCACACTTCCAAACTTCATTTTCAAACAGGCGAATTAATCCGCGCGGTTTTCTGAAGATTTTTTTTAAGATTTTTGTAATTTTTAACGCGGTTTTTTTCCGCTTATGCGTGCGCTTATGTTACACAGAACAGCGCGTAAAAATATATGCTAGGCCAAGCAGGCTATATAATTGTTTATTTTCATCTTTATGTCCTGGACACTCGCATCGGCTAACGACTAGGTATTCCAGAATAACACTTAAACTCAGATCAAGATCTAAGGATAGGTTTTGACAGCATTTAATTCAGAAATCTACAAAAACTATAAGCTCATACAAAGAACAAATTTGAGTCATGTTCTGTAACATGATGAAACAGCATGATACAGTGCAGGTATAGAGCATGATCATTGTGTAATAATATTGTCTAACTTCTTCTTTTTATTCGCTTTATTTTAGCTTCACTTGTATGTTTGTATGTTTGTAACAGACTCCTTAGAACGCGATTTTGACCCACTTTAAACGGCCAGATCTCATTCAAATTTTGCACACGTGTCGAAGACCGATGATAATGCAATAATTAAAAAAAAAAAAAAGTGTCCTATTATCCTAAGCCTAAAAAGTTGAAAATAAATTATAGTTTAAAAAAACTAAAAAACACGCTTTATATAGAAAACTAAACTAAAAAATAGAAAATGAATTTTAATAGAAGTAAGAATAAAATGTTTTATTTAAAAAAAAGCGTGGGGAGCTTTTTATGATATTATCGAAATGATAACCCTTTTTCACGTATCTGCCAATTAAATATTTATAACTATTGACACCATGCACCCCACGCTTGTTTTTACTTATTCCCCATTTAAATTGGGATAGTTTCCCATTAACTAACATAAGAGCCTACCTAATTGTACAAAATAACAATTGTAAAATGTTTAAGGCTCTGTGGCACACTATAATAATTTCACAACCCACTGATTCGAAAAAACTAGACGATAAGAATTGTGAAACTTTAACGTCAGTAAATCACTGCTAGCTCCCAGTCTAACCACGTGAGTTTATGCAAATCGTTTCGCGTTTTGAATTGAAAACTGGAATCTGTAGAATCTGCATTCCATTCCATCTCCATCCATTCGTATTCGTACTCCATATATGTATTCTTTTTCATACAAATGGAATATTGATCAGGATTCCAATTAGTATTCAAAACATTAAAACTATGAGGTTTTTGCTTACACGTATGATATATTATTGGTACACTTACCAAGTGTACAATTTCGCCTCCAATAATTCAGACTAGAGTTCTAAGACAAACTAAATGTGAGCCTAGCAAAGTGAGCTTCTCGTCTCTGTGTCTCAGCTCGTGTAGTGGCCAGGGAATTTAGAGGATTTTATTTATTTATATTTTATTTTAGAATTTCCGAAGAACTTACAGTACATTAAAAAAATGACAAATCTATACCCATAAAAGAGCTTAACCTGACTGAGTAACTGACTGACTGACTGATTCGTCATCGCCGAGCCGATACCACTGAAGCAAGAAAGCTGAAATTTGGAAGGTAGCTTCCTTTTATAGCAAAACCACCCACTAAGGTGAGGTTTTTTGAAATACAATCCCAAAGCTGAAAAGGGGTGAAAACGAATATATGAAACTTTTTAACGCTTGGTGCAATTTGCTTGAAACTTGATTTGAATAATTAAAATGCAAAATAAATGGACACTTGTTTTAGATTTTTTTGTGAAAATATTAAGAAATATATTTAAAAATGATTAATGGTGTGTTTGCTTCTACATCAGTGAGTAATATCTTAGTCCAGTTTATAACTCATGTTATATCTTAGTTTGATCGAGCGAGCGAAGCGAGCTAAGATCACAGTGTCAACTTAGGCAATTTTATTTATATGTTTGACGATGACTATCAAACCGATGATCCGATTTGCATGAAAATTGGCAGGTCCACAGATTGGAATTGAGAAATGGGCTGATAACTTATTGAACCAAATTGGACTTGGGGTTGTTAAGATACAGGATTCCAAAAGGAAAAAACAAATAAAGATAAGTCAAGTGGTGGAATGTCATAGTTGTGTCATGTATTTTGTGCGTGTATGTGCCAAATATAAGTTTTTGTAATTCAATTCTATTGTTTATGAAAGTGCTTTGTTTGTATATTTCACGACTATTTTTATTTTAAGGTCTAGGACGTATAGTTTTTAAGATATAACGTAAAAACTATTCTCAACAAAACCATTTCAACCATTTCAACATTTCCGTTTGAGTTTCGTTGATTTCGTAGGCAACGAAACCATATCATACTTCAAACAACCTACCTTTCAGATAACCTCTGTGGAGCAGTCGACGAAGGCCTGCCTGAGACGCAGAAGGTTGCAGGTTCGAGTGTTTGTACATTCCAACACTCTTTTTTTCAGTATAGGACGTATAGTTTTTTTTATCTAAATTATAAACTTTTTTTAACTTAACCATTTCAACTTGAGCTCTCTTTCGCTAGAGTTTCGCCGATCTCGTTAGTCTGTTTTTGAATATTCAGTTTGTATATTTTCTTATATAAAATGTTATAGGTACACAAAGTATGTTGGTATGTAATTACGGTGACAACGAGTAGATCTGATGATGAAGCCAGGATGCTGTTCTACATAACTCTTCAATATATAATTGGATTGAGCTTGAAACTTGATATGCCTGTCAAAAATGACAGTATTATATTAAGCTGATCTAATGGAGTCAGGAGCTGTTCCATTGAACTTTTTAGTGAATATGGTAGGTAAAATAGCCGTGTTTGAGCTCATTTGTGTAAGTTCGCGCTTATCTTATGAAAGCGTTAATTTATGAATACCTTACGTCTTTAATGTAGGTAGCTTTGGAATGAACTCGCTGTCTCCATCCGGTATGCTAAATCCTTAACAATTTTTTAAAACTTTGTCACTATTTTACATCACACTTATAGACATATATTTAGTTTGTAAGTATTTATTTATAATGTATAAGTATTTAATGTTATTAATATTTATATTATGTATCTTAGAATTATGTAGGTTTTGTATTTAGTTATGTAATCACAATATTTATTTAATGTAAGCCGTGCCATCTTTTTAATTATTACAATCCTTTCCATCCAAAGGTTGCCAGGAAGAGATCGCTCTCAAGCGATATGGCCGCCGATTGTACCACCACGCTTTTACATCGCGATCATCGCGAGATCTGAGTTCTGGGTAAATTACTAGTGATGCAAAGTTAAATCAAAATTTTCCCTCCTAAAGTACTAAAGCACCTAATTTTAGAAGCACTTATGTAAACCTAATAGAATTTAAGTACATTCAAGAGAATTTAAGTATCTAGGTAGTAAAATCTGATGTTATGTACCTATAAAAGATTTCCTGGCGCAAATGAAACTCAATATTAAGACACTTATGTACTTAACGTTTAAGATTATCCTCTCCCTATAAGATGAGCTTTGCTTAAGCTTTGCTTTGCTTGGTGGGTGGGAAATAATTATAAGGATTTGGTTTATGAAAAATGATTAAAATAACGTTAATAAATATGTTTTTTTTTTTTAATCATTAATAATAATAATAAAAATGCCGGATATTTCACACAGCATCATCTGGCCCCAAAGTAAGCAGAGCTTGTGTTATAGGTACAACATAATTGATATACTGCTTATAAACTTTTTTTAATTCTTTCATACATACATATTATACATAGAAATACCCAGACCCGAGACAAATACTTGCAGATCATACAAACATTTGTCCCGCGGCGGGAATCGAACCCGCAACCTTCTGCGTCTCAGTCGGACATTGGTCCACTGCGCCACAGAGATCGGCAATCAATCATTTTGATAAAGAGGTGTTTTACTCAAGTATTTTGTCGATGGAGACACAGACACTGTTTTGATTCATCTAGAGAATCTTCATCAGGGTGAGTTTAATCTGCGGTCCATGAGTTCCCTATCGCGTTCTCGGTTCGCATGTTTATATTATAATAAGTGACTACTGGAATGATGAATGATAGAAGGGAGTGTAAAATAACTATTTGTGCTTACCTCACCTTATAGGATAAGGGTAGGGTAAGTGATGATTTTGGCTTTAGTGTTCTGCTTTTTTTATTATATAAAATAAATATTGTTAAACAATTCACACAGCAACATCTAGCCCTAAACTAAACATAGCTTATACTATGGGAACCAGATAATATATATACTTATATATTTTAAAAATATATAAGTATACAAGCTGTCCCGTTCGCGAAATCGTCCGCGCGTTTTTAAAAAAAAATATCTAATTATAAATCTAAACCATTCTCGAATCCATTTGAACACACACAAAAAAATTCATTCAAATCGGTCCAGCCGTTTAGGAGGAGTTCAGTGACATATACACGTACAGTAGAATCACTACATAGTATAAAACAAAGTCGCTTCCCGCTGTCTGTCTGTCCCTATGTATGCTTAGATCTTTAAAACTACGCTACGGATTTTGATGTGTTTTTTTAAATAAATTAAATGATTCAAGATGAAGGGTTATATGTATAATACATGCATAATATACCTAGTAAAGAAACAATGATAATTTTATAGGTTTCTAATGTGATGTCGTAAATAAACTCTTTTTTTTGAGCTTACATTGCAAACGCTGGCTGAACCCTACAAGATAGATCAAAATAATGTACTACAGTATTATACACCTTAAAAAGGTCTACAAAAAAGTCCGCGATAGTATATGTTATGACTCTTAGGTTAATATGTTATTCTCTTAGATAACGATAACGTTACCAATCGTTATATATCTTTATATACAAATATAAACACATTCTGTGGTATATTTAGTATCAGCATTGCACCCGTGCGAAGCCGGGGCGGGTCGCTAGTTATATATATAAAGATATAAACTTTATAACGCTCAGACACAGAACGATCATCTTTGCTCATCACACGAATGTTTGTCCCGGGAGGTAATCGAATGGACTTGTTTTTATCCATAACTAGCGACCCGGCTTCGCAAAGGCGCAATGCTGATACTAAATATACTTTAGAATGTGTAATGTGATTAGAAACCTCTGAAATTATTAGGGTTTCTCTACTATATTATGCATGTATTATACATATGAACCTTCCTCTTGAATCACTCTATTTATTATAAAAAACCGCTACAAAATCCGTTGCGTAGTTTTAAAGATCTAAGCATACATAGGGACAGACAGACAGCCAGCGGGAAGCGACTTGTTTTATCCTATGTAGTGATGATACAATCACAAGGATCACTTTGAAAAGTTTTACGTAATTACATAATAAAAATATATTGGTGGACAAGTCACACACATGTCAAACATTGTCCCGTGTTCCACGTTTTTCATCGCTTAGTCCCCATCCCTTTGTGGAATAACGACAAGAAATTGACGATGAAGGACCTTATTGTATACTGTGGTATATAAATTTACGACTATTTATTAACCGACTTAAAAACAAGAAGGAAGTTCTTAATTCAGTTTTATTTTTGATTTAATCTAAATAGGTGAAGAAAAACTGGTTTCCCCTTTTTTAAAATAATTGCGCGGACGGAGGAGTATGAAGTTTCGCACACTTATAGTTTACTAGCGACCCGCACGGGTGCAATACTGATACTAAATATACTACAAATGTATTTAATTACGACATCATATTAGAAACCTCTAAAATTATCAGTTATCTAAAATTTTAAACTGATAAGTATAAGTATTCTCTACTATAAGTATAAGTAATAAAAGTATTTTTTGCATGGCGCCTTCAATTTATAATAGACTACCCAAAACGCTAAGAGAAGTATCTCATTCACAGTTACATAAAAAGTTAAAAACCATTTTGAAACATAAATGTTATTATACAGTTAGTGAATTTATGGCAGACAAAAAATTGTCTTTGATTTAAGCACGTAGGCAGCAAATCTATAAGCTGTATTTTTGACATTTAAATATTTTTTTTTTTGCCATTTCAACTTTTAATTTTAAGTCTGACTATTATTTTCCAATTTTAATATATTTCTCTTTACTTCGACATTGTATAAATATATTGCACGCCGTACCGGTACAAATACATTGTTTCACATTTAACATACGACACCTATGTATGTATTACTTTACTTTACTATATTAAGCATGTTTTATACATATAAACCTTCCTCTTGAAAAACTCTATCCATTAAAAAAACTGGGACAGACAGACAGCGGTAAGCGACTTTGTTTTATACTATGTAGTGATTTAGAGAAGGAGTGCAATGCAATGCAATGCAATGCCTCCACTGTTTTTGAAGTCGGTTAAAAAAGGAGGTTTTCGACTCGGTTTTTGTATATTCAATGAAGTTTTCATTTTAGGTATTAAAATGTTATTATTGTCTCAGTAGTTCAATTAATTGTACTGGTAACTTTTTATCCTGTCACTAGTTATTTCTAACATGTGTGGCTAAACAATTAAATCCGCCTTAAAGATTCCCTTCATGCACATGTCTTTGAAGATTTTTGGTTCAACGATATGCCGGTTTAAGCGTGAAAACGTACAGACAAACAGAGTTACATACACATTTATAATATTAAGTATGAATTAATTTAAATGCCTTCTGCTCGTAAGTTACGGTACGGTCACTTGAGATATCTATTCATCCCTGGTTTCGGGGGTTGGAATAATTTAGTAAAGATCCTCCCGATTGTGACTTTGTATATAATGTAATGTAAAGTTAGCTTGAAAATATTTTCTTAGAAACTTGTCAAATACAAACGGTTCGGGGCATTTCAGTATTTTGTTTCAATCAATGGCAATTCAAAAATTTAATTGACAAAACAGTGTTATGGATCTTTATATATATAAAAAGTTTTTACTGACTTTGCAATCATATTAAACATGGCCGTTTTGCGAAGCAAATAATGCACTCTTATATCATTTATTTTTCTTGTGTTATTTCGGGATTTTTGGTGAGTAATTTTGGTGATTTTAATAAAATAAAGCTAGGGGATTGATTTGGATATGAAAAATTTGAATTAAAGTTTTGATTTTTTTGTACAAATTATTATTCGACTATAAATTATCCGTATAATTAATTAACTTACATGAAAGTCACAATTTTATCTTAAATTATATATGATATATAAACGATCCTTTTGTAGCTCAATTGTTTCCTATGTTTTATAAATTAGCTTTTGCCCGTAAAAGTAGCTTATAGTATAGGTCATTCCACACGACGACATAACTGAACTAAACTACCTTTTAAGAAATTAAGAGCATAAAGGGTAGTCTTTTGAAGAAAGTATAATATAATAAAAATTACTATATTATTGATAAAAATGCATGGCCACATGTTGCTCTGCCCTCAGACAATTAACTGACAGATTTGAAATGTATAAATTACTGTAATATTGTATTAGTTTTTCGTAGGATAGCTAGTTATAAGATGGATTATGACGACCTCTGTGGCGCAGTGGGCTAAGGTCAGGCCGAGACGCAGAAGGTTGCGGGTTCGATTCCTGCTGCGGGACAAATGTTTGTATGATTTTAAAGTATTTTTCTCGGGTCTGGGTGTTTCTATGTATAATATTTATGTATTTACAAAAAAAACTATATAAGTCGTATATCAGTCATGTTTGGTACCCATAACACAAGCTCTGCTTAATTTGGGGGCCAGATGATGCTGTGTGAAATGTCCGGGATTATTTATTATTTATTTATTTATTATACAAAAAAACGCTACGAAGAGTTTCTTGCTAGTTCTTCTCGGACTTGGGTTATGAGGAATTGACACCTAAATATACTTAGTTTATAAGACGTTTCAAAGTGAGCCTTGTGATTGTATTGAATAAAAATATTTTTGAGTTTGACTTTGACATCTTAACCAAGTTTTATCGAAATACTTTCAGCCTTTACAAAGCCACAAATAAGTTAATATAAACAACCACACAAACTTTCACATTTGTAACATTAGTAGGATAGGATAGGAATCATTACTAATTATTAATTTTATAACTAATTACTCTAAATTTCAGTAAATAAAAGCTGCTCTACATATTATTGTATATGTCAGAGAAGCATTTTCCAATTTCATCGCCACGTTGGACAGCTCATAAATCTTCTTCACGATAACGCTGATCCCTTTCGACTCACTGTACCCGGAAACAACCGTGAACTCTGTAGTAGATGGTGTCCCGTTGCTTCGATTACGTTTATTTTCAACCCATAAAGTACACCCTTTAGAGATCGAAACCTGGTGATTTTGGATAATTTTGCAAAAGTGGTAGACCTCTACGACTAACGTCCGAAAATTAATTACACACTAACTAAAATGCTTGTCTAGGCGTGTATTTATTTACCCATAGCAGTATTTCTAGGTACAGACTCACAAATATAGAAAGAAAGAAAGAACACCTTTTATTTAGCACACACACAAAACAAATGAGTAAACACAAGCGGAAAAAAGGCTAAAAAGAAACTGAAATAATAAGCCCAAAGAGAAATTTATACAACATACAACATACCTACAACATGGCGTAAAAATAAGCTCTTCATTGTTATTTACATTATTTATCAATTACATTAACATTCATTCCAAATGAAACAAGTGAGACAAAAAAAGTCTTACTAGTTCCATCAATAGGAGCAGTGGGAAAAGACCATGTTCGATTTCTGCTGTTGAATTGAAGGTAGTTTGGTAAACCACCACTGAACTCTTTTCGACGGATGGCCGCTTGTTGTGGCAGGTGCAGCTTTGAGATAGCCGGACGTTCCGTTTTAAATCAATTATGATCGTGTAAATTCCTCAAAGCTAGACGTTCTAGCAATCATACAGTGTTTGTGGGCTGCCATGTAGTGTGCGTCTTTTAAGATCCTTTGAACCTAGGACAGTCGTGCTAACCCTAGAATTCCAACTGTTTGCGGCGTGCCGTGCATGTCTGGACCTGATTTCCTGCCCTCCTGGAGCTGACATCCTGTCCCCCGGGAGACAATAGAGGAGGGTGGTATTCAATTGCCTTCTTAGAGACCGTAGGAAAGAACGCATTCCACCTACTAATACTTTAGATATTTTTATCAAAAAATACAAAAGCCGTCAGCAAAAATAATCTCAAAAGATGGTCTGTCTGTTAAAACCGCACAGACCACCTACCTACCCCTTGCATCTAATGACTCATGTAACCGCGGCTTTCAGAACAAAGTTTTTGGTAAGGTTAGCTGTACGTTGACTGTCAGTCAGTCAGTACCCAACTGCTTTTTATAACAGGTATAATATCGTATACAGAGAAACCTACGTATAATGTAATGTTTTTGCTATCTCTTTACATAATGAGAAAAATATTATCATGGGAAAATATTCAGGCTTTACTAAAGCTAAAAGTGTGATCAGCAGAGATTTAAATACGTTATTTTGTACCATAGACAAGATGTAGAATGATAAAAATAACTCATGTGCACAGACCTCAAAAAATATTCAAAATATATATTTTTGTAGTAGTCAACAGGTATAAAGGTATAGTGTATTTTTGAGTCAGCATGTACAAGTTTAATATGAAGGCATGTATTTACAAAAAATTAAATATTAAAGTGGTATTTCACCCATAGCACAAGCTCTTTACTTTGGGCCAGATGAAGCTGGATGAAATGGCCGCCATTTTTTTTATTTGAAATAAAAATATACCAGTATCATAAATTAAAAAATAATACGCGATAAATACGAGTACCGATTAACAACTACAACAATATATATTCCGATCGCAGAAGTTTAAAATTAGAAAAAAAACATTATCCGGAATATCCAGGTCCTGCAAACCTGTTATCATAAACCTTTTTAATTAATTTTTGGAAACTGTCTTGTCATCATTGTACAATAATTGCAATATGCAAAGCAAAGGTGTCATGGTAAAGCTAAAAATTGTTTTTATCCAGCGGACATTCGCACTTTGCATTCAATAAAATTGTAGAGTGCGAAATTCGCGCCTTCGAGGATACCGTACCTACCTACATACATACATACCATCGATAACTACTATGTAACAATAGTTTCACTACTATGTGAAAATATATGTTTTTAAACCAAATTTTGTAGTTAAAAATGTTTAACAACACGGTATATTCTCCAACTGCATATGGTATTTTTTTGTGTGATATATCTACCAATAAAGAACTTTCATTTTTTTTCTTACTTGTGCTGTAAGACCTTTACTTTTTGAAAATTTCATGTATTTAGTTCAACGGGAAGTACTCAATATTTGATTTACAGGCGAGTGTCAAAATATGCGGATTAATAAATATATAAATAAATGATAATGCCGGACATTTCACACAGTATCATCTGGCCCCAAAGTAAGCAGAGCTTGTGTTATGGGTACCACATTAATATATAACTTTTTTTTGTTTTGTTATTAAATACTTTTTTTATTATACATAAAACACTCAGACCCGAGACAAATACTTGCAGATCATACAAACATTTGACTTTCGACAGGAATCGAACCCGCTACATTCTGCGTCTCAGCCGGGTCTTGGCCCACTGCGCCACAGAGGACGTCAAATTAGGCCAAATTTTGTAACTGCGTTTACTTAGAAATTTGAAATTTTTACAGCTCTTAGAGACCGTAGAGTTAAAGAATTGATATTAATTACAACTTAATACTTCTACGCTTTCCTTAAAAAAAGGTTACAGACTGACAGACGGACAACAAAGTGATCATATATAAGGGTTATTTTTTTCCATTTGAGGAACGAAACCCTAAAAAAAAATACAAAAAGGCTGGTGAATCTGGTCACGCGTAATGGAACACTGTGTCAGCGCATAAATTGGATTTGATGCAGTAAAAAGGTTTTGATGCCAACAATTTATGCCGCTTTCGATTCGCTAGCGTGTCAGCAACACTCTAATAGGCACTGTAACAAGTCCCATTAAATTTGTTAACGTATAATTACGTTTTAAAAGACAACCTTCATATGTTCCTTCATTTTTGTGGGGTTCCTAAAATTTATAACAAGATACCAGAGAGCATAAAAGATAATCGATTGTTGAGCTTTAAAAATCAGTTTAAGGCATTTTTGTAGAAAAGAGTTATAACAGTATCGCCGAGTTCTTGAACGATGACTTGAGTGACTTGTTTATAAATATGATAAGTTTATTTATTTTATTTATTTATTTATTTGCATGCCTAGTTAAGGTAAGATTGTACTGGTAATTAATATAATTATTACTAACTAGTGGTCTCCAACTTGTCGAAATTCGGCCATAATTAATTAATAATTAATGTATTTTATATGCATAATTTTAAATATATATTAGCATTCTGCACTTCTTCTCTATATAAACTATAAGTGTACGAAATTTCATATTCATCCGTCCGCGCAATTTTCGTAAAAAAGCTTTTGCTTCACTTAATATAAAGATACTATAACAATATTGTAAGCCTACATTCTGATAAATAAATGAATTCAATTAAATTCAATTCAGTAAAAACATTGGGGATAAAGAGACTAAGATGAGTAAGTAAATATAAAACTAAATTGTCTAATAAAGGGAATTTGAAATAGTTTACAACTAAATCTATAAACAGTACTAGGTAGCTCGCTACGTACGTGGTACGTGAATAGATAAAAAGTAGCAGCCTATTTTAGAAATGTACAGAATAATATAAAATACATGTGAAACTGTTAAGGTAGTTTAAAACGATCTATAGATCAACTGATCCAAATCACTGCCACAGGGCAGTATCCCCTTGGAGACGTGTCTTGACATTGGCGGCATTTCCGCGTTAATGGCAATGGCAATGATAGTACGCTTGGTCAGATTGGAGCCAGCTCTAGGGTCACGCAATGTTTCTACCAGACGGACGTCATGAAATAATTTTGAAACAATAATCTTAATTATTGAGTATTTATACACATTCAAAATGGATAATTGATTCAGGCGTGACTCTGCGGAAATCCATTACAAAAACGGGAGGGAGGTGCATGCGTCTGCATCGTGTCTAACTCTTTGAGAATAGATTGGCGGAATAGTACTAAATATTTGTCTATCTATTTAATGTTTTATACACATTCATCAAAATTATCTATCACAAATTCAACAGAGAAAAACCAGACGAGCATACTAAAATTATGATGATGGTGTTTGTTGCGAATTCTGAATCACAGATTATCGATTACATCGGACAAAATTAGAGTTATTGATTGATTGGGCAACATTTTTCCCATCCCTATCACATTAATTCTCTTCAATATAAAAATGACGATCGTGCGATCGTAAATTATTCCATATTCATTTCAAAATCTTGAATCCTTGCTAAAATCAGTGGTTCTTGCTTCCTGTCCGCTGTCCAGAGGTAAGCCCTTAAAGTCTCTAACAGTGTTAAGATAATAGTTTTTTTGTTCTATATTATTGTATAATTTTATATGATACTCGTGTGCCGCATATTAATATGCGTCTGAGACGCCCTCTGTTAAAACAATAAAAAAACGCGCGTAGGCTCTCCGAATACAAATACGTCCTAAAACAATATAAAAACGTTATAAAAATAATTGAAGGGATATCAACAACATATATGAAATGTAAATATTTTTACCAGAAACAAAATATATAAGAGGTATCTAAAAAGTACCTACACGTACGTATTTCTAAAAGCTGTTATGAAAAATCCCGGTCGTGAATTTCCACCAGACTTTTAACAGCATAAACAGCTCCGTGAAAAGACGGTAGCATTTTATAATAGTGCCTACAGGGCAAGAGAGTGTTTTCTTGCGTATAGACTCGACTGGCCTGTCAGCTCAGTTGACAGTAGATCTGCCTTCTGAGTTATAGGTTGAGAGTTCAATTCCCTCTAAGGATAAAAAATTGTATGATGAACATAGGTGTTTGTTATGTGTCTGGTTGTTATAAAGTATCATATGTATGTATTTAAAAATATATAAGTAATCTATCAGTCATCTGGTTATACCACATTACAAGCTATGCTTAGTTTTGGGCTAGATGGTGGTGTGTGCATCGTCCAGCAATATTTATTTATCTATAGATGACCAGCTTTCAAACAGATCCTTTTGTTACATCCACATGAATTTCGAGCATTGTTGATAAAAACACTAGTGTGTATTAGTGCTGTATTCGATTTACAAGACAAAATTGGTTTCTTCTACGGGTATTCATGTATTACATACATGTATTAAAAAAAAGACAAAGGGTTGTCAAACGAGAATAAACACAAAATGGCGTCCATGGTGTATTCGCTGAGCGGTCGATGCTCGCTGCGCTCTCACCTCACTTTGAACTCGTTTGCAAATCGCTTGTGATAGTGGCCTTAGCAATGCCACGAGCGCCTACTTAATTGAAGAACAAAATTAGACTTTTAATGAATGTTTACAAACGGGTAATGCAATCAGTGAGCGCAGTAAAGTAAACATCTAACTAATATTAAATTCACGGTCACGGAATCATAGTTTTGACATAACTATCAATAAATACTAGGTACTTGGCTTCACTCACAGTCAAAATTACGTACCATTTACTAGTGTCCGTGTAAACGTGGCTTTACGGATAAAAGCCTAAGAAAGATAAGAACTCTGGTTTTAGGTAAATGTTGGTGAAGGTTGGTGAAGGAAAACATCGTTATGGGACTGGCATGTCGTAGAACCTAAAAGTTCGAAGAGACGCAGAATATTTATATTGGGTCTGGTTTTTTTTTCAATATATAATAAAACGTTTATACTTAAGTCATGTTGTTGCCAAAACGCAAGATCTGCTAACTCTGGAGCTAGATGATGTGTGAAATCTATACTAATTTTATAAATATGAAAGTAACTCTGTCTGCCTGTCTATTTGTAACGTTTTCATGACTAAACCGCTGAACTGATTTTGATGAATTTTGATGTAGAGATAGATGGGACCTTGGAGAAGAACATAGACTACTTTTTATGTAGGACCACGCGTGCGATGCCGCAGGCAGCAGCTAATGTTTAATTTTATTTGTTTATTTAATTATTTAATTGCCTGAAAAGAGTTAAATACATTAAATCCTTTCACCGCACTGGTTAGAAATAACTTGTGACACGAATAAATACGGACAATAATTCACTTTGACCATACTTATTGTATATCAATAATTAGCTCTGTAATGGCTTTTGGGTAAATTGAGGTTTGTTTGCCAAACAAACAGAGGCAACACGGCTAATTAGGCTATAGTACACGTGTTTGTGTCGTAGCTTGCTTTGTCAATTGCCTTAGCAACACTCATTGCGGTTACAATGTCGATCAGTGGTAACAAGCAACATTTGAAAAGCATGTTAGATGTAAATTTGATAATTCAACTCCCCGGCACAATTCGAGTTCTACTCGTCCTCGTTTTCTATTTAACTATTTAGATAGACAGATAGATAGATAGATAGATTAACGCTTTATTGTAAGAACACAGAGAGAACATACAAAAAATAACGTGTGCGTCTCGGGACGCCCGACAGAAGTGATAACTTAAACTAATCTAACTAGCGCTGTGGGTTAGAGTGAGAGTGAGAGCTTGCCTATAGCATTAAAGTTGAACAAGGGGCAGCCTTATCGTTAAAAGCGATGTCTTCCTGGCAACCTTTATTTAATGATCTAAAATGTTTAAGAATAAGTTATAAGGATTATATTTAAATACATGTGGTACAGATGAGCTTTCTAAGGACCTTTTAAAACGATCTAGGGTAAAGTACGGATAGATACCCCAGTGGGATAGGGGCCCCATGTTATAAAAACCTAAGTTCCGACTATCAGAATAAAATAATAATAGCCTAAATGCGAAGCGTTTGCCTCTCCTACATCAGTGACCCACAAACGTTGAGCAGTGTCAACGCATCTCGTCTTTATAACCGATTATCTTCCGCAGTGAGTGCGCCTAACGCGTCGAGCGAATTTTCGTGAGTGCTTACTGTCGAATAACTTTGTTCGTAGTAGTTAATTATAATTGTATCTCTATAAATGTTATACACTTGTTCATTGCGTAGATAATTCATTGGCAATAACCGTTCTCTTGTGTTTAATACATTTTATAACTAAAAGGGCATCTATCCTTAGTGAAAAGGATAGTCGCCTCGATTTTTGGGAGTATAGAGGCCCTTAGAAGCATATGGGACGTATTTAGGGGCATCTATCCCACGGCATTAGCCAGTGACCGACTTTTCAAAGTTAGGGTGCCTTGTTTGTAACGCATTAGTACCTGTATACCTATACAAATTATCCTGAAATATTATTGTTATTTTCTATTTGAATATTATAGTTTTCGGTTTGCGGGGCAAAAGATAATAAATGTGGTTTCCATTCCTCATATATTATCTGAAGAAGGTGGAGGACTGATTGTAAACGATAATAAATGAGGAATGAATGAAAATCTGAATAATCTGAAGAAGGAAGAAGAATCTGATTTTAAACGATAATTAATGAGGAATGAAATATATAAGAAAGAAAGAGAAGATAAGTAATTTAATTATGTAAAGGTATTATGTTTTAGGTACTTATATCAACTGATCTCAGTAAAAAAGAAAATATAAATTATTTAAAATAGATAAGTAGTAAAAATATAATTTTGAATTTACTGAAAACTAAAAAAAAATTAAATCGGTCAACCCAAGAAAAATATTTTCAGTTGTAATCTAAATCTGATCTAACGTATGCTGTTACATAGTGCTTAGAATTAAATCTTGATATAAAACTGATTATTTTATATTTAAAACATGTTTTTTTCCTTAGGGCATCTATCCTCTTAAGTACTTTTGCCATGAGGCATGTATTTTTCACAGAATCAATAAATGTTAGAGTAACTAAAACCAAGTAAAATAAAAGATTAAACTTCTTACATTTACACGATTTTTTTATATAACATCAATAGTTTTAGAAATATAAGACAATTTCGAAAAGTAAGGCATCTATCCGTAATTTACCCTATAGATTCCTAATGCCAGAAGGCCGTGTATCCAAGAAACTTCCCTTACTTTTACTTTACTTTACTTTATATAAATTTGATCTATCTAGTGTTTTGTGTTATCTGTGGTATGAGTGTCAAATAATTTTTTTAAATATTATGCTTCTAGTTCTGAAAATGGCAATACTTTCATACAACCTTTCATCCCCCTTTTCAACCCTATACAACACTTTTTCCCAATTAAAAAGTAGCCTATGTCCATTTTCAGGTTTTACACTATCTGTATACCAAATTTCATTTATCGGTTCAGTAGTTTTGGCGTGAAAGCGAGACAGACAGACAGACAGAGTTACTTTTAGATATTAGATATTACATTTAGAATGTTAATAAGGATTATATTCAGTTTAAAACAACGCCATCTAACCCAGACTTAACAAAACTTTTGTTATACAGTATTGTTATGTTATCTGTGGTTAGGTTAGACTGATAAATACAATTATTGGTGCTTTATTAACCAAGGGAAAACGTCGAACGTGTTTTAATTGGAGGAGGCCTATGTCAAAGGACAATCTGATAATAGACTCCTTTAACAAAAATGCAAATTACCGATGTCACAACACAGACCTCTGTCACAATTATTAATTATAACATAGCTTTAAGTTTTCATAACGTAATATCTATAAAACTGTAAGTAAGGATATAACTTTTAAAACTATCATTTGAATATCATTTTCACTCAAAACGGGATATTTACTATGATTTGCGAGTTGTTCTGCTTCCCGATATTTCGGCACAGTTGCATGCGCCGTAATCACGAGATAAACTAGTATTTCGGGCAGACAAAACGGTCTACCCTCTTTCTCAGTCTTTTACTGCGAATATTACTCGTAGGTACCACAAGCATAAAAACTCACAAGTCATGCTAAGTATCCCGTTTTGAGTGTAAATGCTGTAGGTAGAGTTTTCAAAAATATGAAAATCAGCGAATAAAGACCATTTTTATTTGTATTTACATATTTATTTTTGATTTACAACACCCAGGGTTTATTCTGTGTCTGGGTATTATTATTTCATAACTTCACACTAACTAATGTGATGTTTAAGGGACTATAATCAAAAACTACTACCAAATGCGTTGTTTAAATGATGCTGATGATGATCTTTATTCATTATCATTCAAATGACAAGGACAAAACATAGTTTATTACGGTAGCTAATTTTGTAATTATAGGATAGAGGATAAATATTTTGCCACCTTTATTCAATGACATCAGAGTAACAAGAACCGGCCACACTTTAACGCCACTTTAGCTAATGCGTGATTATGAGGTAGATAACTAATGTATATATCCATCACAATGGTTTTATGGCAACAGCAAACCGCGCACTTATGTAAACATTTTCTCAGTTGGTAGTAGCCTTCTTCGATGCTGGTTGGTTGTGGATTCGATGTACAACGAATACATAAGTATCATTATATGTATTTAAGATATATAAGTATTTTAAAACGGCCAGGCTTTAGTGGGACTGGCAGGCCACGTAAGTCGCATGCATTCAGACAGATGGGCCAATATGGACAATACCCTGGCAGCTTGACGGACAGCGGCGTCGCGGTCGGCCGAAAAAGCGTTGGAGGGATGATCTTGACAACCTTGAGAGAGGATGGTGGGCGATCTCGAAAGCTAGTTGGAAGTATTTGGAGGAGACCTTAGCCCAGCAGTGGGACGATATAGGTTAAATAAACAAAAATACAAGCTTTGTTTAGTTTGAGACTGTTTATGAAATGTCCACCAACATTTATTTATTGATCTCCTGGAAAATATAAATTGCTTCCGTTAAACAGCAGTGGCACAAAAGTAAACTCAGCGAAGCATCGTCAATAAACAAAGGTCACGAAATCAAAGCCTTGATATCAATTTAATTTCCTGTTTCCGGGCGGTTCGCTCGATTATTTCAATTTATGGGTATATTACACTTAACGAATACAGTTGAGACAGTGCCATCGGATAAGTGCTTGGTCGTATGAACTTGACGATCATAGAGAGACAAAATACTACAAAACCACTAGGTATTTCCCAGAAAAATACATGTTTCCAGAAAAAACATGAAAACCCGTGTTGCTACAATGACTAATCGTTTTATAATAGAAACAAATCAATCTTTGTATTTGGTATTATTAGTCATTAAACAACCGTGACTGGTCTAGCGGCTAGATCAATTGACTATACTTCTTCATGACAACGCTAGACCACATACTGCACTACAGACGCTGCGATTGAAATGTCTCCGACAGATAGTATCCGGAGATAGGAGGTGTCGGAGACATTTCAATCGCAGCGTCTGTAGTATCTCCAATCGCCTTGCTCCAATAGAATACTACTTATTCCAGAAATCTGGACAGATTCTTTCAAGAAAAAACAAACAATTTCGATGAGGCAGTCAAAACCGCTTCCAAAGATTTTTTGATTCTCGCTTCTACAATTTTTTCAGCCAAGGAACCAATGAACTACCTATATATTTACGGTTTAAAAACTAAAAAGAAAACTGCCTTTATTGAATATAAAAAAAAACCATCAATGTATAAATTTTGTTGATTTTTTAAAACCCCTCGACCGCTTTCGATGATATATAAATAGGACCAGCTGGGAAACAAAAAAATAATTTTAGTAAGTAATCGGTGAAAATACATAAAAAAAAAGATTCCGATGAATTAAGAACCTCCTCCTATTTTGAATTCGGTTAAAAATGGCAAAAGTAAATATAAAATATACTTTGATTGATTAATATACAAATTCATAAATTGTATTCGTTCCGCTTTTTCAATATAAAACGTCAATTTGATAAGGACACAAGAAAAAATCCGAGTGGGATTGTAGGAACGAGTTGTTAGTTTTTTCTATTAACTAATAAGCAGTGTTAAGATGTTACGATATTTTTTTAACAGTAAGCGTACAGTCTACCCATACTTAGTATTATTTTCTGTACTTTTCACAAAGCGTTATGTAATATCAGAAAGTTTCCCTAGATTCTCACGAGTACCTATGTTTTTACTGTGCTTCGCTACTCGCTCACCTCGACTCTTTCGGCCTAGTATTATTTTAATGTGTCGCCACTGCACTCTTTATGTGTACTCGACCCATTACTTCAAGTGATATGCGAGTGCTTGACTGAGGTGTGAATGTTCCCACTATGGGACAAAATGTTTGATATACAAACTTTTTTTGTATATGTGTTGATTTGTTGTGGCATTGTACTCGTGGTTTCTGATACACTACGAAACCTAGTGTGACGAGGTTATGTAGCAGGTCCTTAAAAAATAATATTTAAGTTCTATTAGTCAAGAATAAATAAATAATGCTGGACATTTCACACAGCATCATCTGGCCCCAAAGTAAGCAGAGCTTGTGTTATGAATACCATACCACATGACGGATATACCATACTTGTATACTTTTTTTAATACATACATATTATACATGAACATCCGCCTGAGACGCAAAAAGTTGCGGGTTCGATTCCCGCAGCAGCGGGACAAACGTTTGTATGATCTGCAAGTATTTGTTTCGGGTCTGGGTGTTTCTATGTATAATAATATAATATATAATAATAATAGTATATGATGCGGCCAGATGATGTTGTGTGAAATGTGCGGCATTAATATTATTATTATTATACATAGATACACCCAGACCCAAGACAAATACTTGCAGATCATATGTACATTTGTCTTGTGGCGGGAATCAAACCTGTAACCTTCTGCATCTCTGCCGGACCTTGGCACGCGCCTCAGAGGTTGGAATGGAAATACAATTTGTTATTCCTAATACCATAGATTTAAACACAATGTCTTTGTGTACTAGTATAATAGTATTGCATTAATCTTACCTTAAGGGTTAAGATATTAACCCTTCGGGTTCAGAGACTAAACTTGCGCTTCCAATATACATTTGTAAAACACTCGTCTTGTTTTACTCATGTAGATATATAGATAGATAGATAATACTTTATTGCACACCAAATATACATTGAACAAGTAGAAAAAATAATAACAATGTTTTGCTTTGCTATGTAGCGATCTCTGCCAGACAACCTTAGGATGGATTGAACAGAATGTAGCTTAAAAAAGGGTGATGATAATAATATTAAGAGATTTATAATTAAAATAATGTGTACATACAAATTTACAGGATATGAAAGAGATAGATACTTATACAAACATATATACAATACATAAATTACTGTATATTAAATACAAGGTTATAAAATAAACTAAATAAACCAATACTTACATACATAAACAAACCTAAATCTAAAATGACATAAAGAATCAAGCAACAGTTAACGGCATATATTATTTCGTCAATGGATACACCGACACTGTTTCGATAACTGCGAACCGTAAACGCGAGCGGACCGCGGATCTCTAGAATTAGAATTAGCTAGATAAATCGAAATAGTTTTGGTAAAACTCATGTTTATCAAAAAAAATAGTACAACTCACGAATGTTTTGAATTTGAAATACGCTTCTATTGTAAAAATTAGTTGCATATTGTACTCGGAATTTGACATACCCAGTGCGAGTCAGTAAACTCTGGTGAAAGATTAATAGGCCGGCCAAAAGTCTCCGCCGTGAACTAACCTCTTTTGAAAACACTGAACCGACCGCCTAACGTGCTCTCTGAAGAAAAATGCTGAAAAAACAAAATTCAGATGAAAATACATCTGCGTTCACCCAAGCAGGTACTGGCACATCAACGATGTGATCTTATCATAACAACTGAGTGAGCTATGCTACGCGATGGCTCTTTGACATAATATAATTACGTTTAAAAAACTAAAAAGACAACCGACTTCATCGACTTCATCAAAAAATATATAGGTGTACCTATACAATTTTTAGATTTTTGATATTTTTTTAAAAACCGCTCGACCGATTTCGTTTAAATTTAAATGGGACCAATGGGAACGGTGTTTTAATGGGTACAGTATTATGGAACTCTCAGTGGTTTAAGTGGGGTTGGAGGCTTTTTCACTACTCTAAAACTTAAATTAGACAAACAAAGATGCAAAAAGAGTGAGCTTAGCGTAAGGTAATCTATGCTTATA
Source organism: Lampropteryx suffumata (assembly GCA_948098915.1). Taxonomy (NCBI): domain Eukaryota; kingdom Metazoa; phylum Arthropoda; class Insecta; order Lepidoptera; family Geometridae; genus Lampropteryx; species Lampropteryx suffumata. The sequence goes on from OX402565.1 coordinate 10,727,463, forward strand.
AGGTCGTGATGTAGGAAGTTCAGATCTTTCGATCATTGGCTTCAGTACATCTATTGCAGATGAGTTACAGAGCAGGTATTTGTATTGGAACTCTTTTGTTCATGACTAAAGCCCTATGCGGAAGTGGTATGCCACGACTACATTTACAACAAATAACCCCAGAGATTTTACATGGATGTAGGAAACATGTATAAAGAACTGCTCAGCTGTGACGATAAACTCCACCCCGGAATTTCTGTACCCTGTATATTTCTTGCAAGGTAATTTGTAAATAATGTTAATTTGAGTTCATCTCGCCTAGCCGGTTGGTGGGTTGTTATCAGACTGGCTGTTACACGTGACTTTACTCAAGTCGTTCTGTTTCATCATCATCATTGCCTTAGATCAACTGTTGAAGACAATTTAGGTGGCGTTAGTCAAGTTACAGAGCAGTTATTTGTAATTGAAAACTTTCGTTCATGGATTCACTCCAGCAAGCTGAGGTGGGTGAAGTTTCTTCTCCACTGACGCCACTCCCACACGCCTGGGATTCTGTTTGATAGCGCAGGCCTTTCCAGGTACCCACACTAATCTCTCGACCATCGTTCTGTTTAAAATGAGAATAATGTTTGTCTCTATGATAAACGGAACGCCACGAGTAAAGTTATGTGCTGACATTTCCCCGTCTAAATTTTACATGTTACCATTAATTCTAGAATATACTCGTATTACTAGACAGACGGTTGGTTAAAAAAGTTGGTTGAAAGACAACCAACTTTTTTAACCAACCAACCTTTCCTTGTTCTAATACCTCTGCTTATACTTTTCATCATAGAACATATATTTTAGAACTCCTCCTGTGGTCTAACCTCTACTCTACTAAGTAGAGGAGGGCCAAAGCAGGAGTTAATACAATGGCTGTCTTTAGTAAATGATCGTGCGAGCAAAGCGAGCGAGTCTCAGTGACAACTTTGGCAATCTTGATTTGTATGTTAATAATTACGTTTCAAAAACTAAAACGAAAACCGACTTCATTTATTTATATCAAAATACGAAATTTTGTTTACCTTATTTATTTTTTCTAGCTAGATATTGTAATTTAACCAAACTACTGAAACGATTTATATTAAATTTCTATGGAACTGATTGGAATGTTTATCCTTTTATACAAGTCAAACAAAAAAAACAGCGAATCTAGAATCTTCTTCTTTTTTTCAAGTCAGTTAAAAAGGTTAGTGCAATAACTGTCTCTAGTAACACACATATTCTAAAATGAATGGTAACAAGCAGACTAAGAATGGTAAGTGTAATGAATTCTATGAAAGATGCCAAAGAATAAGAAAGGACCGAGTGTTGAAATGTCCGCTGATAAATGGAAATGTATACACAAAAAGATGATATTAGACACAATTTATTGTTAATTGGGAAACTAGACTGATTTAGATTGACAGATTTAGTAACTTGATATTGAAATGTTTAAAATGACAAACAATTCCTAAACATTATTCTAAAGAGAGAATTTCAGCCAAGCGCATATTTTTAAACAACATTATTGGGTCGAAACTCCAGTTAAAAAGTTCTCCTTTGAGGTACAACGTAATATTTCTTTGAGATAATTTTGTTATTTCCTCATTTCACAGAGACTAGACTCACAGCTCAATTAGTAGTAGGTAACTCTGCCTCCACCACTGCAGGTATTAAAAAAAGAAATAAAATGTTTCCTTCAGTAATCCTTCACTAATCTATCTATCTATCTGAATGGCGTGTCAGCTCAGTTCGTAGTAGCTCTGCCTTCTACGCTGTAGGTTGGTGGTTCGATTCCCTCTCAAGATAAACTTAATGAACCTAGGTGTTTGTGTGTCTAGGTGTTAATAAGTATCATAGTTAATCGACTAGAAAAAGTTAATAAGTCATTTATGGGAAATACGGTGCGCTTCTATAATAAGCTTCCTGAAAATGCTACTAAACTACCTATTAAGAAATTTAAAGCATACTTTAAAGGTAGTCTTTAGAAGAAAGCTTATTATAATATAGATGACTATATTATTGATAAGAATGCATGGCCTCATGTCGCTCTGCCGTCAGACAGTTAACCGACACACTTGAAATGTATAAACTCTCTTGTATTAGTATTTCGTAGTTAAGGTAGTTATAAGATGGATCATATAAAAAAGCGCTAGGACCAAGACGAGTTTCTTGCCAATTCTTCTCGAGCTTGGGTTAGGATGAATTGGCACCTAAATTCACCTAGTATGTAAGACGTTTCAAAGTGATCCTTGTGATTGTATTGAATAAATCATCTATTGACTTTGACTTTGACATAAGTATGTATTTAAAAATATATAAGTAAGTATTATCAGTCATCTGGTCACCATATTACAAGTTATGCTCAGTAAGGCTACATGGTGTTGTATGGATTGTCCAGCAATATATTTTATAATTTTTTTATTTAGGGTGCAAGTTTAGGAAGCATTACGGGCTCTGAGTGCGGCTACTAGACTTCTATCTAAGTACTCTGGTTGACGTCAGCAGTCTCGTATTGTACATTCTCGAATGTTGCCAACAAGAATTAATGCACTGCCATTAATAATGGCTTTCACGATTTTGAGTTTCTACACAGTTGGGATATGTTGTGACTTTGATGGTTTTTAGACAAATTGGTGCAGGGACTTGCGTGTTCGACTAACTGAGACTAACCCGTATAAAATCCCATATAAATCCCATATAAATCCGTATAAAACCCTGCGCAATACTGTCATAAGGTTGGCAGACAACCTAATAGTATATTGACCGATCATTCCCACCTGTCCAATTTCCAGTAATTGTTTTTAAATGAAAAAAATAATTATTGTTTATATGTACTCGTACACAAAACAGACTAAGTATAACTAAATAATTAACGGGACAAATTAGACTAAAAAGTTCCATTTGTCTTGTTACCAATTTATGTGCTCTTGCTTGTATAGAAACATGTACTAGGAACTCTGAACCGTCCAGAGGTCGCCTCAAAGCCAGTCATAAAAAATGTTGTGTACAAAAAATTTTTAAAAGATTTTCAGATATTATCATGCCACTAGTTATTTTGAACCAGTGTGCTGAGAGGAAGGTTAAAGTGCTCAGAAGGCTCCTTTTGTCTTCGAACTTTTCAGGATCTATAACATGCTGGTTCCTTAATTTTATCATGTATTCCTTCACTGTTTGAGAGTAATGGTTTAGCACACTTTTCGATAAGAAAATGTACGACTGGATTCGAACCGAGGACCGTAAGATCAAAAGGCGGGGTTACTACCACTAGACGAACAGTGCTCTGTGATTTTCCGATCAAAAGTAGGCTTAGTATATCAGGTCAAGAAGCACGCTATTACCATCTAAATCGGTTTTATTCTTCAACACCTCTTTGGAAGGCACGAGAACCTATTTCGATCACGGCTTTTCGAATAAAATCAAATCAGGTTTATTGAACTGCCTGTCCCAGAGGCAGCCATTTTTACCCATTTAATAGCTTATAGCTTTATATAAATCTAGCACTGAAAGATTGACTGGCCTGTCAGCTCAGTGGGGGGTTTGATTCTCTCCCAGGACAAATAGTGTTTGTTAAAGTATCATAAGTTTTAAAAATATATGTAGTCTATCAGTCATCTGTTCACTATAACATAAGTTACAATTAGTTTAAGGCTGTTGTGTGCATTATCCACCAATGTTTATTTATTTTATTTATTTATCACTCAGCTGTCTCTCAGACAAAGATATATTTTTTTTTGAATTGTTTCTGTAGTACCAAAGATCATTCAACTAAAACATTAAACAAAATGGACAAATATTTAGTACTATTCCGCCAATATATTCCTAATGAGTTAGACACGATGCAAACGTATGCATCTCCCTCCAGCTCGTAATTGAAAAGCCATGCAAAGCGTTAGTAAAAGGTTAGCGCAAGCCATCCACACATGCAACCTCAAAAAGAAATTCGACACGTGTTTCGCCTCCGCGAAGGATGTTCAAGAACACTTGACTCGCTCCGCACTTTAACGAAAAACCAATCTGCTCTGCAGACTTGTTAATTCGCCTAAAGTTGGACTGAGACTAAATATTTGTCCATCTGTTTAATGTTTTGTATCGGATTTTCGCCAGGTCACACCTAAATCAATTATCTATCATACAACCAAACAAACATAAAAATAAAAGAACAAACCTTACCTCTATTATAATATTTATTATTATAGACAATCACAATAATTGCCTCGTCGCGTTAGACCTTGACGGAGTTCTACCGGGCTATTATGGAACTTTGATAACATCAAAACATTACTTCTAACAGCTTTCAGTTACCATTGATGTATTGTGGAATATCAGACATGCTGTCATATGAATAATCTCAGACAAAATCAGCATAAAACAGCGCGCCGCGATCAACCAAAGTGTAGCTTCAAAATCTTACTCCTATATCATATCAGTCATGTCATCACCCATAACACAAGCTCTGCTTACTTTGGGGCCAGATCTTGTTGTGTGAAATGTCCAGCATTATTTATTTATTTAATAAGAGCAAGGATGAGAAGCATTGATTGGGTGAGTATAATTAAACAGAGGAAACAAAGGACAATTCACACAGCACCATCTAGCCTAAAATTGTACTTTGGAAACGAGATGATTGATAGGATACATAGTTGACTGAGCGAAGCGAGTGCCGTTTTAGCTTAGGCAAAAATGCTTATGTCTGTCCGGATGACCGTGAAATTTTGTTAACAGGTATAACTATATATATAATTTTTTTTTGTTGATTCAGTTTTTAAAAATTTTTCAAAATGGTGGAGATTCAAAATGGGATTGAAATCGTAAAAAAAGTTATATTTTAGTCTTTTCTATAAATGTTCGCGAGGTCTACAGCTCACAGAGCCACTAGTTGTACATACAGTTGTATGAGTACATACCTACTTATTACACTTTATAACACCAAGATTCAAAACAAACATCTATATTCATCACACAATTTTTGTCCTGGGATAGAATCGAATCCCAACCTACAGCGCAGATAGCCTGTTTTAAGGTTTCACTTTGGCTAATCGTTGCACTCCGTCTTTATGTATTTAGTCTGAGATAGAAACTGAGGATACGTAGATAATATTTTTTTTATGAAAACTGTTCATTTACAATCAAGCAAATAATTGAAATAATGCTGTTCCCCTAGATTATTACGTAAAAGGTAAGCGCCAGCAATAGCAATAAACGTGATAACAATATCTGAGGAACAAGTCGTAAGTCGTAAAAAAACGATTATTATAAAAGCCAGCCGTTGCCTTTTACTCAATTGTATCTCATCTACAAGCGAAATACACTTATAGCAGAGATATAATCGTGCAAATCTGTGTTTTTCAGAATATTGTTAGTTGCGCAAAGTACGTTATAAGTAAAAAAAACGATACGTATACGATACGATGATACGTATAACATTTGACATCTTACCTGGGTAATAAGCAACATTAACATTATATCCTGAATTAGTATATACTAGCGACCCGCCCTGGCTTTGCACGGGTGCAATGCTGACACTAATTATACTACAGAATGATTATTCCTAAGAGATAGCCATATACCATCGCGGACTTTTATTGTAGACCTTTTGAGGGTATACATTATTAGTACAATAGTACATTATTTTGATCTATCTCGTAGGGTTCAGCCAGCATTTGCTATGTAAGCGCAAAAAAATGTGTTTATTTACGACACCACATAAAAAACCTATAAAATTATCAGTGTTTCTTTACTTTATTATGCATGTTCTATACATATAAACCTTCCTCTTGAATTATTCTATCTATTGAAAAAAACCGCATCAAAATCTGTTGCATAGTTTTAAAGATCTAAGTATATATCGGGACAGACAGACAGCGGGAGGCGACTTTGTTTTATACAATGTAATGATAATAGCAAACTTTATACACTACACCTAGGTTAAGCGCACAGCTAATGCGTTCTCCCTCTTTATTTAACTTTTTCTTTCTCACACACACCCACACCGTTGGCTGACAGTACGAATTTCTCAAAAAATGGGTTTGGTACCATCTGACGGCCAACTCTACCACCGCGCACGCTCATTAGTCGAATCAAATTCCGCGCGTGCTTTATGGTCAAATCAAATAGCGCACACCTCTCTTATAAATTTCCGTCCTCTTTCACAAAATCACTCAGTTGCAGAAAAGCAAGAGGAAATAAATAATACACATGAAATATTAAAAAATATATTTTTGCACAACGCACATCTCCACCATCAACACCATCTAGCCCTAAACTAAGCATATCTTGTATTATGGTGACCAGATGACTGATATAATACTTATATTTTTAAAAATACATTACTTATAATAATTTATAACACTGTATCTGTAAAACGATCGTGATCTGCGTTCGTCTGACACTCTCCAACTTCTCCTCCTGTCCATACTTCAGCTAAGTATGGTGAATCCTTCACTGTTCAAGCTGTACACTTATGGAACTCCTTAGCTTTATGAAAACGAAATGAAACAAAAATATTTATTTGACACGACACACAAAAAAGACTTAAAGGTTAAGGTGGTAAATGATACATACATTATTAAAACTAAAAAAAAAAAAAATGTGTACGTGGCGTACTGTTATACCTATACTCTGTTTATAAAAACGATGACATCTTGCCGATGTCAGCGCTATCTGCGCTATATGTCTATATATCTTCAGTCTTGACTTTTACTTCTTCGCGAGCGGTTGTCTCTGGGTCATATTTTTGTCAAACCTATGTCTATATCCGAATAAATAGGTTTTAGTAATAAAGTCCTTTTTTTAAAAAGACCCTAAGCAATTCGCCTATAACATTTGGTGGCAGCGGTGGGATACGAAAATCCCCAGTGTCTAGTGAACTAGTAAAAGAGTGTGTCCTAGTAAAAGTGCCTTATCTAAATATCCTGTGACGGTGCTCCTCTAGTGATAGTGTATACGTATACTCGCTACCGCATCCTGGATAACCTGCGGAACGCGGTATAATTATCCAAGTCAAGACTCATCATCACTATCATCCAGAAATCAATTCTGACCCCCGAATCCTGAAGTAAGAACCAGCCTCATCCGGGACCGAAGACATCCATACCCGGCTGACGGTGAATCAAGCTGCTGCGACGGCAGGGAACGAACCCAGAAGATATCATCTACGCCGTGCATCCTGTATCCTGTGTTACGACGCGACATCCTACAACGACCCATAATTTAATTTATTGATCACGATCATCGAGTGTGAATTAGCCGTCCTCTCGTCGGACTGCATCGCCTTATCACCCGAAATGCTCCAGTTCGTCGAATTGGTCGCCGCCGCATACGCGTTGTTTATACTGTGAGTCTTTAGTCATTGTGTTTAATATTATTAGGGTTCAGCGGGTAGAAATATAAAATCTATTCTTTATTAATAAGTGTAATTCGTATTAGCTAGTTCGTATCCGTTAACTTATTTAATTTTCCTTGCTAAAATCTGTAATGCCAAAAAAGCCAGACGACGGTAAACTCGCTGTGGAAGTCCAAGATACCCCCAAAGTTAAATCACCCCTTGGCTCTCCGCGACTTACAAGGTCCGCAGTAACGGCTGCAACAATGGCGAAGTACACTCTTTAAGTTTGTAAAATCCTACGACGGCAGTTAGGAAACTGTCAATTCTTTCATAATCAATTGCAACAATGCTTGCGAATTGGCCTCGGAAACGCAGAAACCTATTCTCTTCTATTCTACATCCTTAGCCAATTGACTGGCAAGGCGGAACTTGCTTGCTCTATTAAGGAGTTCCCATCCTGAGTTCAGCTCAAAGAGTTCCTTAAAACTCAATTTAGTGAGCGTAAACATTACGCTCACCTCTTGACCGACTTACAAGAGAGCAGGCAAGGCCCGCAAGATAACGTGAGCCAATTTTCACTCCATGTCGAAACCCACCTCTCACAATTACTCACGGAAATCACCTTATCAAATTCAAAAATCAAAGTATTGCCCGGTCGGTGTGCGGCGATGGAAGATCTCGCCCTCCACCATTTTCTCATGGGTCTTCATCCTAGGGTGTCGAACATCGTGAGATGTAGGTCTCCCAAATCGTTAAATGAAGCCATTAATATGGCAGTATCAGAAGAGAGAATCCAACAAAGCATCTATAGGAGGGCTGAAAACAATTCGAGACCTAAACCACAAAATTTTAACCCACAGAAGTCAACCCAATTCAGTTCGTTTAGGGCACCACAAAAACTAACATTCAATTCCAATCAACCCCGACCAACATATAACTCTAATCAACCTCAACCAACTTCGGGGTCATCTTCGGCGTTTTGCCGCTATTGCAAAATCCCTGGGCATGATATTTCGGCTTGCAAAAAGAGGGAATATAATAATAATCGCTTCAAGTCCCCACAGAATGTGACAACCAATCAAGAGTCGTATAAACATCGAGTCAACTTCGTATCCGAACATTAAGGAACCGATGTCGTTGATTCCTTTGCCTATGACGATGAAGCTTCCCCCAATGTTGATGACTGTACTTTAAACGAATAAGAGTCTCGCCACAGTGTCGCTCGAGACCACCCACAAAAGTCGACACCCATCATCCAAATCCTAAATGGAACCACACGGGTAACCAGCCCCAAATAAGCGCCCATGCTTTTGTTACTAAAGGCTCCTTGGAAAAGAAGCCCCATTTAAATATTTCAAAACGTATCCAGACCAACCAACAGGGTAACCAGCCCCAAACTGACGGTCTATCCAATAAAACATCGACTTACCGACAGGGTAACCAGCCCCAAACTGACAGTCGACGTATCCAGACCAACCAACAGGGTAACCAGCCCCAAACTGACGGTCTATCCAATAAAACATCGACTTACCGACAGGGTAACCAGCCCCAAACTGACAGTCGACGTGTCCAAAGAACTAACCAACAGGGTAGCCAGCCCCAAACCGACAGTTCCAATCCTAACGAATCCTTAACCAAGGTCTACGAAGTGAATTTAAATACAACCAAAAGGTTGTTACCACATGTACTCCTGGACTCTCAAATATCCGAGATTCCTCTGACACTTTTAGTAGATTCTGCTCCCGCTATATGCATAATCAAACAATCCTGTATCCAGACTAATCAAAAACTGATTAGAGAATCCATCAAGATCAAGGGCATAGATCCCGGTGATGAACCGACCCTAACAGAGGGTCAGTTCCAACTCAAACTTAAAATACCGGAGAACAAAGTTGTATCCTATAAATTCCATGTCCTCAAAGACATTAGCTTACCTTACGACGGTATTATAGGGTCGGACTTCCTTACAGCCTTCGGTTGCAATATCGACTACACGACTGACGTCCTGAAAATCAATAAACTCAGTATCAAGTTACACTTCTTCAATCCTTTTTACGAAATTCCACCTCGCACGGAAACCGTTGTTGAATGTTCAGTTCAAAATCCTGAGATTAATGAAGGCATCATTCTGAACCAACACCTTTCTAGTAGCCTGTTGATATCCAACTGTATCGTTAAAGTGAATGAAAATAAACGGGTTAATCTGACGATTGTCAACATATCCGAATCGCCCGTGAACATCAATTCGAATCTGAATCTTAAGCTTGAACCTCTAGTTTCTTGTGCCATCCCATTAAGCACCAAAGTACGCAATACATCTGAACGTACTGCTGAGGTTATTAAATCATTAAGAATCGATCATCTCAACCAAGAGGAGTCTGACGCCCTCTTAGAACTTTGTTCTTTATATTCTGATGTCTTCCATTTATCCAACGACCAATTATCCTTCACCGATGTCCTAAAACACGAAATCAAAACATCCAATGATGTCCCCATCCATACCAAATCGTATCGATTCCCAGAATTCCACAAAAAAGAGGTTGAACAAAATGATAGATGATAAGATCATCAAACCCTCATCCTCTCCATGGAGTTCCCCCATATGGATAGTCCCTAAAAAACTCGACTCACAGGGTCAACGAAAATGGCGGATAGTCATTGACTACCGAAAATTGAATGATATCACTATTGGGGAAGTATATCCTATCCCACAAATATCCAAAATCCTAGACCAATTGGGCAAAAGTAAGTACTTTACAACTCTAGATCTTGCGTCTGGTTTCCACCAGATACTCATTTCACCCGATGACGCACCCAAGACAGCATTTTCCGTTCCTCAAGGACATTTCCAATTTACAAGGATGCCTTTCGGCTTAAAGAACGCCCCTTCCACCTTCCAAAGACTTATGAACACCTGTCTTACAGGTCTTCAAGGAACCAGGTGTTTTGTCTATCTCGACGACATAGTAATCTATTCGTTCGACCTCAATTCGCATTCGCATATGTCCAACTTAAAGGCCGTCTTTAACAGACTTCGCAACTTCTATCTCAAACTACAACCTGAGAAGTGTGAGTTTCTTCGAAAAGAAGTTGCCTATTTAGGCCACATCATCAGTGAAGAAGGTGTTAGAACAAACCCTGACAAGACAAAAGCTGTATATCCCGTTCCTAAATCTCCAAAAGACATAAAGTCATTTCTAGGTTTAATATCGTATTACAGACGTTTCATACCTGATTTTGCAATATTAGCAAAACCTCTTACGAGTCTTTTGAAGAAAGATGTTCCTTTCATATGGCAGAACGAACAACAACTCGCTTTCGAAACTCTGAAAGGAAAACTAGTATCCGCTCCAGTTCTCGCCTATCCTGATTTTTCACAACCATTTAATATGACGTGTGACGCGTCAAACTATGCCATTTCCGCGATACTATCGCAAGGACCAGTAGGCCAAGATCGTCCAATTGCTTACGCGTCCCGCACGCTAAATAAGGCTGAGTGCAACTATAGCGTAACCGAGAAAGAATGCCTCGCCATTGTCTTCGGAACTAAAATGTTCAGACCTTATCTCTATGGTCACAAAATTGTGATACTATTAGATCACAGACCATTGCAATGGCTATTCAATTGCAAAGATCCAGGTTCGAGACTTGATAGGTGGCGCCTAAAACTCTAAGAATTCGAGTATAACATCCAACATAAAAAGAGAAAAATCAATACTAACGCTGATGCTCTCTCCCGGTTCCCAGTTAATCCTGTCCAACCTGAGGAACCCGTACCGTCCAATCCCAATAATGAAGCCGAACCTCATTGAGAATTAGATGCTGATTTAATGGATCTCTTTAGATCCCCACCTTCGTTTAATCCCGACAAAACTATCGTCCAAAATCCTGAGTTCGTCGATCCTTACGAAGATATCCTTCCCTTACCAGATATCGACTTGCCTGATAACATCCCTGATCCTCTTAGGCAACAAATTGAGAATGAGGTAAATTTCCCTGGCCCTATCCAGGAACTTCCATCCTTACCTACTCCTCAATCTCAGTTTGATCCGACACCATCAACAAGTGCAAATCCAGATACACCAGTCGACGATTATCATACCTTTCTGAAAACAATGTCAGAAAAAACATTTAACACCGAAATTATAGAACATAATGAGATTCTTATGAAGTGTCCTGCAAAGTTTTTACTAGTTCCTACATCTATTGATTTAGATGAATCCAATCCATACATCCAGGAAATCCTGAGTGATCCTGAAATTTACAAAAAAATACGCGACACTGAAAAAGAACTCTTCTTATTTGAAAAACTTATTACAGGTAATAAAATATATTACCTACTATACTTTAGAGTCCATCATTTCGATCAAACAAGGTATCCCGAAATCTTCGAAACCCTAAAAATTATAAGAAATGAATTAGTATCCATCGGAGACTTAACTGAAATCGTTATACCCGACTTAAAGAACCCTTTCGAAAAACATTCCTTCATAAATATATATAACATAATAACTTATCTTTTCCACGACACCCGAATTAAAATTAATGTTAATCATAATAATATCATATTCCCTGTTCCATCTGAAATCAAAAAAATATTACATGATAATCATGATATCCCTATAGCGGGCCACCTAGGATCTGCCCGCATGTTTAATAGACTCAAGCAAACGTATTATTGGAAGGGAATGCACAGTGACATAGAATCGTATGTTAAGCAATGTAAAGCCTGTCAAGAAAATAAAGCGCTTAGGAAAACCAACCGAGCACCCATGCAGATCACCAGCACATCTTCTGAACCAGGTCAACGTATCTCTATCGATGTCGTTGGTCCACTTCCAGAAGCATGCCCTGCAAAATTAAAATTCATTTTAACTTTTCAAGATGGCCTCACTAAATTCTCATCAGCATACCCCATTCGTAGTACAACGGCGGAAGAAACTTGTGAATGCCTCCTCCATTATATATCCATATTTGGAATACCTAAAATAATCCTCACCGATCAAGGCACCAACTTTACATCAGATCTGTTCAAAAAGACATGCAAGACAAGGAAAGATCCTCAAAATTAAAAACCTCTGGTCTTCTCCTTACCATCCACAAACTCAAGGAGCTCTGGAGAGAAGCCACTCCACCCTGAAAGAGTATCTCAAATCCTACATAAATGCGGAACAAACTAACTGGCCGCGTTATATATATACAGCCATGTTAGCGTATAATACTTCCGTTCATACAACAACGCACTATGCGCCTTACGAATTAATGTTTGGTAATAAACCATTTATACCAAATTCCATTTATGATGATTCTTTAGGAACCACGTACCCGGACTACGTTCAGATGCTTCAAAACCGACTGAAATATTCGCGAGAGAAAGCTATGGAACTCATTAGGAAATCCAAAGAATCATCTAAAACGTACTATGATTCTCACACTCGACCTATGTCGTACAAGGTTGGTGATTACGTCTACCTCAAAAATCATCTCAGACTACGCAAGGCCCTCTCTCCCATCTGGAAAGGTCCCTATAAAGTAGTAAAGATAACAACACACTTACCTTGTTGATTAACCGAAGACATGTAACTCACCACTATGACCAGGTAAAACCTGCCAACGCGACGTCAGGAACCTGTAAAAGAAAAATAGTTAGTAGGTAGATATAGATCTAGGTATACTTTTACTTTTACACATATTATTAAATACCAGTTATAGGTACTTACATTTTATTTCTATGCTTTTTATTCAAATCCATTTTAGTTAAACACATTTTTATTGTTAATTTACAGGGCTTTAGCACGAGGGCAATTCAGTACGTAATACTTTCAACCCATTACATCAAGCCCAGGCCTGTATTTTGACTACTTAGGTACCTAAAAGCTAGTAACGGCTATCTCAAAATTTTGATACCATTAGATATATCACGTTTTGATCCTCATATACAAAATATCGAAACAGCACTCGAAACTACCAGGTACTTGTGCAACCAAATTCATATAATCGAAATAGATTCAATATGCCATAATAGGTTACAACCTTTGATAGCACGATACCACGATTTAAGTAATGAATTCAATTCTATTTCACACTTGATAGATAGCCGTACCAAACGTGCCTGGATCGGAGGTATAGGATCTGTATTAAAACAAGTTTTTGGTACTTTAGATGAAATATAAATATAACGACCTAAAATATAACGACGCAATAGAGTCCTTACAAAATAACGAATAACGTCTAACCGCATTAATGCAGGAAAATATTTTAGTAACCACTTCAATTATAACTTTTTATAACAAAACATTGAGCAAAGTTAAGGATAACGAAATCAATCTAAATGAATCTATTGACCATCTCTCGTTTAACTTAAAGAATATATCTGAACAAACAAACGGATTGCATATACTTTTCAAAGTAAATCAAATCTTTAACAACTTAGAAACATCAATCCTTACCCTATCTATTCAACTAGAAGATATAACTAACGCGATACTGTTCAGTAGTCTAAACATCCTGCATCCAGCGATTATGACAACATCGCAACTATATCGAGAACTGGCCAATAACTACAGACACTTATCTAGGGATTTACAATTACCTACTGTTTTAGATTTAAATAATATTCATTACATTTTAAATATCTCTAAATTAGTTTGTTATTATGTAGATTATAAGATTGTGTTTGTCTTACAAGTTCCATTAGTTAGTGTTGAGGAATATACATTGTTTCATACTATCGCTCTACCTACACTCTACAGTTCTTTAGAACCAAATAAATTCAGTTTTATTATACCTAACAGTAAGTACATCGCAATGACCAAAGACAAATCAAAATATTGTAATTTCGACGACTTGAGTGATTGTAGGAGTGTAAGTCCAGGAACTCTGTGACGTCACGAATGTTTATACAACAGACGCGCTACCTACCTGTCAGAGTGAACTCCTGTCTAAAGTGATCAGAAACATATCTACACAGTGCGACACTAAATTTATTTATGGAAAATTAGATATCTGGAAACCTTTGATTAATAATAAATGGATTTATTTTCAGTTTCAGTTATGTTCAAGCATTTACACCCATAGAAGAAATAGACATATACCTACAGTTGAAACAAGCAAAATCAGACAAAAGCCCAGGTCCCGATGGAATAACCAACAAAGCCTTGAAACTAGGCGCACCAATTCTACTGACCCCCCTTACAACATTATTCAACCTGATACTGGAAACCGAAATAGTGCCAATTCAATGGTGTACATCGGACATCATACTACTACATAAAAAAGGGAATCCATTTGACATCAATAACTATAGACCAATCAGCTTACTAGCAAATATATACAAAAAAATTTCATCACTACTTCTAAAACGCATAGTACAAGACATTGATAGTGCTCAACCCATAGAACAAGCAGGATTCCGCTCTAGCTTTAGTACGCTAGATCACTTACAGGCACTAGAACAAGTCATGGAAAAATATGAAGAATTTAACAAGCCACTATACCTTGGGTTCATTGACTACAGCAAAGCGTTCGACAGCATCAGCCATAGTTCTATATGGGAGGCACTAAACACCCTAAACATCAATCCAAAATACAGAAATATTTTAAAACATATATATAACAATAGTACAAGCAAAGTCAAATTAGAGTCAAGAGGAGCAACAATAAAAATCGAAAGGGGAGTCAGACAAGGTGACCCATTGTCACCTAAAATATTTATTGCTGTCTTAGAAAACATATTTCCAAAGATAGACTGGAAAACAAAAGGTATTAACATTAACAATTGCTATTTAAATCATTTAAGATTCGCTGATGACATAGTCATAATGTCAGAAACTTCAAAAGACCTCCGAGAAATGCTATGCTCACTTAATAAAGTAAGCTCGAACGTAGGATTAGAAATGAATGCTAGTAAAACCAAAATAATGACAAACAGCGATGAAAGGCCCATTAACGTAAGGGAAAATACAATAGAATATGTCAAAAACTACATCTATCTGGGTAAACAAGTATCATTTAAGAAAACAAACAACGAAGACGAAGTTGAAAGGAGAACTAGTATAACATGGAAGAAATTCTGGTCACTCAAAGAAATCTTAAAAGGAGACTACACAATATCGATGAAGAAAGCCGTTTTAGATACCTGTATACTGCCCAGCCTGCTGTACGGATGCCAAACTTGGGTGTTCACGACAAGAGCCAAACACAAGATAGAAACAACACAAAAGGCCATGGAGAGAAGTATATTGAACGT
This sequence comes from Lampropteryx suffumata, assembly GCA_948098915.1. Taxonomy (NCBI): domain Eukaryota; kingdom Metazoa; phylum Arthropoda; class Insecta; order Lepidoptera; family Geometridae; genus Lampropteryx; species Lampropteryx suffumata. The sequence goes on from OX402565.1 coordinate 10,743,041, forward strand.
AAGGAAAATACACAAAGTCAGAAGTGAAGTTATAAGACAAAAAACAAAGGTAACCGATGCTCTCACGCAAGCTCTAAAACTAAAATGGCAATGGGCTGGCCACGTAGCACGATATAAGGACGGCAGGTGGACAGCCAAAACTACAAAGTGGAAAGGACCCACAGGGAAAAGAAAAGCAGGCAGACCGAAAAGAAGATGGGCTGACGACTTAAAAGATACAGTAGGAGACGAATTGGCAAAATATAGCAAACGACAGGGAAAATTGGAAACAACTGGAGGAGGCCTTCACACGAGGAGGGGCCCATACCCTAACAAATATTAATTTAGATTATAAGAAGGGAAAAAAAAAAAAAAAAAATGTAACTGATCCATACAAATATAAATATAAACTACATAATTACATACACTTACACTGTTATTTAAGGGTTCTGGGAAATAAAGGCTTTTTATTTTATTATGTTCAGTCGGAACCTAATAAAATTTCTATACATTGTACTAAATCTAAATTATATGAAACTAGTATTTTAGCTACTGGAATTATAACCATACATAATGATTGTGTTGGACGTTGTAGAAGTACTACACTCATACCTAAATATACTCTTAATATTACGTCACCTTTCAACCATGTACCAAACTTCAATCTAATTAATGACTCTTGCTGCAACATTGTACAATTTAATGCCCTTATCGAAGATAATGTGTCTGCTATTCACTTACAAAATATTGATTTGGATGAACTTAAAACAAGTAAAATTGCACTAAACTCATTACTAAATAATGTAAAAGAAATTAATAACAGCCCTCACATTGTAAGATATGGAACACATTATTCTACTCTAATTATCGTCATTTTATTTGTAATATTATTGTATTTGTTTTATGTAATGTTTAAACGGTTTTGTAAACCCAATGACAACCGAATCCTTAAATTTAACTTTGAATCCAATTCACCCTTTCAGTCAACCCCTAGAAATACTGAATGTACGGACACACAACATCCCGATTTTGAATTGAGCCCTATTGCTACAATTAGAACCCAAACTTAATCTTGGAACTTAGGTAACAAAACTACCCCTAAGTATCCTCTTAATGGGGAGGTGTTATACCTATACTCTGTTTATAAAAACGATGACATCTTGCCAATGTCAGCGCTATCCTCTATTCTAAATAACCGTTTATCCCTCCTTTCCTCAGTCTTGACTTTTACTTCTTCGCGAGCATATTTTTGTCAAACCTATGTCTATATCCGAATAAATAGGTTTTAGTAATAAAGTCCTTTTTTTAAAAAGACCCTAAGCAATTTGCCTATAACAGTACGTTCTCGTTTTTTACGTACAAGACTTGGTAGGTGACCGACTAGTATTAGGTACCTATTTGCAATTAGTAGATATCAATATAAAATGGTCGCCACTTATGAAAATATAAGGATTACGCACCTGCATAGTGGTAAAAGTCATCATGTCGCGCCAAAAAGGGCCATCTCAGCATATGCTAACCCCATGCAGTAACGTCACGACGCTTATCTATTCACTTATCTAAATCTATTCATATATTTAAAATAAAAGTCCATAATCTTTATCTGTCTCTATCTGGAAACTGCTAACTGGTTGTGTTAGCTTCTATCACTATAGAAAGTTGTTTGTTGGTATGTATGTAGGTATGTTATCTTTCTTTGAGTTATTTTTGTTTTGTAGGCTTAATTATAGGCAGTGTTATAGTTATTATTATATTTTTTTATGTATTTGATTAAGTATAGGTAACTTTTTTGTACACCGCCAACTTTTTGGTTTTTTGTCTATCCTGGCCATCCAAAGGTTGCCTGGAAGAGATTGCTTTTAGCGATAAGGCCGCCCATTGTACAACTGTATTGCTAATAATTATTTTTTGTGTGTTCTCTTGTGTACAATAAAGTGTTTATCTATCTATCTATCAATATATCTGGAACACAGAAAGGGATTAAACCCATCACAAAAGTTTAACAATAGTAGTGATTCTCTTTTGTCGCCATACTAACAAAAAATTCGTAAATTACGATCAATATTTTTTTTACACCAAAGTTCAAATTGTAGTAACATTTTAAACGATAATTCAACTAATACGGGAATATTTCTTCCACAGCTTCCGTAGGTCGGATCACCAAGTTCCTGGGCAGTACTGGCATGCCGATCGTGACAACCGGCGGCTTCACCTTTGACTTCGTGAAGCCTAAGGTCACGTGCCAAGATGAGTTCTACATGCTGGTGCGAGCAGGCCCCATGGGTTTTGAGGACTTGGCGCTTTTCCTCATTGACTTAATGAGGCAGTAAGTACAGTTTTTATGGTGGTGGTCGCTTTAGTGAGTTAGAGGTAACCTTACGAAAAAAGAGACATGAAAAAAATAAACACTGGGTTTATTTTTTATTCTCATATTAGCTAATATGTTGTTTAAATCTTTTGCTATCTTTATACATTGGTGGTAATTCTGTTTTCTTGCCGGACTAGGTTAAATTTCGTAAAATACGAATGATCTTTATTTGACATTTTGATAAACACAGGCTTTGCTCATTTATTATTATGTCGATCGAGGCACCGACACTGTTTCAAACTCACCCTGATGAAGGTTCTCTAGATGAATCGAAACAGTGTCGGTGCCTCCATCGACAAAATAATACGTGAGTAAAGCCCGTGTTTATATAAATGTATAGTACAACTCACGACGTTTTAAAAGCGAAATAGGTCTTTATTTTGTTTACAAAGTCCAAATTAGAGTAGAGACAGGTTTAAAATAATTTAAAATGTTCTTTTCGTTCCTAACATGAATTTATTTTCCTACGATTTTCTGCAGTTTCAATCAACACTTTTCATATAGTAAAGTGAGCTAAAATTTTAAAAATGTTATATTTAAATGTTGACGAAATCCCGTTCGTTTTCTTTTTACGAAATTTTGGTTTGTCCAGCAAAACAACAGAATCACGGTCATCGCAATGTTAAAGGCAGATAATACTTTAACGCCACACTAGCTAATTATAATTATGATATAGAAGGCTGTTACTGTTATAAACCGCTCAAATAAATATTTGCCGTTCAAATATTTACGTCATATGACGTGATCTCTGATCAATACTACAATGATTAGTAGATATGACGAGATCTTAAGCCAAGAATTAACCATATGAAAATAAAAGGTTCTCATTTGCTGAATTTGAATATATAATTAACCCAAAAGGCATTTCATTTCAAATTGGGTAAGTTATGTTTTCGTGTGAATAATTATTTAACTTTATGCTTGGGTTGCGGTAAGGGTATGATAATTAGCATTGTGTTACAAAGTTATTCATGAAATTATTATTTTAACTAACATAACATTATAATAAGTATTTAAGTACGGTACATACCTTTGTCGTGGTGGTTCCGGCATAGAAAAGGACCCCTCCATCTCCTCCCGTGGATGTCGTAAAAGGCGACTAAGGGAACACACACCGGGGGATTGGGCAGCAGCTACCCCCGAGCACAAAATACTGAATCTGCGGTCACCAATCCGCCTGCCAAGCGTGGTGACTATGGCAAAACCCCCATATGATGAACATAACTAGAAGACGGACCCCAGTTCCCGGCAGTTCCGCTATTCCTGGCATAGGTGGCGGCCACGGTAACGGCGGAACAGGGGGTGCGAAGAATCTCCGGCAGCGGTCCAGCTACCAATCCCAACGACCCCTGGCCCTGGCAACATACAACGCACGCACACTGAGGACCGACGAGAAGTTGATAGAGCTGGAAGAAGTAGTAAATAAGTTGCACTGGGATATTATGGGGTTATCAGAAGTCCGAAGAGAGGGAGAGGACACGATAATCCTAAATTCCGGCAACTTATTCTACTACCGGAAGGGCGATCAACTTTCTCAGCACGGTGTCGGATTTCTCGTCCACAAATCCCTCGTTAACAACATAGTAAAGATCGAAATCGTGTCGAGCAGGGTGGTATACCTTATACTCAGAATAACCAAACGGTATTCGCTTAAGGTCATACAGGTGTACGCACCTCACTCGAAACGTCCCGACGATGAAGTGGAGGCTATGTATGATGACATTTCAAATGCCATGCAAGCCTCGAAAACACACTTTACGGTTGTGATTGGGGACTTCAACGCGCGGCTAGGTGTGAGGAATGGCGATGAACTGAGAGTGGGGAAATTTGGATTTGGACAGCGGAACCAATGGGGTCAGCGATTGGCCGACTTCATGGAAAAGGAGGGACTCTTTATGATGAACTCCTTTTTCAAGAATCGGTCGTCCAGGAAATGGACATGGCTTCACCCCGGTGGACACAAACGCGAGATAGATTTCATCATGACTACAAAAAAGCAAATATTTAATGATGTCTCAGTGATCAACAGGGTCAAAACCGGCAGTGATCACTGAATGGTTAGAGGCTCATTAAATCTTAACGTAAAGCTAGAAAGGTCCCGTCTGATGAAATCTATTCTTCGCCCAAGTCCTGCCCAAATCCAAAACCCCGAGAGCTTTCAGTTGGAACTCCAAAATCGCTTCCAATGCCTCGCCGAATGCGGATCCGTAGACGAAATAAATGACGGTCTGGTGGAAAAAGTCCACGCCGTTGGTTCAAAGTTCTGTAAAACTTAGCGCAAAGGTAGAACCCAAAAACTCTCTGAGCACACTCTTAAACTCATGGCAGAACGTAGCGAAATGAAACTGCAGTCTTCAGTGGACATGTCGAAATAAAGCTCGCTCAATAAACAGATCTCTTAGTCTATGTGACGCGATTTGCGTCTCTTTAATACGTGTAGTATTAAGAACGCAATAGAGCGCAACCAAGGTTCCAAAGCGTACGCGAGAGATCTGTCTATTGGGCAAAGTCTGTTGACGATGCTGAAGACCGACAGTGGCAGTGTCGATTCCTTGAAGCCAGAAATTTTACGAGAGCTCGAGAAGTTCTATGGACAACTATACACCTCATCGCAAAATCCTACTACAAGCACGACTAGCGATGCAAGAGCCCGCCTAACCCGACACTACACTGAAGACATACCAGACGTCAGCCTATACGAGATTCGAACGGCTTTCAAGCAGTTTAAGAACAACAAGGCATCGGGGGAAGACGGAATAACGACAGAGCTTCTGAGAGCGGGTTGAACACCGGTACTTAAGGTCCTCTAGAAGCTATTCATTTCCATTATCCTTGAGGGAACTACGCCAGAGGCGTGGAACAGGAGCGTGGTGGTACTGTTCTTTAAGAAAGGGAATAACACCCTCTTAAAGAATTACAGGTCCATCTCGCTGCTGAGCCATGTCTATAAGCTGTTTTCGAGAGAAGTTACTAATTGTCTCGCTCGTAGGTTTGACGACTTCGAGCCTCCCGAATAAGCCGGGTTCCGAAAAGGCTTTAACACCATAGACCACATCCATACGCTCCGGCAGGTTATACAGAAGACCGAAGAGTATAACCGGCCACTTTGTTTAGCGTTTGTGGACTATGAGAAAGCCTTTGATTCTGTCGAAACCTGGGCAGTGTTGCGGTCACTCCAGCGGTGCCAAATCGACTATCGGTATATCGAAGTGTTGAAATGTCTGAACAGTAACGCCACCATGTCTATCTGACTCCAGGACCAGAGCACGAATTCAATCCCATTGCATAAAGGGGTGAGACAGGGAGATGTTATTTCTCCAAAACTGTTCACCTCTGCATTGGAGGATATTTTCAAGCTCTTGTACTGGCATAGACATGGTATCAACATCAATGGCGAACACATCACTCACCTTCGATTTGCTGACGATATAGTCCTCATGGCAGAATCTCTGGAAGACCTTGGCACAATGCTCAGCAACCTTAATATCGTATCCCAACTGTGGGTCTTAAAATGAACATGAGCAAGACAAAAATCATGTCAAATGCTCATGTTGCACCCGTACCGATACATATTGGGAGCGATATAATCGAAGTTGTAGACCATTATGTCTATTTGGGTCAAACGATTCAACTAGGCGAGTCCAACTTGGACAAAGAGGTCAGCCGATGAATCCAACTCGGATGGGCAGCGTTTGGGAAATTACGGCACATCTTCTCGTCACAGATACCGCAGAGCCTCTAGAGGAAAGTCTATAATCAGTGCGTGTTGCCAGTGATGACATATGGAACTGAGACTTGGTCGCTAACTATTGGCCTCATACACAAGCTCAGAGTGCTATGGAGAGAGCTATGTTGGGTGTTTCACTACGTGATAAAATCCGCAACGAGGAAATCCGTAGAAGAACCAAAGTCACCGACATAGCACTCAAAATTTGCAAGTTGAAGTGGCAATGGGCAGGCCATATAGCTCGCAGAACTGATAACCGTTAGGGAATAAAAGTTCTCGAATGGCGACCAAGGACAGGAAAACGAAGCGTAGGACGACCCCCCACCCGATGGACTGACGACATTGTGAAGATCGCAGGATGTCGGTGGATGGAGAGAACTCACAATCGTTGGAAATCTGGAAATCTATTGGGGAGGCCTATGTTCAGCAGTGGACTTTATAAAGGCTGTAATGATGATGATGATGACATACCTAAAAACAGATAAAACAAAAACTGTGGAACATGGTATCATATAATCAAACCAACATAGGCGCACGCACTAACGGAAAACCCGTGGTGAAAATGACATACTTCAGCAAAAGACAAGACTTCAAAATAGCGCGGTTTCCACCGCAGTTGGCATGGGCGTTATTTCACGGCACTGGTTACAATAACTGGTTAAAAGCAAAATCATATAAACAAACAAATAATAAATAAATAAAATAAGCTCGAATAATGTATAAAGGAAAGATTATTGGTGCAAATTTAGATTGCATAGCTCCAATACTTAATTATTAAAACTTACTTAACTAAGTTGGTAATTTAATATGTAAGTTACGTAATCACTCAGTACTTTTGTGTCTTAACTGTTTCAGTAGAATAACTTTCCTAGTAACATCAATGAAACATATTTTTCAATATAAAGATAATTCATTCGGGCGTGGCTTTGCGGAAATCCATTAAAAAACACAATTGGACAATATTAGTACTATTGAAGTGAACTAGTGAATATTTAGTACTATTCCGCCAAATGACACCAGATTGGCGGAATAGTACTAAATATTTGTCCATCTGTATAATGTTTTAAGTTTTTTAAATACTTCTTACGAAAATAACGTCTTTAAAAAATCACTTGACGCCTTCATAATAACTAGTTACGTTATGCGATAAAGCCACGCGTAAATCGTTAGTGCGTGCTAAGCGTAAGACACTGAATGCAAAGTAATATGTCCTTGATTTGTTAATGTAGGTACGTAGGCCAACATAAGGATTTATTACTAGAGGACCTGCCCTAGACTTCATGCATATAATGTAATTTTCTGATAATCATTATATCCTTACTAATATTATAAATTTGAAAGAAACTCTGTCTGTCTGTCACGTTTTCACGCCTAAACCGCTGAATCGATTTTGATGAATTTTGGTATAGAGATAGATGGGACCTTGGCGAAGGACAGGCTACTTTTTATGTAGGTACCACGCGTGCGAAGCCGCGGGCAGCAACTAGTTTATTCATAAATGTAGACATTATTAAACAATAACATAATAATACATGAAACAGTTGTGCTATCTATGGACCTAAACAATCTATAGATAGTTAGGTACTGATAGATCACTGTTGGAGAGCAGCGTTCCGAAGATACTGGTGCCACTAGTGTAATATCTAATGGCATCTCCAAGTGTAGTCTCTTAGGGGTTGTTTATGAGAAATTGTTTTAACATTCTACAACATTGTCTAGAATGTTTTCTTTCCTTGGAGCCAAGACGACTTTGTTCAATAAGTACTTTGTTTTTCTGACCCTAAAAACTGGATAATTTCCGCTAGAACTTACGAAGGGATAATAAATCTTACTTTCGAATTGCGCAATTCGTCTTACTTTAGGCGAGTTTTTATACGAATTCTTTCAAGTACCTAAAACTTTCTTAAATTTGTCCGTTTAGTTTGAGAGACGCGTTTTGATTGAATAATGCGATTTTAATACCTAAAGATATATCGAATTTCAGAAATTTAATTTTAATTTGTTTGGTCTTATACCTGTTACTTAGTATTAATTAAATATTCGCGATAAGAATTGATATTGTTGTAGTAGTTAGCGGATATTTATCGCGCATCACATTTTAACTGAAAAATTTTCAGTGAAAAAGTGAAATTCACAGATGCTGCTACACAGTATTTAATGTACCATGTGATTTCATTGTCGTCTTGGTGTCTCTTACTGTTAAGACAATGTTAATTTAATTTAATCTATACCTATAAAAGAGCTTAACCTGACTGACTGACTGACTGGCTGATTATCATCGCCAAGCCGAAATCGCTGAAGCTAGAAAAATGAAATTTTGAAGGTAGCTTCCTGTTATAGCAAAACTAACCACTAAGCCGGGATTTCTTGAAACTCAACCCCTAAGAGGGTGAAAAGGGGTGAAAACTAATGTGTAAAACTTTTTAATGCGTAGTGCGATTTGCTTGTAACTTGATATAAATAATCAAAATGCAAAATAACCCTTATAAAGAGGGTGAAAAGGGGTGAAAACGAATGTATGAAACTTTTTAACGCGTGGTGTGATTTGCTTGAAACTTGATATGAATAATACTGTAATATAAACTCGATGGTTTCTAGTACAAAAGCGCGGGCAAAGTAGCGAGGGTACCAGCTAGTTTAAATAAAATAAAACTTAGGGAGTTACTGCCGAGTAGCATAGGCAGTATCCGAACTACCTTCACTTAGTTAGTTCAGGTTCTAGTCAGATACCACGGCTTATACCTGTTTTAATGAAGTTTTATGTAAGTATAATACCTACCTCAATATTATAAAACACAAGAGGCAGATGTGCTATAAGCGCGCACGTTGTGAAAACTCGAATACGTCCCAATTGGGACGTATTTTAATTAGTCTTCGTCGAGCGCAAGCACAAGCGTGCCGCACTGTAGATTCCTGTTTCCTTACTAAAATAAATAAAAAATGCCATCGGGTGTGTTTCAGAAACGCACCATTTATGATTCTAATGTAAACAAAATACAAGGATAATGTTATAAAAATACAATACAAATGTATTCCTAAAATAAATAGATAGATATTGGCCTCAATTCTGTTGGCACCAACCTAACTAATTTTAGCTAAAATTAGTTTCAAACTGTCAAATGTCACTTTGGTATTCTGCTGCTACCAACTTATTCTAATTTAATTATATCTAATTTAATTAAGCGTTTCTAATTTAGTAAGATGGTATCAACCGAATAGGTTTTACAAATGCTATGTAAAATATACTAACTAAAATATATTTTAGACAATTCCTAATTTTAGAAATGAACCAACCGAATTGCCACCATTACATACTTTGAGTTTTATTTATATATTTTATTTAATACCCTATTGCACAAAAAAGTGTAAATAGCATTTTCTACCAGCCAACCTGCAAGGTAGAGAAAATAAAAAATAGGCGTGCTAACATAATCATAGAATAAGAAAATTTAAGAGTACTTAAAAACAAAATATTAAAAAATAAAATCCTTAAAATTGAATAAATAATATATAAATAGACTAGCTGTCCCGTTTGTGACTTCGTCCGCGGGTTTTAAGAAGAAAAAAACATATCAAATTGTACCGACAGTAGGCCATCTGTCGGGCTGATTTGTGAATCAAAACCATCCAGGGCGCCACCCAAACGCATAAAAAAATTTCATTCTAATTGGTCCAGTCGTTTAGGAGGAGTTCAGTGACATACAAACGTACAATAGAATTATATATATAAAGATATTATACACATTAAAATATGGCAATAAATATGATACATGAAATAGTACGAGTGACGATTGATTATTATTATATCTAGGGTTTATTAATATAACTTGGTGTCCAAATAGATTTACATATATGGTTTTAGCTAATAGAAATAAAGTAATATTGTATTTTTAGTAAACAAAATTGCTTATCTCGAGTGCCACTCGAAGCAAAAATAGGCTGTAGTGTTGAGAGGGGAGGCTTTCACGGTTATCAATAATACCTATCCGAGGATTACTGTTAAGCCTATCATCAAAGTACCTGAACTTATTAAATCTACTTATGCTTCAGGTGACTGCGATGGTTTTACATTATTACTACAGATTTCTGTATAAACAAGCCTACTAAAGTTGGTAACATCACCTGGCACCAAAGTAAGCAGAGCTTGTGTTACCACATGACTGATATACTACATATATGTATACTTTTTTTGTAAATACATTCATATTATACATAAAAACACCCAGACCCGACAAATACTTGCAGATCATACAAACATTTGTCCCGAAGCGGGAATCGAACCCGCCACCTTCTGCGTCTCAACTGGCCCACTGCGCCACATAGGTCGTCAATAAGACATTGACACTTTTTAAGTCTCAGCACGTAGGCAAAGTTGTGACGCCCTATGGTTCAATTAAAACTATTTTAGTTTTAATTACAGTGGCCAAATCAACTATACCTACTAGAAATGGGACTAGTGGGAATGATCGGTAGGTATCTAATAAATAAATAAATATTGGTGGACAATGCACACAACACCATCTAGCCCCAAACTAAGAATGGTTAGTATTATGGTGACCAGATAACTGATAGAATACTTATATATTATTAAATATATACTTACGATACTTTGTAATAAAATTGTCGCACTCCTTTTTAGCGAGTAACGCAAATCAACTTTTGGTTATTTAGCTATAGCAACAACGCTGTACGAAAGAGGCTAACTACCCACAACACAGGTTTTCCTAGGGTGGGAGTTAGAGTTCTTATCAATTTAAAAGTTTGAAAAACCTATGTTTGAAATTTATAATGTTCTTATTTATGTTAAAACTTGGAATGTTCTATAAATTATGTACTATATGAATTAGACAAATTATAGGTACAAATGTACATCTCAACAACATCTCGACAAATAAATGAATTAATAAATAACACCCAGACACAGAACAAACACCTGTATTCAATGTTTATCCTGGGAGGCAATCGAACACTCAACCTACAGCGATAAAGGCAGAGCTACTACCAACTGAGCTGATATGCCAGCCTATTTATATTATGTAAATAAGTAGGTCCCTATCTAAATTTCAAAAGCATTATCAGGTGTACTTACATTTTGACAGGCCCGTCAGCTTAGTTGGTAGTAGCTCTGCTTTCTATGCTGGTTGAGGTTAAGGGGTTCGATGCCCTCCCACGATAAACATTTCAGTTATGAATATCTATGTTTTTTCTGTATCTGGGTGTTATAAAATATCATAGGTATGTATTTAAAAATATATAAGTGTTTATCTGGTCATTATAATATACCTAAGCTAGGTACTGATTAGATGGATAAAAAATGTTTATGATACATATGCCTTTATTTATCTGACTTATACTTATACCAATTTAACCCCATAGATCAAAGTAGCCCTAAAAATATTTAAAAAATCATACCTCGAAAGCTGTATGTATCATTTGTTTTTGTTTTTGCTTTTTGCTCCTAGTCGGGGTGTCTATCAATATTAGTTGAAAAAACAGGTTGTATCAAAGTAACTCCCATATGCAATATAAATTTGATTACTTACGGGTTTTTTATTTTTTTTGTCAAAAATATATGTAGATTTTTGTTTTTTGTCTTTGTATATGCATTTAGTATGTCCATCAACCTACATTTTTTGTAAATTTTTACGATTGAAATAAGAGATGTGATGTAGCATACATTTTCATTTCAAAATTAATCAATTCTGTTTGCACCAACCTAGGTTTTGAACTATCAAATTAACCTTTAGTATTCTGCTGCTACCAACTTATGCTAATTTAATTTTATCTAACTTAATTAAGCGTTACTAATTTTAGAAATGAACCAACCGAATTGACACCATTGTCACCCCGTTTTAAACTATGCTTAGTTTGGGGCTAGATGATGTTGATTGTCCATCAATATTTATTTGTTTAGGTATATATATATATATATTTAGGTGAAATAGGTGAGTATTTATTTCAAAGATAACAAAGTAGGGTCAAAAATTTAAAGATAAATTATATACTTACGTACAAAAGTAAATCAGTAGGATTTAACTAATAATTGATTAGAAAGTAAGTTGTTCAAGTCCTTGCACAGTTTTAATCACAGAGTGGCTTTGCTGAACACGTTTTTATTTCCACGCCATCTAGTTACAACTGGAAGCAACTACTGCTCATCAACGAGCCCGAGGCGCAAATCCACGTCGCCGGGAAGTCCACCTGCCTTCTCATGATGAAGTCCTTCGCAAACTTCCTGAAAAAAGAAGAAATTATGTATACTCCCTGGGATACAACTTCGGATGCTGGACTTAACACCACTGAAAACTTGAAAAATTACATGGGCTATAAATACACAAGTAAGTCAGTTGTATGCTTTACCGCCATCTGTGTTTAGGCGTAGGAACTGCACAGCATTTTGTTTTAACGCAGTAATTCCACTCGCAAAAGATGGCGCTTGGTTAGTTTAGTTACTCGAAAACAGATGGCGTTGTTTTTCTACAGTTTCGAGTGGAATCGCAGTATTATTATCTACGAAACACCAGCCTTCCAATCGTCTGTGGGTGGGAACGGTGGCTTCCTTCTAGCGGATACTATCCATGGCTATATGATGAGATCGGGGATTGATATTTTTGGATGGGAATTGATTCCTAATCAGGACTACGAAGAAATGCTTCGGACGAAAGTTGGCAATACTTTTGCGAGTGAGTTCGTTTGATCGGGGTGGGTTTGCTTGTACCTTGTTGAGAGTACCTATTGCACAGCGTAAGAGTGATGCACGAGTGGTTTTCATGCCATTTAAATAACGGCCTACACGTTACACGTTGAGTAGTCGTGAATCTTTGCATTTGGTAGGTTCTTTATGTCTTTGACATAAATGTTACACACTACTGTATTTATAACCAACTTAGAGCTACGATATGTTTGGATATTTTTACCGCAACGTCTGGTATATTGTGAGTTTAATCCATAGACCACACTGGTTTCAAATAACAAGTAACACTATAAGAAGTTCTAATCTACTAGCTGAAAGAGTAAGTACGTCTTACGGTTTTAATCATGCCCTCTCTCTCGCACAATACCATAATTACGTTATAAAAACTAAAAAGACAACCAACTTCATGTATAAAAAAGCAAAATATGAAAATTTCGTTTCATCCAAGTGGTTGATATATTTTTTTCCTTTTTTTTAATTTATAAACCTAAATACTGAACTGATTTTTATGATTTTTTATGGGAGCAATCGGAAAGTATATCCTTTCACATGAAATCCGATTTTTTCAAATCAAAAAAATACAGTCGAATAATGAAGCTCTTCCTTTTTTGAAGTCGGTTAAAAATCTGTATGTGCGAGTAAAATGATATGGCTAAAACTGTAATTTTAGATTCGTTTCTTTATAGCTACTGGCTATATCATTTTAGGACATTCTGTAGTCCTAAAGCGGGATGGAATGGTGTATGTTTTCGGTTCAAGGTTCGGTACAAAACCGCGGTTAATAATAATAGTAAAGAAACATGCAATGATAAGAATGTTTTATAGCACAAGCTTATCGCTTGGTAACTGGTCAATTATTGTTATGGCGTCTGGGAGGATTACCATTTATCTGCGGGAATTACTTCGCCATTTTCATCAGAGATAATATTCTAAGATTTCCGTCTATTTACGATAATTGCATGGGCGTGTTTCAGGAAATGGGAAGGATAAATAATAATAATGAAAATAATATGTCAAAATTATTTCACTGGTAGAAACATAGCATGACCATAGCTGGCTATCTGGCTAACCTTGGCTATGCTGCCCAGTGATCTGGATCAGTTGAGCTATCTATAGATTATTTTAAACGGTTCTTAGATAGCTAAACTGTTGCATGTATTAATTAAAATTGAGATATATTTAATCCTCTATTTGGTGTCTACGTAACGTCAGTGGATCCGCTGACCAAGCTTCATTACAAATGTCAGTATATTTAGGGTTTCAAAGTCCACAAAGAACCTTTATAGTTCGCCATATCCGTTTTGTCTGTCTGTCCGCCCGTAATCAGAGCGTTTGCTCGCAAACTATTTGTTTTACCGTAATTAATTTTGTACTGTAATTAGTGGCCCCTACAAAGGTCTGAAAAATTACCCGCGACCCGCGTACGCGTATGCCTAGAACCTTTTTTATTTTTGGAAGGCATTGGAAGACATTCTGTGCATCTAAAGAACATCTCATAAGTTGAACCCCCTTCGGGAATTATTTTGCATAAACGTAGATACACATTTCTTTATTATTTACCAAAAGCCTAAGATCCTGAACTTAAGAGATATGAGTTGCCCAAACAAATTTTCATCCCCTATTTTACCCCTTCAAGTTGGTTTTTTGAGACAAAAAGTAGCCTATGTTCTTCCCCAGAATGCAATACCTAAATCTTCATACCAAATTTCATCAAGATCCGTTCAGCCGTTTAGCCGTGAAAACGTAACAAACAGACAGAGACACTTTCGCATTTATAATATTAGTATAGATTTCATCACACCTGCACTGGTTCGAAAAATCTACTAACACGTTATGAAGATTTTTCGCTACTTGATCTTATAGGGCTAACTTTTAGGTCTCTTGCATTCCACCTTTCCCGTTCCCTACTCATAGCTTCAAGATAGTAATCTAGTGTTTCTAAGTAGTTATACGTGTGGCTATACATGTATATATGTGTAGATATACTGCTTAGAAAAGAAAGGATATTAATATTGATATTAAATAACATTTCTTTTCTTACGACCAAGATTTTATCACATTGATGATACATATGACCGGACCAAAACTACTCTTGATGTCAATGGCCTGCTTGTTTTCGAATCGAGGACCGATTTACTCCCATCTGTCCATTTTATCTGCACATTAGGGAATCGCCAAGGAAATCTTCATGGCGTCGCATAACACTGCGTTGCGAGCCTTATGAAATAAAATTCATTTGTATTAAAATATGGTTGCTATAAAAATTGGCAAAAAGTGGATCAGAGACGCTAGATAGAGAGATGGAAAGAGCTGGAGGAGGCTTTTGACGCTTGTGTCGCTCTTTACGCGAATACAGTGTAGTGATTAGGTTAAATTAATGGTTACACGTTGGTGATATAAACAATAGAAGCTTATATTATTATTATGCTAAAAAATAATAATGCTAAAAAAGTACCTCTGATGAAATAGAACCGCTCTATCCATCGAGATCCTCCACCATTCTCTCTCAAAGGTGTTGAGATCATCACTCCAACGCTTTCTCGGCCGACCGCGATGTTGCGGTCTGTTCGGCTGCCAGGGTGTTCTTACTTTGCTGAGCTTGTTGTAAAATGTTTACCAATAAAAAAAAATTGGTCAAAGTCAAAAGTCAAAAGATACTTTATTCAATACAATCACAAGGATCACTTTGAAACGTCTTACATACTAGGTGAATTTAGGTGCCAATTCATCCTAACCCAAGCCCGAGAAGAATTGGCAAGAAACTCGTCTTGGTTCTAGCGCTTTTTTATATGATCCATCTTATAACTACCTTAACTACAAAATACTAATACAAGAGAGTTTATACATTTCAAGCGTGTCGGTTAACTGTCTGACGGCAGAGCGACATGAGGCCATGCATTCTTATCAATAATATAGTCATTTATATTATAATAAGCTTTCTTCAAAAGACTACCTTTTATGTATGCTTTAAATTTCTTAATAGGTAGTTTATTAGCATTTTCAGGAAGCTTATTATAGAAGCGCACCGCGTTCCCCATAAAGGACTTATTTACTTTTTCTAGTCGAAACCTAGGGATGTATAA
Organism: Lampropteryx suffumata; assembly: GCA_948098915.1. Classification (NCBI taxonomy): domain Eukaryota; kingdom Metazoa; phylum Arthropoda; class Insecta; order Lepidoptera; family Geometridae; genus Lampropteryx; species Lampropteryx suffumata. Next base: position 10,758,892 of record OX402565.1, read on the forward strand.
ATTTAGTCTATTCCTAGTGTTGATTCTATGAAGGTCACTATTTTGCTGTATCCCATCTCTATTTTTATGTGTGTATAACAAATATTCATATAATAGGTTGGGGAAAAAGTTTCTTCGCATTTTTAAGAAAATTCATAACATTTTTTAATTTAGTTTATTTACATTTAACTAAAGTATGTAGGTACCATTTTGTTCGATAACTTTTTGCCATCTTGTAGGTAGGGACATGATCTCATTGCTATATAAATGTTGGGACTTCTGATCAAAATACCGCGACAAGTGGTTTTGGCAGTCCTCTCGTGATGTTAACCTGACACTGCCTAAAGAATTCTGAAGAGACCGAAACAGGTGGAAATCTGAAGGTGCAAGGTCAGGACTATACGGCGGATGCATTAACACCTCCCAGCCAAACTCTCTTAATTTTTGCTGAGTGGCTAAAGATGTGTGAGGTCTAGCGTTATCATGATGAAAAACCACACACCTTCTGTTGATTAATTCCGGCCGCTTTCTCTCAACTTGCTTTAATCGCATCAGTTGTTCGCAGTAGAGTTCAGAATCGATGGTCTTGCCTGGTGGTAACAGCTCATAATGAATAATGGCCTTCCAATCCCACCACACACACAGCATCACCTTGTTGCGAGTTAACCCGGGTTTCGCCACAGTCTGTGAAGCCTGACCGGCCTTTGACCACGAACTTTTTCGCACGTTCTTGTCGTACGTGATCCACTTTTCATCACCAGTTATCAGCTTCTTCAAAAATGGTTCGGTTTCATTACGTCGTAATAAAGAATCACAAATGAGTACACGGTTCATTAGGTTTTTGTTCAGTGAGCTCGTGAGGTACCCAAATATCGACCTTTTTGGTGTACCCAGTTGTTTTCAAATGTGGCAAAACTGTTTTGTGGTCAATTCCCAGTTCTTCAACGTCGTAACAACTGATATACCGATCTTGCTCCACTTTTTCAAAAATGGCATTCATTTAATACGTAATAGGGCGACCAGAGCGACGTGCATCTTTGACATCAAAATTTCCGGATTGAAAACGCTTAAACCAAATTTGTGCTACACTCACAGACACTGCACTAGGTCCATAAACATCGCAATTTTTTTTTCGAGGCTTGCGTTGCATTTTTACCTTTTTTGTAGTAAAATTATAAAATGTATCGAATTTCTTCATTAGATTCACTCATCTTGACACTACGAAAAACAAAATAAAAATCACACATTTTCCTAATTTGAATTTGGAATTATGTTCATTAAAATTTAAACTCTTAATGATACCAAAACCAGCCAGATACAAATAGTATAGCCAAAGAGATTTTATTACAAGTTCATACATACCATAATGCGAAAAGACTTTTTCCCCAACTATATTGTGAAGCTATTGTGAGAATATTAATTTCTTTGAATATTTCTCTCAAAGATTCTCGTGGTTTCATTTTATAAATGGCACGTATTGCCTTTTTTTGAATTACAAATATTTTACCAATATCAGCTGCTTTCCCCCAGAGAATGATGCCGTATGACATAACACTATGGAAGTAACTGAAATAAACCAGTCTAGCTGTAGCTTCAACAGTAAGCCACCGTATCGCTCGAACTGCATATGCAGCGGAACTAAGCCTACCAGCAAGTGTTTCAATTTGTGGTCCCCACTGTAGTTTTGCGTCAATATTAAGACCTAGGAAGATCGTGGAATTTACAAGATTCATTGCCTCTCCATTTATTTCAATGTTGGTCGGGCTATGAATAACATTTGGCAAAGTGAATTTGATACATTTATACATTTTGATAAATGCGAACTGCGAACCTCAGTCTCAGTGCGAACCGTGAACTCGAGCGGCAATGAGCGGACCGCGGATCAAACTCACCCTGATGAAGATTCTCTAGATGAATCGAAACAATGTGCCTCCATCGACAAAATAATACGTGAGTAAAGCCCGTGTTTATCAAAATGTATTGATACATTTAGTTTTTTTTTGAATTAAGCAAAAGGTTGTTTAAACCAGTTAAGAATTAACGATAAGAATTCATTTACGTTATCGCAAATACTGGTTTTACCTCTATTAACTTTAAAAATTAAAGACGTCTGCAAATAAAACTATATCAAAATACTTTTTACAAAAAAAGGTAAATCGTTAACGTATGCTAGGAATAAAAAAGGGCCTAGCATCGATCCCTGAGGTCAATTCGGTTTCCGGACGATAGTTTAACGTGACAACGTCATAATCATTCTCTGTTATCTGTTTCTGTTCTCTGTTATGTTATCTGTTATGCGCTCTCGCTTCGATCGTAACGTTACAATAAGCGTAACTGGACAATGAGCGTAACGGGACAATGATTCATCCTTTTTCGTGCGTGCAGCCGGCGTTCATCGCTTTTTTAGACGTTTTCACGTCAATAATTTATGAAATTACGTGTCTGGGTGTAAATGTTCCAGAATTCTGAAAATAACACGTCGCGCAATTATTTATAAAGCTTAAATAATTTGAACGATACCTTTAAGGGTATCGTTTCTTAAGTAACGTTCGCCGTTATAATGATGACGGATATTAATGATTGTGCCGAGCACTGGATGTAAGCGCATGGGCATACAATTTACAATGGGTATTTATTCATTTATTTAGGAAAACAAACAATGAAATATACAAACAAAGTCACAAAAATATTACATAATCCAGTAAAGTTTCTATTATTAGGTAAAGCTTAAAAAATACGATGGTAAATTGGAGGTACTGAAAAGAAAATAGGTTTTTTAAAAACAACTGATTTAAATATTAGACAAGTTATTTAAAGATAGCATTTGTTCGCTGATGGCGTGTTTAAATTAGGGAAGGGAGAGGTCAAAAATATATAACATAGAAAATATATAATTATTATAGTAAATACATGGAACATGGAAATATCTTATTTTCTTAGCACTAAAGTCGGAATCAGAAAAACCATTTTGAAATAACGTTTCGTAAATTTACTAAATTGATGTGTAATTTTAAAGTTTCTAGAAAAAGGGCACTGAAATTCACCTAGTAGATATGTAAGACGTTTCAAAGTGCTCCTTGTGATTGTATTCAATAAAGTATCTTTTGACTTGACTTGACTTGTATGATCTGCAAGTATCTGTCTCGGGTCTGGGTGTTTTTCTACGATCAATATGTATGTAAAGAATAAAGAAAAGTATTTAAGTATCAGTCATCAGTCAAAGCAGTGCTTGTAACACAAGCTCTGCTTTGATGACGTGTGAAATAGCTGATTTTTTATTATTATTAATAATAATTAGTGATACGATAAGAAGAAAATAAGTAAAAATAAGTGTCATGCGAACATGCGATACACAGTTCAATGCCTTTGAAAGTTCAAAGAACACTCCATAGGTCTGTGATTCTTTAAGACCCGAGAGACTTCACGAAAATATTTCTCATGATTCAAGGTAAGGAATGTCTGGTTAGTTATATCTTTTGAAACCTTAATTGTCTATTGTTGGATTATGTTGCGTTTCCTAACATTTTTTGACGTGATAAAGTCTTATAAATCGACTAGCGACCCGCCCCGGCTTCGCACGAGTGCAATGCTGGTACTAATTATACTACAGAATGGTTATCCTTAAGAGATAGACATATATCATCGCGGACTTTTTTGTAAACCTTTTTAAGGTGAACTGTAGTACATTATTTTCTTTCATTATCTCGTAGGGTTCAGCCAGCGTTTGCAATGTAAGCGCAAAAAAATGCGTTTATTTACGACACCATATTAGAGAAACCTCTAATGTTTCAATCAATTAAATCTAATGTTTTAATCAATGTTTCTCTACTATATTATGCATGTATTATACATATAAACCTTCCTCTTGAATTACTCTATCTATTAAAAAGAACTGCATCAAAATCCGTTGCGTAGTTTTAAAGATCTAAGCATACATAGGGACAGACAGAGCGCGGGAAGCGACTTTGTTTTATACTTTGTTTTTTTAAACAAAGTCGCTCGGCAGACTCGCTCGGCAGACTTCGTGCGGAAAAAGCATGACTCATTGTAACGTTACGACCGGTTCATCAATGTTTTCTTATGACGTTAATACGTAAAATTATCGAATATACAAAATAACGAATTAATCAATTAGATGAATGCAGGAATGAATCAATTAGATGAACGAAATAAACGAATGAACGAATGAATGAATGAACGAATGAAAGAATGAATGAATGAAAAAATGAAAGAATGAATGAATGAACAAATGAACGAATGAATGAATGAACGAATGAACGAATGAACGAATGAACGAATGAACGAATGAATGAATGAACGAATGAACGAATGAACGAATGAACGAATGAACGAATGAACAAATAAACAAATGAACGAATGAACAAATGAACGAATGAACGGATGAACGAATGAACGAATGAACGAATGAACGAATGAACGAATGAACGAATGAACGAATGAACGAATGAACGAATGAACGAATGAACGAATGAACGAATGAACGAATGAACGAATGAACGAATGAACGAATGAACGAATGACCGAATGAACGAATGAACGAATGAATGAATGAACGGATGAACGAATGAACGAATAATACGTTATCAATATTTTTATACCACGATAGGAACTTCGTTCCAACCGAGTTATTTTTTTTATTTACGGCTGTATTCTGACGGCTGCCGTGTTTCAAGAAACCGAACCTTCTGTCGAGGATTTATTAGAAACGTGCCTGTCTATGTTCCTTCGAATGGATAACTTTTTGAGAAATGAAACATATTAGTATCGTCGATCGTGATACTAGATCTCTCTTGGTCTTTTAATATCAGTTCAATATCTTAAAGAAAAACAAAAATAAACATCCATGCTCAGGACTGTAATCCCTGGGCTTAGTATGATCTTTATTTGCTTAATTCTATGAGGATGTCAAGGGGGTAAGGTAAGGGGGTTATAAGTAAGTCCTCTATTAGTCATTTGGTCACCATAATACAAGCTATGTATAGTGTGTGTATTGTCCACAAATATTTATTTATTATAATAATAATAATAAAAATAATAATAATACCGGACATTTCACACAGCATCATCTGACCCCAAAGTAAGCAGAGCTTGTGTTATGGGTACCACATGACTGATATACTACTTATATACTTTTTTTTTGTAAATACATACATATTATACATTGAAACACCCAGACCCGAGACAAATACTTGCAGATCATACAAACATTTGTATCGCGGCAGGAATCGAACCCGCAACCTTTTGCGTCTCAGCCCGACCTAAGCCCACTGCGCCACAGAGGTCGTCAATTATTTATTTATTATGGAAAGGCAATTTGCTACAACTAAACCACAGTTTTTTCCGTCACCCGCGGTTATTTCCGCCAACGACGGTTTTTCCGCCAACCACGTTTTTTTCAGCCAGTTCATCGAGGATTAAAAAGGAAAAAAAGTCACGGATTAATCCGTTGTGCGCGATAAGGCTTAAGCAGTCACTTATCAAACGGTCTATTTAGTCAAACTGGCCCAGAAATGTTTGTAGCTCTACCTTCTGCGCTGTAGGTCGAGGGTTCGATTCCCTCCCAGGATAAACATTTGTGTAATGAACATAGATGTTTTTTCTGTATCATTAGTATGTAGTATTTAAAAATATAGTACCTGGATGACCGGGCTTTGCTCTTTGAAAAACACGGATAAAACGACGTTTTCTAAAAATAAAATCTAGCTAGATCGATTTATTGCCCCGAAACCCGCTGCATACTAAAAATCATTGATCATCATTCATGAAAATCGCTGGCTACATATATACATATGTATGATGATGATGATGTAGTCCTAGCCAATTTCGGCTACGGCGACTATATAATGGACAGGCATATATATACATATATATACTTAGATTCAAAATAGATAGAAGTATTCTATTACTCAACTCTATTAGTCACCATAATACGAGCTATACTTAGTTTGGGGCTAGATGTTGTGTGCATTGTCCAACAATATTTATTTTTAAAAGAAATGGTTACTGGCTCTTACGTTATTAGCGGTAAAACGGAACTGTAAAAACATTACAGCGTAGATACTTCTGCATCCATTAGAGCAGAATCTCGCTAATGAAGTCATTATTATAATTAATCTGTTAATTAAATGTGAGTATTCTCATTCCGTTTCGGTTTTCCAACAAAATTCTAACTTGTAGCAAAGATTTGTAATAAGTATTTTTATTTGACCACTTGGTCTTGATAAGGCCTACATATTTGAGTCTTTTGTAGTCGAGATCATCAATCCGTAGGGAAAAGGAGGAACACTGCGTGGCCGAAGAGCTGGCTCCTAACTAGCTCAGCGAATTAGCTTTGCCAATCAACGTGGCAATGCGCCCAGTGTCTAAAGAACGCTGCCCTCTAGCAGTGATCTGGATCAGTTGAGCTATCCATAGATCGTTTTTTAAACGGTCCTTAGATAGTTCAATAGTTTCACGGGTATATTATATTAATGTATGTTATTATGTACATTTCTGTATATAAGATAGTGCTTCTGCCTTCTACGCTGTATGTTACGGGTTTGTTTTCCCTCCATGACAAACTTTTGTGTGATGAATTTGAAAGTTTTATATTTAATATGTGTGTTATATTTATATACTAAATAGAAAGATTTAGTATATAAATATAACACCTCTGACGACCTCTGTGGCGCAGTGGGCTAAGGTCTGGCTGAGACGCAGAAGGTTGCGGGTTCGATTCCCACCACGGGACAAGTGTTTGTATGTTCTGCAAGTATTTGTCTCGGGTCTGGGTGTCCGGGTCTATGTATAATATGTATGTATTTAAGAAAAAAAATGTATTTAAGTACTATATCAGTCATGTGGTACCCATAACACAAGCTCTGCTTACTTTGTGGCAAGATGATGCTGTGTGAAATGTCCGGCATTATTATTATTATTATTATTATAGATAGATAAAAAGTTTATTTGACATAACATTACACAGACACGAATTAAGGTATAAAATTAAATACTAAACCTAACTACTAACACTAAAAGAAAAATAAATTAGGTACACGAGTTACAACTAACACACAAAGTAGTTATGAAGCAAGGTAGGTATATATGAAGGTATATATGAAATAAATTACTTATTATTATTAAATGGCAATAGCAATGTAGTGCGAGTGAGATTTTGACTAAATCCGCGATTTTATTTTATTTAGATAATTGATTCAGGCGTGACTTTGCGGAAATCCATAAAAAACATTAAACAGATGGACAAATATTTAGTATAATTCCGCTATTATATTCCTCAAGAGTTACCTCCAAAAGAAATATTAAAGAATTTCTTTTGGAGGTAACTCTTTAGGAATAGAATGGCGGAATTGTACTAAATATTTGTCAATCTGTTTAATGTTTTTTATTTTATTTATTCGTTGTACAAAATCCACAGCTCTTGAAAATAGTATATCTTCACAAAACTTAAATTTATAACAGACAAACAATAACGGATTAACATCATTAACAAAACAAACCGAAGAAAACTGACAATCATCAAGATTAAGATTTAAGATTCATTTCTTTATTGAATCGTTATATCACTGAACGTAAACACGCCTCTGCTACACAATTACTTAAGTGTGTGACAGAACCGTGTCACATTAAATTAAATCGTCTCTACACTTCTACCCCGGAGGCTCTTTCAAGTGCAATTACAACGACAAGGGTTTAGTGTCCACTTTAAGAGCGAACACGGGTAGGCTACGTGACTAAATATTTGATTCGTATGTCAATACGATACTCGATTTATCAAAGACCCTTTAATAGGGAGGAGAATATTAAAGCCGAAGGGTGAACTGATTTTTACATGTTATTTGTATGAGTTTGAATTGCTCGTCACATAATTATGTCATCTTTATTTCCTATCCTTATTTCATAATTATCCCATTATTTGACGACCTCTGTGGCGCAGTAGGCCGTCAATGCGGGACAATACTGTTTGTATGATCTGATAGAATAATATGTATGAATTTACAAAAAATATATATAAATAGTTTGATCAGTCATGTAGACATAACACAAGCTCTGTCTACTTTGGGGCTAGATTTATTAATTATACTTTAATTAACACGGATAAACCAATAACATTAATTAAAGTCAGTCTTAACAATTATTTTAAATATAAATAGATTATAAATACTTATTCACAATGTCAAGGAAATAGTCAATATAATTCGGTCAATAATATTACCTAGCAATCAATGTCGAGCCAAAACATAAATAAAAATAGTAATAAACACGCAATCATACATCATGCATACATAGATGATTTAAATTACATGACTGATATAAAACTTATATACTTATTACTTATTATACCAGAGACCAAAATTTGCAGATCATACAAAAAATATTCCTGCGGCGAGTAGCGAACCCTCAACCTTCTCCGTCTCAGGCGGGCCTTCGCCCACTGCGCCACAGACCTTGAACATCTACCTGGTCAAGCAACTTGATTTGTCGGTCACTGGTGGTTACAGATGGTTGACTCGTTTTATTTTTATCTATTTATTAAAGAAAAACCACATCTCATATATAACAATACTAGCTACTGCCAGCGGCTTCGCAAGCGTGGTACCTACAAAAAAAGTAGCCTATGCCCTTCTCCAAGGTCTCATCTGTCTTGATATCAAAATTCATCCTTATCGGTTTAGCAGTTTAGGCGTGAAAACGTAACAGACAGACAGAGTTACTTTCACATTTATAATATTAGTATAGAGTATAGATCAACAGCTATATCATTATAGATACAGCATAGCAACAGCCTAAAATGTTTTGCTTCTAGTTCTGAAAATGACAATACTTTCAAACAACCGTTCATCCCCCTTTTCAATCCGTTACAACACTTTTTTCCAATTAAAAAGTATGTCCTATGTCCTTTCTCAGGCTTTAGACTATCTGTGTACCAAATTTCATTTAAATTGGTTCAGTAGTTTTGGCGTGAAAGCGAGACAGACAGACAGACAGACAGAGTTACTTTTGCATTTATAATATTAGTAAGGATTACTTAATTAAACGCGTTTATCCTACAGCCAATAACGGATTTTAATTTATGGCCTTACTGATAAATATATCATCTCAACTTCTGTCAATCACTGTTTAAAATATTGCCATCCCTTTTTGTATGATAGTGACAAACAGTGACAGAGCGAGTCTTAAGCAGTGTTGAGGCAGCTACCCGCGACGTTGTCTATGTTAGTTAAGTAGCGAGGGTATTCTCTCTTCTTAGTTAGTTAAGTAGCGAGGGTATTCTCTCTACTTAGTTAAGTAGCGAGGGTATTCTCTCTACCTAGTTAGTTAAGTAGCGAGGGTATTCTCTCTACTTAGTTAAGTAGCGAGGGTATTCTCTCTACTTAGTTAAGTAGCGGGGGTATTCTCTCTACTTATTTAAGTAGCGAGGGTATTCTTTCTACTTAGTTAAGTAGCGAGGGTATTCTCTCTACTTAGTTAAGTAGCGAGGGTATTCTCTCTACTTAGTTAAGTAGCTAGGGTATTTTCTCTACTTAGTTAAGTAGCAAGGGTATTCTCTCTACTTAGTTAGTTAAGTAGCGAGGGTATTCTCTCTTCTTAGTTAGTTAAGTAGCGAGGGTATTCTCTCTACCTAGTTAGTTAAGTAGCGAGGGTATTCTCTCTACTTAGTTAATTTAGTAGCGAGAGTATTCTTTCTACTTAGTTAAGTAACGAGGGTATTCTCTCTATTTAGTTAAGTAACGAGGGTATTCTCTCTACTTAGTTACGCAGACAACGTGATTGTTATTACGATGTTACCATTAAATCTAAAGTCCTACTCCGATACTTTTATATTTACCTACATACAAGTTTTCGTATCATCATTACATAGTATAAAACAAAGTCGCTTCTTCCTGTCTGTCTGTCCCTATGTATGCTTAGATCTTCAAAACTGCGCAACGGATTTTTATGCGGCTTTTTTTTAATAGATAGTAGTATAATACATACATAATATAGTAGGGAAACACTGATAATTTTAGAGGTTAGCGTATATGGATTCCACGTATTAGAACTACTGAGCTACAGCAACGCGTGGCCGTGTTAGCTCGTTTTTAATATTTGTAGGATAGGATCATTTAAAAGACAGTCACTAGCCGAACTGGTATAAGGTACGAGTAATATAATAAATAATAATTTAAAAAAAACTAAAAAACACGCTATATATAGAAAACCAAACCAAAATATAGAAAATAAATTTTAATAAATGCAGGCAAGAAAAAAATGTTTTATTTAAAAAAAAGCATTGCCATCGGTCTTTGACAGGTGTGCAAAATTTGAGACAGGTGTGCAAAATTTGAA